>BLSH010215088.1:915061-942832 GCA_018402905.1 Glandirana rugosa | reverse complement strand
TCAGCCCCTCGACCCGCGCTTAGCGGCATTTATATGCCGCTAAGCGTAAAACCGGTGGTCCTCACACGGGCGCCGAGCCCGCCTGGGCTACAGGCGGCCGCTCGGCGCTACTCGCCGATGTCCCTTTTCTTCCCCTTGGCGGCTACATTTGTGCCGCCAAGGGGCGGGACAGTCACCCCGTACTCTCTAGATGACTAGGGACAGTGACCCTAGTCAATCTAGAGAGTACGGGTACAATCGGGTTGGGGGGGTGTCATTCTTGTGTGGCCGGCGGACATCGGGTCCGCCCGAGCCGCGGGCACACTCCTGGTGGCCAAAATGCGAATCGCCGTATATTTACGGCGATTCGCGCCCAGCTCCCCGACTGCCGCCGTGAAAAGACGGCGCGCGGTCGGGAAGCAGTTAAGGGACAGAATATTGTTCTAAAATCATCTCCAAGTTCTATAGGGAAAGGTTCCATCTCTTTCTTTAAGGGACAGAATATTGCTCTAAAATCATTTCCAAGTTCTATAGGGAAAGGTTCCAGCTGTTGCTTTAAGGGACAGAATATTGTTCTAAAATCATCTCCAAGTTCTATAGGGAAAGGTTCTTCCAGCTGTCGGTTAGAGGGACAAATTATTGTTCTAAAATCATGTCCTAGTTCTATAGGGAGAGGTTCCTGCTGTTGCTTAAAGGGACAGATTATTGTTTCTTGCACAAAATTAAAAAGTGCATCTACATTGCTGGTTTAAAAAAAAAAAATTCTAAAAACTACATTTGCGGCCAGCGGTGCATTTCTTGCACAAAAATAAAAAAAATGACTACATTGCTGGTTTAAAAAAAAAAAAATATTCTAAAAACTACATTTGTGACCAGCGGTGCATTTCTTGCACAAAAATAAAAAAAACAGTGTTGGCTACCTCCTCCTCCTCCACCGCCACTTCCACTGCCTCCTCAACCTCCAACTCCACATCCACCTCCATTTTTTATTTTTTTACATGATTTCAGCTTAAAAATTATTTTAAGTTATTTCCCTATCCCCATTTCTTTGTAGGGCACTTGTCCGACTCTTACCCCCATTTTCCTTCCTTTTGCAGAACTCTAGGACTTGCCAGGAGTTTGTTACAGCCATTTTTGTGCCTAAAAGTTTGGGTCCCCATTGATTTCAATGGGGTTCGTGGTCCGGGATAAAGTTCGGGTCAAGTTCAGTCCCGAACCCGGACTTTTTCCCGAAGTTCGGCCGAACCTGCAGAACCTGAACTTCCAGAGGTTCGATCAACTCTACTTACAGCCTCTCCTCAGCGTGGATCGTGGGTAAACTAGCTAGCTGAGCTGAGCTGAGTGGGTACTGTTCAATAGCGAGGGCGGGCGGTGAGAGATGACATCATTCTCTCTCTCTCAACGGCTGCACCTCTGTGTAGAGCGGCCCTGTAAATAAGGGCGGAACAGCGGTGCGGGCAATGAGAGATGATGTCATCTCTCTGCTCGGCTGCCTGCACCTCTGACAGTCTCCTTCGTGGTGTGGCCCAGAAATGGAGGCGCCATGGACCCGTGTTGGGCCCGGGGGTTGACAACCTCTGGTCTGAGGTCTTGAGTCTAAGGTGAAGTGGTGCACATAAAATCACAATGAAATATTGCTTTAATCAGCAGGCTTTGTCTGTCACATTTTTGGGTAAATATCTGGACGTATGGTAATTATATAAATATTGTACTGGGAAAATGTACTTGAAAATGATTTTTTTTTCCTACAGGTAAGCTTATAATAAAGCTTACCTGTAGGTAAAATGAATATTCCATAAACGTGAACCGATTAGGAGATATTCAAGCAAGCAGAAGCTGGTGGCATCACCGGCACATGCGCTCTGAAGTAATGGCATACCCGCGCCATTCCTGCAGAGCTGTGTTTCCCGGTCGCGACTCCCGCGAATGCGTGCGGGAGTGACGTCATTGCTGCTCGACCAATGAAGATGGAAGCCTCTGCATCAGTGACAGCTTTCATAATGTGCTAGTATGTGGTGCATACTAGCACCTTATGATATTGCTTTGCAAGTGTAAACTTTTTTTTTCCTTCTTAAGACTTTACTGTAACAGTCCTGCCCTGGGCTAAGGCCTAGCTGTGTGCGTGACAGCCATTTTGTGAGTGTTTTACTTTAGCCATGTTGGTGTGTGAAGGACATCTCACAATGACCTTACCCCCCACCTTTTTCTTTCAGTTATACAATCTACAAACTCAGTGGAGGCTGGTGTATAAGGGGCGCTTGGGTGCCGCCTCCCCGCCGCTGACAAGAAGGAAAAAAAAAAACGTCAGTCCGGCCCCCTGCAGCAGGCACCCGTATATTGACTTTGCTTCAGCAAGTAGTGAGCCGATTGGTCAGTCATAAAAGACTATGTGTGTGCGCTGAACAGGCGCACACACATAGTCTGATTGGCTGCCCCCTGAGCCATCAGAGCCAATGACTCTCTGTCATTGGATGCTGTGGGCGGGGGCGGGACTATGGCGGATGTGCTGGCTGCATGATTACACACGCAGGCACAGCACTCCACCGGGACTTCCGCAGACCATCCACGAGGAGAGGAGGAAGGTCCACTGCCAGCCAGGCTCCAGCCCGCTCACTGCAAGCGCTGCCTCTGCACACTGTCAGCATGCTCTCCGCAAGCGCTGCCTCTGCACACTGTCAGCCCGCTCTCCGCAAGCCAATCTATGCACAATGCCAGCCTGCCTATTAGATGGGGTAAGTGCGGGACTTGTCCCGACTTCGGGGGGGGGCCTATCTGGGACCCTGTATACCCTATCTGGTGACTGTATACCCCTATCTGGGACCCAGTATACCCCTATCTGGTGACTGTATACCCTATCTGGGACCCTGTATACCCTATCTGGTGACTGTATACCCTATCTGGGACCCTGTATACCCTATCTGGGACTCTGTATACCTCTATCTGGGACTCTGTATACCCTATCTGGTGACTGTATACTGCTATCTGGGGCTCTGTATACTGCTGTATGGTGACTGTATACTGCTATCTGGGGCTCTGTATACTGTTATATGGTGATTCTGTATACCCCTATCTGGTGACTCTGTATACTACTATATGGTGCCTCTGTATACTGCTAGATGGCGACTGTATTCCGCTATCTGGTAACTCTGTATACCCCTAACTGGTGACTCTGTATACTCCTGGTGATGCTGTATACCACTATCTGGTGATGCTGTATACTATCTGTATACCCTATCTGTGGGCTGTATACTGCTGACACAAGGGATGGGGCTTATGAGAAGTGGGAGGGGTCAAAAAGGAAGGGCAGAGACTGGCGCCCCATCCTAAAATTTCACCAGCCGCCACTGCACAAACTGTTGACTGAGGCCAGGTCCTTATCACTTCAATGATCAGACTCACAGACTTGTCCATTACCCAATCCACTATTTAAGCCTGAAAACCCTAATAAAGCTGTCACCCTCCCAATCCAGAGAACCAACAGATACCTGTTGTAAATAGCTCAATCCACATAGAGTGCAGACCAATTAGCAGTAATAGTTCTGAAACTTCAGCATGTTTTATAACTTCCAAAATAATAATAGCACAGCCATAATATGGCACAGGACATATTTTGTTTCCTCGGATAATTTGTAATGTTTCAAGTCCAGACACCCCTATGTCAAATCATATGTGGAACCACTGGTACCGCTTCTTCCTCCTAGATAAATTAGACATTGGAAACCTGTCATGTTTATATTTGTGTTGAAGCAAATTTCCCGTTGGACCATAATATGGATATTAGCAGTCTGTAAACAGTAGAGGTGCAGAGATATGAATATTTACCACAAACTGTACCTGGGAGATGGTCATGAGTGGTGATGACCTCCCAGCAACCAACCCTAAAAAGCTTAATTGGTCAAGAGGCTATCTGTCAGCACCCCTTTGATCCCAAAGAAAAGATAGGTGCCAGGACAGTTTGGAGAGTTCTCTATTTATAATCTACCCACGAACATCTGCCAAGTTTGAGAACCATCATCGACCAAGCTCTGTTCAACCCAAGGACATTGATTGCAAGTATCCTTTCTCCTTAATTCTACCTTATCTCTTTGTTGCTGTATATTGTGTTTATTGCTTTGAACCACCTTTTTTCTGTAAATATTTTATTTGCACCAATCTTGACCTTTTCATTATTAATACCTTAGAAAGTGTATGGTTTAGGAGATATTGCCCCTCCAAGCAGCTGCGGCCTCACTGCGCATGCGCCATGTATGTCCCGGCGCATGCACTGTGATGCCCCGGCAAAGGCCCGGCGCATAGATTGCCTGAAGGATGGGCTCCCGCGGGCATGCACGAGAGTGATGTCTCGCGGCTCCAGCCAGTCACATCGCCGGAGCCGCGTACCCGGAAGCAAGATCCGAGGGAAGATGTCCGCTCCATCAGAGGGGACCGAGCAGCCCGGTCGGATCTTCGTTTCAGGGTGAGTATTGCATAATGAGCTAGTATACGGTGCATACTAGCTCATTATGCTATTGTCTTGCAGGTTTTTTTTTTCTTTTTTGTTTTTTAACAGGGTAGACAACCGCTTTAAGAACAAGAAGACTTTCATGAAGAACAATAATTAATATGCCAGAGTGCCAAGTTATTCCAGTAACCTTTGTACAGATTACTCATTAGATTTCCCCTTAACAAAAACAATAACAAGGCAAAATTCCAAGTTTTGGTAGTAAATACATTTGTAATGATTAGCATGCATATACTTAGTAACTGGTGGACTTTTTTTGGAAGCAGCAGTGCCCAATTGTCAGCCTTTTTAGCCTACCTTAAAGTGGAAGTAAACTTCCATCAGTAAGTTTTACCTAGATAAGCCTATAAGAAGGTCTACCTAAAGGTAGTGTAAATAGTTCCTAAACGTTTAGGAGATATTTACTGTACATGCAGCCAGTGACATTACTGGCACATACGCTCTGAAGGAATGGCCACCCATACTCTGGACAGTGTGACATTATGTGAGGCGCCATAATGGACGGGCGATACTTGTCGCCTTGCATGCGATCACTTTGAGGCGACTAGTGAGAGTCCGACCCGGGTTTTGCCAGCTACCGTGGCAAAGCTGGTTCCAGCCCGGACTTTCTGGTTCATTCAAACCCCTCTCCACCTGCATTTAATGAGCAGGAAGAGAGAAGAGGAGAGCTCTATCCTGAATCTCAGAGGGAGAAAGCTGAGTGAGCTCTGTGTGATAATTTGGACTCAAAGATCAAGGTTTGCACTGTTCTTATGTTTTGTGGCTGTAGGGGACAGCCCCACACTGTATAGAGAGTAACCCGGTTGTTTAGTTTAGCGCCGGACGGCGAGGTTTTGTTTTCTGTTTTGTTATGTGCTTTGATCTTGCAAACCTGTGATAATAAAACTGGCAAGGTGCCAGATTTTAAAGAAACTGACCTCCATGCTGAATATTTTCCTCTGAAAAGTGATCCCCATGAGCTAATCTCCCATACGTGGTGGAGGAAGCGGGCAGCTTTCAGAGATGGAGGAAATGTTGAAGAACCCTGCTGCCAGTCAATACAGCTCAGCGAGAAACCAACCACCAGGTTGCAGAGGCCGCTGCAGCTCAGTGAGAGGAGAGTCGCCAGGCTATCGCAGAACAACAAGCGGCTCAACAGGAGATGAACCAACAGTTTGCGGAGGCCCTGCTAGAGTTAAAAAAGGGGCTCTTACCTTCAGTGACAGTGGAACTAAAATTGGTGTGCGCCTCCTACTATCTACAGAAGAGGACACCGACAGATGACGTACCTCACAACTTTAGAGAGAGTCGCCGACCACGAAGGGTGGCCAAAGGAGCAGTGGGCAGGGCTGTTGGCCCCATTATGAGACTCTAAGGGCAGAGATACTCACATGCCTGGGGTCACCATTGCAGTCCGGGCCCAACACATGCATCAGTGGACCTGCTGCACCGACAAGCCACCCCATTTGCAGATGTTCAACCTAGTTCACCTTACCAGGAAATGGCTGCAGCCGGAGGCTTTGCCAGGTCCCCAGATTGTGGAGCACGTGGTCATGGAACGCTATCTGCTGCTTTAACCGCTTGCCGACCGCTGATCGGCAATTGACGGCGACAAAGTGGCTCTGTAACGCAAATCACTGTCATACGACGGCGGCCGCGATACAGAGCCACTGTTCGGGGGGGGCCAGGGAGCGGGTGCGGCGGCTTCGATTGCCGCCGGCCACCCGCGATGCCCCCCCCCCGAAGTGAAGGAGCGGAGGTCCGTGTAAGTAAACACGGACCTCCGCTCTGTGTGAGGGGGAAGGGCTGTGATCACAGCCTTCCTGTACATGAAGGCTGTGACCACTTCCCTTCCCCAGCTAGGCAAGCCCCCATACAGTTAGAACACGCCCAGGGAACATACTTAACCCTTAGCGCGCCCCCTGCAGGTTAACCCCTTCACTGCCAATGGCATTTACACAGTAATCAGTGCATTTTTATAGCACTGATCGCTGTATAAATGCCAATGGTCCCAAAAAAGTGTCAAAACGTTCCGACATGTCCGCCCCAATATCGCAGTACCGCTAAAAATCGCAGATCGCCGCCATTACTAGTAAAAAATAAAAAAAAAATAAAAACCCCAAAAATGAATTCTCATCATCCGTAAACACGACCACTTTTGCGCAAACCAATCAATAAACGCCGATTGCGATTTTTTTTATTGCAAATATGAGGAAGAATATAAATCGGCCAAAAACGGTGAAAAAAAATGTTTTTTTATATTTTTTTTTTGGATTTGTATTTTAGCAAAAAGTAAGAAATTTGGTTTTTTTTGCAAAATTGTCGCTCTTCTTTTGTTTATAGCGGCGATCAGAAATGACGCAGAGGTGATCAAATACCACCAAAAGAAAGCTGTATTTGTGGGAAAAAAAGGACGCAAATTTCGTTTGGGTACAACGCCGCACGACCGCGCAATTGTCAGTTAAATCGACGCAGTGCCGAATCGCAAAAAGGGCTCCGGTCCTAAAGCTGGAAATCCTTCCGGGGCTGAAGTGGTTAAAGAAATGGGTCAGCCATGGGGACCCCAAAACTGCAAACCAAATAATGGACCTCGTGGAGAGATACACGGCTGCTGAGGACCTCTTGCGCCCATGTGCACCACACTCCAGAGTATCTAGAGGTGAAAGATTGCCCGGCAGACCCGTTAAAACTGTTCCAGGATTCAGGGGCGTGGGAAAATTTGATAAGACTGATACGGTTAAAGAGACTGGGGGCTTTAGACCTGGAGACTGGCCAAAGAAGCCAGGTAGGTCTTGGGGACCCTTGAGAGGACTGGGTATAGAACACATACAGTGCTACCAATGCCATGCATTGGGCCATATTGCTGCCAATTGCCCCCTGAATGATGAACCCATGCAATACGATTATACTTATGTGAATAGACCCCTTTCTCTTTTTGCACAGGTTGCATATACAGCATCATGTTCAAGTCGCAAATGGGTGTGATTTTTGTTGATGGGAAACCAGTCACTGCACTGCTTGACTCGGGTAGTGTGGTAACATTGGTAAAAAGCAATTGTGTAAATCCTGCAAGGTTACACCCTAGCACTGTCGGAATCATTTGCATCCATTGGGACAGCCGTGACTACCAGACGGCGGTGGTTGAGATTGACACCTCTTGTGGTAGTGTGACTCATTCAGTGGGGGTGGTACCTTCACTACTTTATGACGCCCTAATTGGCAGGGATTTTCCCCATTTTTGGAGGTTATGGGAAGGCACAAGGAGTCTGAAGGATAGAGGTCCCCCTGCTGTGGAAGCACGGGACCTCTCGCCAGATCCCCCAAAGGGAAGGGGAGACTGGTGGCAGGAGGGAGGAGACCCTCTTCCTTTTCCTGTACTGGCTGGGGAGCCGGAGGAGCTGGAAGATAGCTCACAGCAGGAGGCTAATGACCCAGACAATGTCTCTGACCCTGATGGTGAGAGTGAACCGAATGTAGTACCTGACTTAGAGGTCCGAAGAGAGGGCTTCTGTACAGAACAACTACGGGATGTCAATCTCCTTAGAGTCAGAGAAAACGTGAAGGTGATGGATGGGGAGTGTTAGTAGACTGCGCCGAGGGTTAATAGCACTCTAACTCATGGAGAAGCAGCTCTATTTAAACTTCCTGCTTCCTGTAGCAAGTGCTGTTCGTTCTATAGCGTGTACCCGCCCTTCCTGAGCAACTTGTGCCTGTTAGCTGTTCCTGTCTCCTGTTCCTGTGACCCGGCTTGCCCGACCTTGTCTGAACTCCGCCTGAACCGACCCTTGGCTTGCCTACGACCATCCTATTGTCTGATCCTTCTGCACTTCTGCTGTCAGCCCGTTAACGAACTCTGCCTGTACCCGACCATCCGCCTGCCTGCTCCTTTTGTCCCTCCTAGCCTGCCTGTTGCCGACCCGGACTGTACGACCACTCTTCTGTCTTGCACGAGTCCCAGTGGACCTACACGCACCACCAAGTGTTCCTGTCCAACCCTCGTGCCCCCCTGCGCTCCTGAACTCCCTGTTTGCTCTATTAGGGGTTCTTGAACCAGGGCCGCAAGAGAGGTTACCCCTGCAGAAGTCAGACTCATCCGCCAGGTACGTGACAGGGAGCCTGTGGATCCTAATTGGGGGGGTGTCTTTTCCCTACATGGCACTTAAAAATAATTTGCTGTATCAGGTGGTGAAACGCGGGGAGGACGAGGGGGAACAGCTAGTGGTTCCCAAACCCTTCCGCAGGATGGTGCTAGATCTGGCCCATGGACATGTAAAGGGGGGACATCTGGGTATGGAGAAAACCAGGGAGAGAATAACAGAGATTTTTCTGGCCTGGGTTGTATGCAGACGTCAAAGAATACTGTGAATCATGCCCTGAGTGTCAAATGACAGCCCGTCACCCCATTTTAGTCCCCTTGTCCCACTTCCCATAATTGACGTGCCATTTGAGCGAATTGGCATGGGTCTCGTGGGACCAGTAGTAAAATCTGCCCGGGGACACCAGCACATCCTGGTGATCCTGGACTATGCGACCCGCTATTCTGAGGCCATACCCTTGCGGAACACCTCCGCTAAGACTATCGCCAAGGAGCTGTTCCAGGTGTTTAGTCGGGTGGGGATCCCTGAAGAGATCTTGACGGATCAGGGTACCCCATTCATGTCCAGGGTGACCAGAGAATTGTGCAAGTTGTACAAAATCTCCCATCTCTGTACCTCTGTTTACCACCCCCAAACTGACGGTCTGGTGGAAAGGTTTAACAAGACCCTCAAGAGTATGCTAAAAAAGGTGGTGGATAAAGATGGGCGAAATTGGGATTTTTTTGCTGCCGTACCTCATGTTTGCCATATGAGAGGTTCCACAGGCGTCTACGGGGTATTCCCCCTTTGAACTCTTGTATGGTAGACATCCCAGGGGGCTGCTAGATGTCGCAAAAGAGACGTGGGAAGGAGAGGACACCCCATATAGAAGCATCATAGAGCACATCTTGATGCAGGATCGAATCGCAGATGTTCTGCCCCTTGTACGAGAGCATATGGAGCAAGCCCAGGAAGCCAAGAGGAGGGTTTATAATCAGAGTGCCAAAACCCAGACTTTCAACCCTAGAGACTGGTGCTAGTCCCCACGGTTGAAAGTAAATTCCTAGCAAAGGGGCAGGGCCCCTTTGAGATTAGGGAAAGAGTAGGGGAAGTAAACGACAAAGTTTACCAGCCTGGGAAAAGGAAACCGGAGCAGATTTACCATGTTAATCTCCTAAAACAGTGGAAGGACTGAGAGAGTTTATTGGCAATGCCCATTCCCCAAAAGGACAGGTTACCCCTGACCCCGGGTGTCCCCATAAACGAGTCCTTGTCCCTGATGCAACAAAACAACGTTAAGGAATTTGTCAGTAAAAATAGAGATTTTTTTCTCTCCCCTACCCGGACTGACCACCGTACTACAACATGACATAATCACAGAACCAGGGGTCTGTGTAAATGTAAAACCCTACCGAATACCTGAGGCTAGACGAGAGGCGGTGGTGAGAAAATTAAAAACCATGTTGGCGTTAGACGTAATAGAGGAGTCCCACAGTGCCTGGTCGAGCCCTATAGTACTGGTCCCAAAGCCTGATGGCACTATCCGGTTCTGTAATGATTTCAGGAAGCAGTTTGACGCATACCCAATGCCATGGGTTGACGAACTTGTGGATAGGTTGGGAGGTGCCCGGTACATAACAACCCTAGACCTAACTAAGGGATACTGGCAGATCCCCCTAACAGAGTCAGCAAAGGAAAAAACGGCCTTCTCTACCCACGGGTGGTCCTTTCAATACAAGCGAATGCCGTTTGGTCTGCATGGGGCCCATGCATCCTTCCAGAGGATGATGGACAAAACTTTGAGGCCACATCGGCCCTATGCAGTGGCCTATCTGGATGATGTGGTCATCCACAGCCCAGATTGGGAATCACATCTGCCCCAGGTGCAGGCAGTGGTAGATTCACTGAGGGTACCAGGTTTAACAGCCAGTGAGCCATAAGTCTGGAGGAGGCCAAATACCTTGGGTATGTTATTGGTCTGGGTCTGATCAAGCCCCAGACCAATAAGATCAAAGCCATTCAAAAGTGGCCCCAACCGGTGAACAAGAAACAGGTTTGTGCCTTCCTGGGGATTACAGGGTATTATCGATGCTTCATCCCCGACTTTGCCCCTATTGCTTACCGATCTGATGAAGGGTAGAGGGTCAGGAATGGTTAAGTGAAATCCCGAAGCTCAGAAGGCCTTCCAGAAGTTGAAGTAAGCCCTTTGTGTACAGCCAGCGCCCGTGACCCCAGACGTCACAAAGAAGTTTGTGGTTCAAACTGATACCTCTGAGGTGGGACTAGGTGCTGTTCTGTCTCAGATCAAAGATGGTGATGAGCACCTGGTCGTCTACTTGAGCAAGATGCTTAATAGGCATGAAAGGAATTATGCCATTGTGGAGAAGGAGTGCCTGGCTATCAAGTGGGCCTTAGAGGCCCTAAAATACTACCTGCTGGGAAGGTCATTCAGGCTAGTAACCGAGCATGCCCCCCTTAATCGGAAGTGTAACAAACAGGATAAAAATAGCCGGGTGACTAGGTGGTTCCTGGCTCTACAGCCGTTTAAATTCTCAGTGGAACACTGGGCTGGAAGGCTCCAAAATAATGCCAATGGTCTTTCCCGGGCCCACTGCATGGTCAGGACAGTTGCTCCACCCCAGGGACTTGAGCAGAGGGGGGATATGTGATGTTATGCGAGGCGCCATAATGGACGGCCGATACTTGTCACCTTGCATGCGATCACTTTCAGGCGACTAGTGAGAGTCTGACCCGGGTTTTGCCAGTGACCGTGGCAGAGCTGGCTCCTGCCCGGACTTTCTGGTTCACTAAAACCCCTCTCCACCTGCATTTAATGAGCAGGAAGAGAGCAGAGGAGAGCTCTATCCTGGATCTCAGAGGGAGAAAGCTGAGTGAGCTCTGTGTGATAATTTGGACTCAAAAATCAAGGTTTGCACTGTTCTTATGTTTTGTGGGTGTAGGGGACAGCCCCACACTGTATTGAGAGGAACCCGATTGTTTTGTTTAGCGACAGATGGCAAGGTTTTGTTTTCTGTTTTGTTATGTGTTTTGATCTTGCAAAACGGTGATAATAAACCTGGCAAGCCACCAAATATTAAATAAACTGACCTCCATGCTGAATATTTTCCTCTGAAAAGTGATCCCCACGAGCTAATCTCCCACACCAGTCACAGAGCCGGAATCCGCAAACCCGTAAGCAAGACGGGTGAAGATGGAAGCGGCATCCAGCGATGACATTGCATCGCTGGAATTCTTCATTTTCAAGTAAGTTTCACATAATGTGCTGGTATGAGATGCATACCAGCACAATATGACATTACCTTGCGGGTAAGAAAAAAAAAAACATCCAGCGGTTTACAACTGCTTTAAAGCAACACTGTGGCAAAGACAAGCATACCCAACTAAGAGGCTGCACAGTAGGCACCATAAGCAAGCTGCACACACTTTCCTGCTGCCCAATCCGCTACCAGAGCACCTTGAAAGTCCTGTTCAAATTTCTGCTTTCTTAAATTCAAAACTTGTAAAGCTAACCCCACCCCATGTGAAAGCAACTAAGCCTGGGAAAGGGCCACTTTAACACCAAGCAGTGTGGGATGCAGAGGAGAATGTCAAGCATTTCCATATACCCATACAGTAAGTACCGGGTTGTCTAGCAGAATGCCCATTTATTCATCAAGCTTATATCCAGGCGCTAGCTCCTTTACCACCATCTTCCACAACTCCCTGGGTTCCTGGATGCCCAGGGAAGTTATGTTCTTCAACTTTCCTCCTTCAGCAGCTCAGAGAGTATACACCAGATGAAGCATGGGCAGCTGGGTAAGTGATTTGCAGCGAAGGGAGCAGCCCCCCACTGTCAGAACCGGCATGTAGAAAGCCAGCTCAGAGCCTAACTGCATGCAGATTCTCCAGAAGACCCAGATACTGTGGGGAACCCCACCTAGTGTTTACAAAAGTACTCCAGTTCCAGTGGAATGTCCCCCCCCCCCACATCCCTCCAGCTATCTCCTGTGTTACCAGAGCTATCCTGTACTTCACTGAGAGGTATTTTGTTATGAGGATAAGCTCAAGTAGCTTTTTGTGTACTGAAGTAGTGATTCTCAGTTGTTATATAGACTATGCTACGCAGTCACATTTTACCGTGATTGAGTCACACAGATAGTGCTCTGTGAATGTTTTTACAACTTTCATAATATATTTTGTATTATTCTGCAGCAGTGTTGTTTTTTTGGGGGGGCAGCGAACAATGAACCCTCCCCTGTTGGTCAGGCGGTGGCACCCCCGGCACTTATCCCATCTAGGTGGTGGCTGGGTTGCGGGCTCCTATGGCTGGGTTGCGGGCTCCTACGTGCCGTGGGAGGGTTGCGGGCAGAAGCTCCTGTGTTCTCTAATCCTTGGCTTTGGCGGCTGGCAGCACGGCTCCTGTGTCCTCTCCTCCTCGGCTTCGGCAGCGAGTGGGTTGCGGGCAGCGGCTCCTGTGTCCTCTCCTCCTCGGCTTTGGTAGCTTCCACTGTGTGTCTTTTCCCTTCTCCTCCTAGGCGTCCAGTAGGATTGCCTGTCCTTTCAGCCAGTCGTGTGACGGGTTTCAAGACCCGCTTCCTGATTGGCCGGGAGGAGGATCAGTGTGGCGATAGCGAATATTCATTCGTTATTGTCACACAACTGGGTGGGATCGGGGCGCAGTGCTCTGCCAGAGGCTCTAATCAAAAAAACACCCCCGCCATTGGAATCCATGCGTCCGGCGCCCTGTATGTAAATCAGGGGGCCGGACACAAGGATGAGGGGGCAGCGCCCGTGCGCCCCTAATGGACGGGAGCCGCTGTTCTGCAGTGTATGCATGCCCTTTGCTATCCTGAACCTGTTTTGCATTAGTGATTCCAACTTTGCACCTTATTAGTAAACTGCAAGTTACAGTTGCTCCTTGTGTGATCATTCCACAAATCACCTATTCCTTTAAATGTCACGTCGCTCTGACAGCAGATAAGGAAGCAGAGGGGCATGGAGAATATATGCAGGTACTTCCTAGTTTATATGCTATGTTTGCTTTCATGGCAAACAAGCAACCCCCCTCTGGGCAGCGCAGCACTGACAGCTCGATCACCCCCCCGCATGGACCTCAGCGTGGCACTGACAGTCCCCCCGCCCGGGTGGGCCGGGGCATGATACCACCACATCCTCCCACTCCCTCCGGGAGGCCGGCGTCGCAGCACCTACCCGATCTAGGGCTGGCAGGCTGTCCTCTCCTCTAGTGTGCTTTACTCCACTCCTGTGGTGCGAGCAGCGGCTGTGTGTCTTCTCTCTGTCTCTTCCTCCAAAGCACTAGGCATCCAATAGGATCGTCTAATGCTTTGGCCAATTGGGAAACAGGTTTCACGGCTTCTGGCTCTAATCAAGTGCTTCAAAAAATCACAACCCACACATTGGAATCCATAGTCCAGCTCCCTGATATGTAGATCAGGATAGGGGGGGGGGCGGTGCCGTACACCTTCTATGGACAGGCCGCCACTGCCGCAGAGTCTGTTTTTTTTTTTTTGCAGTCAGTACAGTAGTCACTTTTAAAGTAAACATGTGCCACAATTGGTGTTTGCTGATTGGCCCAGTACTGTTGTATGTGGGTGGAGAGATAATGAATGGTATATAATTCTGAATGGTCTGACCACAGTGTTAAAAGTAATATACTGACTAGGCAAGAAATATATAGTACCTTTTTAAAAAAATAGGGGAATGAAGAAAAACTGATGTGTGTGTGTATGTCAAGCTTAAGAGGACATGTAACTGTGGAAGCTGTGCCCAAAGGAGAAGGATGGAGATGCGCTGGTGGAAGCCACGGTAATGCAGAGGAGGAGGAGACATGATGGAAGCCACCGCCTGTAGGAGTGCTGCCCACCCGCGACCTAGATGGGGTGAGTGCGGGGCTGGAGATGATCGACTGACTGCGCGTGGTTGGGTGACCAATATTTGGGGGAGGGGTGCCGCCCCCCCCAAAAAAAAACACCAGCCGCCACCGCGGCATATGCCTTCACAATGCCTCATCATCCTCAGCTGCACAGTGCTGGGACTGTTCACAGTCTCTAGCTGTTTTTTTTTTTTTTTATGTACTGGATTTGCCACAAAATTCAATATCTCTGTACAACCTGCACCTCACCTTTGCCTATTGGGCCTAACTGAATTTCTAACTCCCTTCACTGCTGCCCCACTTTGTTGGGTACCCTACTTCACTATGCTGGCAAAGCCATAATTCTTCATGGGACCCTGAACCATCCACAGTGCACTCCTGGAAAAAGCCTGTAAATTCTATGTTGCGTTTCTATAAGGTCACTTATAAAAGTAGTGGGTATCCCCTGAAATTTCAAAAAGTATTGACTTCAGTGCTACCCCAGCACTCTGATGTTGTGTTACCTAACTTTCTCATTGCAACTAGTCTGCCTGTACTTCACCCTCTTGTGGAAATGTTATAGGTGGCAGTAAATTTTTGACAGCTAGGATCATTATTTCCTAACCTAATCCTCTTTGCCAGAGCACAGACCTTTCCAGTGATGTTGCCATTGGACTACACATACAATAGTTATTTGCTGTGCTTCAAGCCCAAGATGTGACCCAGGGCAGTGTTGTTTCTGCTGGTCTCTCTCCAAGCTACATGAAACTTTGTAGGAATAGCAGAATTGGGGGATCTCTGTGAACAGGCTATTTTCTATTAAGGACTTAATGTACAGGAGTGCTGTGCTACCGTATATAAGTTATTTAATTTGATTCTAATCAGGAGCTTGCTCATAAGGTGACAAAAGAGCGAGATCCCTGGAAATGAGTGATATTACCCTAAGAAAAGTCCAAGAAGAGTCTTTCTGGCAGGATCACCAGGTAATACTGGAGAAATTAAGGGGCATAATTAAAGGAAGAATGTACATAATTGATTTAAAAGAAAGGAAAAAAACAAGTAATTACATTTTATTAACCTAAAGAAAAAATAATTCATTCAAAAGTGAATAAGCTATATGGTATCCTAGAAGCATTTTGTGTTTAGAATTTAAAATTGGAAAGTAATTAGCATTATGTGAAAAAGTAATATGCAAGTGGAAGGAAATAAAGACCTAGCCTGACGGTGACAGAGTGGCTCGTTATCGCAAGCTGCGACAACTAGTGCTGTGAGCTCACTGTGCCCGGGGGGGCCAGGGAGCGGGTAGGGCGGACTCAGTCGCCGCCGGCTACCCGGGATGGCCCACCCGCAGTGAGAGAACGGAGGTCCGTGTAAGTAAACACGGATATACGTTCTCATAGAGGGGGAAGGGCAGTGATCACAGGCTTCCTCTATATGGAAGCTGTGATCATCCCCTTTCCCCAGCCAGGGCAGCCCACGCACAGTTAGAACACGCCCAGGGAACACAGTTAGCCCTTACAGCTCCAACTCCAGGTTAACCCCTTCACTGCCAATGGCATTTACAGTAATCAGTGCATTTTTATAGCACTGATCGCTGTATAAATGCCAATGGTCCCAAAAAAGTGTCAAAATGGTCTGACATGTCCGCTGCAATATCGCAGTATCGCTAAAAATTGCAGATTGCCACCATTATTAGTAAAAAAATATAAATAAATAAAAACCCCAAAAATTAATTCTCATCGTCCGTAAAAGCGGCAACTTTTGCGCTAACCAATCAATAAACGCCGATTGTGATTTTTTTTACCAAAAATATGAGGAAGAATCTAAATCAGCCAATGGAATCTAAATCAGCCGATGGAAAAAAATGTTTTTTGTATTTTTTTTTCGGATTTGTATTTTAGCAAAAAGTAAGAAATTTGGGTTTTTTTGCAAAATTTTTGCTCTTCTTTTGTTTATAGCGACGATCAGAAAGGACGCAGAGGTGATCAAATACCACCAAAAGAAAGCTCTATTTGTGGGAAAAAAAGGACACAAATTTTGTTTTGGTACAACGTCGCACGACCACGCAATTGTCAGTTAAAGTGACACAGTGCCGAATTGCAAAAAGTGCTCTGGTCCTAAAGTGGGAAATCCTTCCGGGGCTGAAGTGGTTAATTACTGATTGTTGTTGTGCCTGGTATCTGGGTATAGTGTACAGCTGCTACTTGTTAAGTTTTCAGCGTGGATATATTTTTTACCATTTTCTATCTTATGCACTAACATTCACTGTAGTAAGAGAAAATCCTCTTCGCTTTTGGGCTAGGTTCACACCTTTGCATCTGCATGTTCCTGTGATTTTTAGCACATTTTTGATTTGCGTTTTCATGCATCCAACGTTGTTTTGTTTGGACGATAAGGCCTCATACACACGGGCGTATATAAAATAATAAACAAAACGTCGGGCCCGACGTCAAGGAGATAAAGTCGACGTTTTTCGGCGTTATGCATTGGCGTTTTTGAGCGCTAGTGAGCGTCGGCGTCAATAGACGTTTTTTAAAAAAAAATCATTCCTCTGCTATTTTTCAACCTAAAAACGTCGGCGTCAAAAAACGCCGGAAAACGCCGGTACAATATTAGGTGGCGTTTGTTGGCGTCTGTTGGCGTCTCGTGGCGTTTTGCGGCGCTTTTTGACGTCGTTGCAGCCAAGGAACGCGCTGGTCGTGGGTTCTCTGATACGCCGACGCCATCTACAGCTCAAAAACGCCGACGTATTTTATGTGGCCATTGACTAACATGGGGAGCAGCTAAAAAACGTCAGTAGACGCCGGCGTCAAAATACGCCCGTGTGTATGAGGCCTTAAAGTCAAATAAAGTAGAGGTCTCCAACGGGGCGGAGGTTTCCTCTCATGTGCTAAAACACACAAAACTACATGTTACAGAACACTACCAGCCTGTAGATTGCATGTTCTCCCTGTGCCTACGTGGGTTTCCTTCGGGATGTGTCCTGGATTAAAAGGATAATGTGGCAACACTAATGACTTTAGAGCAGTGGTTCTCAACTCCTGTCCTCGGGACCCACTAACAGGCCAGGATTGCAAGATAACTGAAATACATTACAGGTGATATCCTTTACTGCTCACTGATTGCAGTATTCTAGTCTGCATCTCCCCAAGGTAATACTTAAAATCTGGTCTGTTAGTGGGTCCTGAGGACCGGAGTTGAGAACTTTAAAGTGTAAGTTCCTTGAGGGCAGGGATTGGTGTGAATGTAGGGTTGCCACATCATCCCTTTAATCCAGGACACACATGAATTACACAGGTTCTGAGGCTAATTTAATGCAGATAAGACACCAAGTGAGCTTAATTACCACCTTAATCAGCCACAGAACCTGTGCAATTCATATGTGTCCTGGATTAAAGGGATGATGTGGCAACCCTATGTGAATGTACAATGTATATGTAAAGTGCTGCGTTAATTGACGGCGCTATATAAGTACCTATAATAGAATAAATAGAATAGAATGTTCCTGTACATGCATTTTTTGTGCTCTGCTATTGAAATCAATGGGGCAAAAAAATGGGCCTGTATTATTTTTCCATTGTGCTGCAACGCAGGTGCACGGGTGCAAATGGGCCCCATAAAAAAAAATAGCAATCCTTTTGTCGTGTACTGTATTAGCATGCATTGGGCAGTGCACAAGAAATTGTGAATGGGCCTCAAGCTGGCCATACACCAGTAGAATTTTCTTTAAAAAAATTCTGTTTTAGGAAGGTCTGTTTGATTTTCTTTTGGTTAGTGGGGTCAAATCGATGTTTATTTTCAACTGAAGTGGGGAGAAACTTTTGAAGAAGCAGATTGGAAAAAAATTCTGAAACAAATTTATAACAGTGAACAAGGTGTTTGTTTGGTAAGGTCCATTCATTTCAAATCGAATGTTCTGAAGCAGGTTTGAATGGCATTCGTCAAGTCATTGTACTAAGATTTTTTGTGCAAATGTTCATACAAATATTAAAATGAATGTTGGTTCAAGAATCTACTAGTGTATGTCTAGCTTTAGTAAATTAGTCCCCAATGTGTACATGTCTGCGTATTTTGTGTTCTAAAATTATTATGATAATGTAACCGCGCTACCAGCTAATAAGATAGTAGTGAAATAATAGATATCGGAATGCTGCTTACACTGAGAAGAGCAACCTGACTGTACCCTTAAAAAGCATAAATTAACAGAAAATAGTGAAGCGCAATCCTGAGCAGAATATTATAAATATGTGATCATATATTTAAATAAATATGAGTTTTTAAACGATTCAGCGCTATGTCAGTATTTTTCTATCCTTATGGTATATGCTGATGCTGCAAAACACCTTGTACCACGTTCAGGAAACCTGTGGAGGATTGTGCCCCAGTGGGGACTGCTTTGCTAGACCCAAGTGGGGGTCGCCCATTAAGGTGAGCGCATAAGATTGCCAGGTGGAGGCGTGCGCGAGCACTTGTAGGCACTGCATGCCTGGATCAAAAGTTTTTCAGGTGGATGATCATATGTGGAGGAATATAATCTATGATCAAGAATCCGAAAAGTGATCCCACTAAATCACTTTTCTTTTAACATTATATGAGTCACATCACTATTATATGGACTTTTATGGACTCTAATCTTTGCACTTTATAAGGAGTGATTTAAATCTTGTCACTAGCACCTTAAATGTATTTGCACACTGAAGAGTGATTTATCACTCAGTCACTCTTCAGAGGTACTGTTTTGTGATCTCTTTTCTGGTGACATTTATGGACTTCAGTTTTTGCACTTTATAAGGAGTGATTTTAATTGTTTCACTAGCACCTTAAATGCATTTGCACACTGAAGAGTGATTTATCACTCAGTCACTCTTCAGAGGTACTGATTTTTTATATTTCAGCACATTTTTGGCACAGGGGTACCTACACTGGTGGGCACTCGTTTTAACAATTGTTGTTTTAATATAAACTGCTAATCATTTATGATATATTTATTCTTTGATTTGTATATGATCACATATTTATAATATTCCGCTCAGGATTGCGCTTCACTATTTTCTGTTAATTTATGTATTTTGTGCTCTGTTCATGTCTGCGTATTTTGTGCTCTGTTCATGTCTGCGTATTTTGTGTTCTGTTCATGTCTGCGTATTTTGTGCTCTGTTCATGTCTGCGTATTTTGTGTTCTGTTCATGTCTGCGTATTTTGTGCTCTGTTCATGTCTGCGTATTTTGTGCTCTGTTCATGTCTGCGTATTTTGTGTTCTGTTCATGTCTGCGTATTTTGTGTTCTGTTCATGTCTGCGTATTTTGTGCTCTGTTCATGTCTGCGTATTTTGTGCTCTGTTCATGTCTGCGTATTTTGTGCTCTGTTCATGTCTGCGTATTTTGTGTTCTGTTCATGTCTGCGTATTTTGTGTTCTGTTCATGTCTGCGTATTTTGTGCTCTGTTCATGTCTGCGTATTTTGTGTTCTGTTCATGTCTGCGTATTTTGTGTTCTGTTTAGAAAATCAAGCAGTTGTGTAGTTTGGGCTCATAAACCTTTTTTTTCTTTGGTAGCTGTGTACATGAGTTATTTCCTGCAATGTGCAAGTTTACATGCTGGCTATATATTTTTAGCTGTGATTAGGTGTCAGGGTCACTACAGGACAATGCTCATTCAATGCTTATCATCTGTTCATACTCTTTAAGCGATCCTTAGACAGTAAGTCTATGGCTGAATGAAAAAACTGACAGATTCCTCTATTCATACAAGCCAGGTAGATGGAGAATCCCCCGACCCCATCCACCCAGCTGGGTAGTAGAAAAGAAACTAACCATTTGAATAGCTGTACTCTTCCTCGGTTTTATTATTAAATTGTAAATAAAACCATCACATAGCTGGGAAACAGCAGAAAATTGATGCGTTTTGTGCTGTATAAACTCCTAATCATAACCAGAGCCATACGCATGTAAGGAACTGAGAAGGTGATCTGCCCAAAAAGTAAGGTGACCAGATTTGAAATGATAAATGATTAAATGATAAAATGAAATCCAGGGACATATTTCTTTTTATCAGCAAATAGAAAACTATTTTATAAGCATATTTTCCTCAAAGCATATATGCAGTGTATGTGTTCATGGAATGATTGTATGATATATACCTTATTTCTCACGAGATAAAAAAAAGATACTTCTTACAATTTTTTGGGGATGTGACTACCAAATGTTAAGACGATAAGAAGGAGAAAAAACTTTTTAATGCATATTTTGTATCTTGAGGTAAGAGAAAACACTGCGCTAGACCACAACAATAAGAACTAAAAACGATAGCAGCAACCAGAACAGTACTAACCATGTACTTTACCTAACAATATTCTCAAGAAGCTGGTCGCACTAGTGACATTGACAAATGAATAAATGTGAATATTAAAAATATCATATACTAAATACGGTGCATAAGTATTAAAAGTCCAAAGAATCTAATATAAAAGTCCACATAGATCATAGACAGATCAGATGGAACGCACACATGGATATATCTTCATAGGCACAGACCACCACGTGAAAGATCAAAGCCAGTAGTGACACCCCGACCTCTTATCTAGTGGCAGCTTACCAGGTGTAAGCGCAATGAAGCGCATTGGCTGTACCCCAGCCCGGGTCCCCACCTGGGGATGTACCCGACAATCAAAGGATCCCAGAAGAGCAGATGTAACTTGACCACATCAGAGAAGTGAAGGAATGAGCCGTCCGGATCTACCTTAGGGCAAACTCAGATTGACTAATAAAACGGCCAGAAACAAGGCCTATATTTGTGTAAAAGACTCTATATGACGAGGGCAGCCAGGTCTATTGATCACATTTTCCAAGGCTGCTCTGACTTTCTTTGTGATGGTCTTATCTGCAATTTATTAATAAAGCCAAGGAAGAGTGCAGCTATCCGTATTGTTTTCTTTTTAGTTTAATGTGCGATGGACGAGCCAAGCTGGCACCTTCCCGGAGTATTGGAGTAGCAGAGCAGTAAGGGCCGGTTCACACTGGAGCGGCGCGGAGCGGGGCGACTCCGCGGCGCGTTCACATCTAGGCGAATTGTCAGGCGACTTGAGTCGCCTGACAATTCGCCTCAATGCTGTGCAAATGGGACCGTTCTAATAGGAGCGAATCGCTTCGCCCCGCTTTAAAAAAATGGTCCCTGCACTATTTTCAGGGCGATCTCAGGCGGCTTGCATTGACTTCTATGATAGAAGTCTCCTCGCAAGCCGCCTGAGATCGCCTGGAGCGCCGCTTCGCGCCGCTCCAGTGTGAACCGGCCCTAAAAGAGAGCAATCGCCTGGAGCGGTGTGTATCTATTTTGTGTTGAATTGGACCCCCCCCCCCAGCTGGGACATTATATTCTGAGAGTAGGCTCATCGCTGACTGCAGGACTCATTAGAATACACTGAACAGTGACTGCAGCTGCTGATCAACAGTAGTTTTCCAACAAGTCCCTTTGACGACTTCAGATGAGCAGGGCCAGCCACCCATAGACTGAAATTTGGCTTGCTTTAATTTACTTGTAATTATTGATCTGTTTCTGATAAGCAGAGGGCAGTAAAAAGCACCCTCACCAGTTGCAGCAATTCACAAAGGGAGAATTTTGAATTTGCTTGAACATTTCTTTACGAGAAGGGCAATTCTTCTCTCTTGTATGAGGATCAAAGGTCCAAATTACAGAGTTTTGTTGGCCATAAACTCTTTTTTCCATTTAACCACAAACAAGGTGGATGGAGGAATCCCCCTCCCAAGGGGACATTGTATTCTGACAGCGCTGCCGCTCATTGAGAACAATTTTCCAACAAGTCCCTTTGACAAAAGTCAGTCAAATAATCAACTTCTGTTGGGCAGGGACTGCCACATACTGACTGAAATTTGACCAGTCCCAGCTGAACTGGACAAATTTAATTCACTGATAGCCAGTTTAAAGCAAGTCATGCACATATAGATTCAACAGTCGGCACCACTGCTTGTAAAACTACCTGAACAGTGCCTGCATATGATTGGATACAGGACTCTATGGTTGACAAATTTCCACCTGGCTCCTTCAATTTTTCAATCAAAGGATGTCAGGTGAGAGGGTGTCAATAGGGTGAATCCTGGAGTGAGTTTCAGCCAGTTCAGCAGGAACTAATTGAAATTCACTTTGTTTATGGCCAGTTTTAGCGTCACTCTCATTGATGGGTAAGAATTTTGGTGGGACTTGGCTCTCAGCAGAGTGACGATGGGCGATCTACCCAACCATCTTTTTTTTATACAGATCTCTACCTGTCTACGCAAGAGATTAAAATGCTGATATTTTTCCTAGAAAAGGTGAAACCTTATGACTATGCCCAGTGCAGGTGTTAGGAAAAGCCTGTCTTTTTAAAGCATTTTTGGGCTTGTGCGCGCATGCTCCCGTGTGCGCGAACGCGCCAGAAACGGCACCAAACAGCTCCATTTAAGCTCACAACACCCAGCAGCCAGTGCTGCCCATTCTACAGCATGTGAGTGTTCCTGAGCGACCTGATTTCCTGAGTATCTGTTCCTGTGACCCAGCTTGACCTTGACCTTGTTGATTTCTGCCTGCACCGACCCCCAGTTTGCCCACGACAACTCTTCTGCCTGATCCCTGTGTACCTCTGCTGCCAGCCCGTTAACGACCCTGCCTGCACCTGACGACCCTTCTGCTTGAACCCTTTGTACCGCATTGCCAGCTAGTTGCCGACTCAGCCTGCACAACCAACCACTACCTGCACGAGCTTCACTGGACTCTCCACACCACCACCAGTGATTCTGTCCAGCCCTCGTGCCCCCCTGAGCTCCTGTGCTCCCTGCCTGCTCTACTCAGACACAGCGATTTCCCAATCGGTAAACAGCCAATGACATGTCCAATCATAGCCAGTCACAGATATAAACAATAACCTGTCACTATGTGATCCCTGCTTTTTCTTCACACACATTGATTGTGTGAAGAGAAAGCAGAGCAGGGATCAGTGAGTGATTCAGTGTATTATATGTTACTGTGCACAACATGGCCTCGCCAATAAAGAGAACCTGTCAGCAGTGCCATCTTGATCTGGTCACAGCCCATTTGGATCTGTCACACAGCTCATCTGTCACACAGGTCCGCCACCAGTACCGCCATCGGTACCGCCACACAGTACCACCACCGGTACCACCAGTAGTACCACTAAACACAGGCCTGCCACCAGTACTGCCATCGGTACCACCGCACAGTACCGCCACCGGTACCACCACTAGTACCGCCATCTGTACCACTAAAACAGGCCCGCCACCAGTACAGGTACCGCTATACAAGTCCGCCACTTGTACCATCATCAGTACCGCCACACAGGCCAGCCACCAGTACCGCCACTGGTACTGCTAAACGCAGGTCCACCACCAGTACCACCATTGGTGCCAGCACACAGGCCAGCCACCAGTACCACCACCGGTACCGCTAAACGCAGGTCCGCCACCAGTACCGCCATCGGTACCTCCACGCAGGTCTGCCACCATTACTGCCACCCATCAGTACTGCCATCAGTACAGTCACCCAGGCCCACAATGTCTCATAGAGTCTATACCAATGAGGAGGCATATGACATTCTTGCCATGTCGGATGATGAGAGCAGCGGGGAGCTCATATCATCCAATTCTGGTTCGGAGTATGAGCCAGTAGAGGGCAGTGGATCGGAGACAGAGTCAGAGGAGGAAACTGCCCCCCCCCAGAAGAATAAGAAGATTAGGACCAAGATCCGAAGGCCTGCCCACCACCAGCAGCGCCAGACCCCAGGAAGAGGAGCCCAGTACAAGTACTGGAATTAAACGCCCAACCCAAAGAACCCTAATCCCGGGCCCAGTCCTTTCTTCCCGATGCCCTGGCAAACCCCATATGGTTGCCTGCCAACTCAGGGTCTGCAGTAATCCCCGATTTCACCGCACAGCCAAGTGTGCAGGTCAACACTACCACTTTTGTCCCATTGGATTATTTTTATTTGTTTTTCTCCCCCGAATTTCTGCAGAGTATGGTGGACCAAACCAATCTCCATGCAGAGGAATTTATTGCTGCCAACCCCACTTCATCTTATCCCCGCATGTTCCACTGGGGACGTCTCCCACTGGACCAATTAAAATTATTTTTGGGCCTTACGTTTAATTTGGGGCTTACAAAAAAAATTAAGTCCATGCGTACTGGTCCACCCACCCCATCCAGCACATGCCAATATACATGTTTCTTCCTGCTGCCTGGACCAATACATTGGCTGTGTTGACCATATCTCTGCCTGCTGCCTCTACTGACTATGGACAGTATTTCTGCCTGGACATCTCTGCCTCTTACCTGGACCAATGATTTGGCTGTGCTGACAGTATCTCTGCCTCTACTAACTATGGACAGTATTCCTGCCTGTACTATGGACAGTATTCCTGCCTGCTGCCTGGACGATTGCTTTTGCTGTTGCTGAGCACATCCCTGTCTGCTGCCTGGACCGATGCTCTCCTCTGTGGACCACTGCACTACTAAAACCACAGGTAATCTTTTGTTATTTGGTATGTACATGCTATGTCTTAGAAATATGAAGGTCCTTCAAAAATGTAATCGGTAGTCAGAAAATTAAATGTGTAATTTATGCTCCTAGAATGCCTGGAGGTGCTACTTGGATGTTGGGCCTCTATATGTGGCCAGGCTGTGTAAAAGTTTCACATATGTGGTATCGCCATACTCAGGAGGAGTAGCAAAATGTATTTTGGGGAGTCATTTTTGCTATGTAAATGGTATGTGTTAGAAATATCTTATAAATGGACAATTTTGTGTAAAAAAAAAAAGTGTTTTAATTTTTTTTCCTCATTTTCCAAAAACTTCTGGAAAAAAATGAACCATTCAAAAGACTCATTATGCCTCATATATTATACATTGGGGTGTTAGCTTTCCGAAATAGGGTCATTTTTGGGCAATTCCATTGTCCTGGTGCTCCAGGGCCTTCAAAAGTGTAATAGGTGGTTGAAAAATTAGATGTGTAATTTATGCTTCCAAAATGCCTATCGATGCTACTTTAATGTTGGGCCTCTGTATTTGGCCAGGCTGTGTAAAAGTTTCACACATGTGGTATTGCTACACTCAGGAGGAGTAGCAGGATGTATTTTGGGGTGTTCATTTCTACTATGTACATGCTATGTGTAAGAAATATCTTAAATGGACAACTTTGTGTAAAAAAAAAAAAAAAAAAATGCGTTTTCATTTTTTTCCCACATTTTCCTAAAACTTCTGAAAAAAAAATGAACTGTTCAAAAGACTCATTATGCCACATAGATTATATGTTGGGGTATTAGCTTTCCAAAATGGGGTCATTTTGTGGGCAATTCCATTGTCCTGGTGCTCCAGGGCCTTTAAAAGTGTAATAGGTAGTCAACAAGTTAGATGTGTAATTTATGCTCCTAGAACACTTGATAGTGCTCCCTGCATGTTGGGCCTCTCTATGTGGCCAGGCTGTGAAAATGTGGTATCGCCATATTCAGGAGGAGTAGTAGAATGTGTTTTGGGGTGTAATTTGTGGTATGCATATGCCATGTGAGAGAAATAACCTGTTACAATGACAATTTTGAGAAAAAAAAATCTTAATTTTGCAAAGAATTGTGAGAAAAAATTAAACCGTGAAAAAACTCCCCATGCCTCTTACTTTGGAATGTCTACTTTCCAAAAATGGGTCATTTGGGGGGTATTTGTACAGTCCTGGCTTGTTAGAGTCTCAAGAAATGATATAGACCGTCAGTACATCAGATGTGATCAATTTTCAGTGATTTGCACCATAGCTTGTAGACTCTATATCTTTCACACAGACTAAATAATATCCACTAATTTGGGTTATTTTTACCAAAGATATGTAGCAGTATACATTTTGACCCAAATTTATGAAGAAAAATGACTTTTTTTGCAAAATTTCACAGTAGAAACTAAAAATTTTCGCAATTTTTTCGCTTATATTTTAAAAAATAAAAAAAACAGTGGAGACTAAATACCACCAAAAGAAAGCTTTATTTGTGAGAAAAAAAGATAAAAATTTTGTTTGGATACAGTGTAGCACGACTGAGTAATTGTCACTCACAATGTGAGAGCACTAAAAGCTGAAAATTGGTCTGGACAGGAAGTGTTCTAAGTGCCTGGTATTGAAGTGGTTAAAGTATATATTGGCTCAATCACTAAATTCACATGAAAGATTAAACATATTAAAGAATTTTCAAAAGTAATATTTTTTTTTAATCAGCAACTTTCGTGAAAATATCTGATGGTCCTGCTATTCAGGCACAGTGACATTGTTCTGTTTCAGATGGCTCCCGAGTAGAGTTGAGTGAACCTGAACTGTAAAGTTCGGGTTCGTACCGGACTTTAGGGTGTCCGTGACCCGAACCCGGACATTTGAGAAAAAGTCCGGGTTCGGGTATTTTTTTGCGCCTTTTTTGCACCTGTTGAATAGCTGCAGGGCAGCCAATCAACAAACGTTTCACTCGTTTGCCCTTAGAAGCCATCACAGTCATGCCTACTAATGGCATGGCTGTGATTGGCCAGTGCATCATGTGACCCAGCCTCTTTATAAGCTGGAGTCACGTAGTGCTGCATGTCACATCATTTCATACTAGTGTAGGGAGAGGATGCTGCTGCTGTGAGGGACAGATTAGCTTTAGAAAATCTGTTAAAAACAGCGATTTATTGGTGGGTGGGTGCTAGAGGAGATTTTTGTTTGCTAGAGTACATTTTGTTTGCTAAGCAAAGTGTCTCATATAAAACCTAAGCAATTTTTCTGTTTGTTAGGTGGGCGTTTGCAGCCATTTTTGCAAGTGCAACTGCTTGTGTGTCAGGGACACTACTTTAACAGTGTTCTGTTAGTTCAGTTGGCAACATTTTGGCATATTTAAATACTGCTTTTACATTGCAGCTAGACAAATTACATTTTTTTTTTTTTTTTTGTGCAAAATATTACATTTGCGGCCAGCTGGGCATTTCTTGCACAAAATTAAAAAGTGCGTCTACATTGCTGGTTTAAAAAAAAAAAAAAAATCTAAATACTACATTTGCGGCCAGTGGTGCATTTCTTGCACAAAAATAAAAAGTGTGTCTACATTGCTGGTTTAGAAAAAAAAAAATTCTAAATACTACATTTGCGGCCAGCGGTGCATTTCTTGCACAAAAATAAAAAGTGCGTCTACATTGCTGGTTTTAAAAAAAAAATATTCTAAATACTACATTTGCGGCATTTCTTGCACAAAAATAAAAAGTGGTCGTTACATCTGCGTGAAAAATAAAAACACGTTCTTTACGGCGTTTACATCATAAATCTTATAAAAAAAAAATTTTGGTCGTTACATCTGCGTGAAAA
>BLSH010215088.1:904755-915051 GCA_018402905.1 Glandirana rugosa | reverse complement strand
ATGATAAATCGTGTTTAAATATAATAAAAAATTTGACCGTTACACGTTAAAACACGTTCTTTACGTGTCGTTCCACGTTTACATTATACATCGTGATGAATAATTATTTTTTTTTTCTTATTATTTAATAATAAGAAAAAAAAAATTTGGTCGTTACATCTGCGTGAAAAATTAAAACACGTTCTTTACGTGTCGTTACACGTTTACAAGATACATCGTGAAAAATAATTATTATTATTTTTTTCTGGTGCATTTCTTGCACAAAAATAAAAAGTGCGTCTACATTGCTGGTTTAAAAAAAAAAAGAATAATAATTTATTATTCTTTTTTTATTATTATTAATAAAAAGTGCTACATAGAACATTTGCACATTGCTGTGCATTTCTTGCACAAAATTAAAAAGTGCGTCTACATTGCTGGTTTAAAAAAAAAAGAATAATAATTTATTATTCTTTTTTTTTTATTAATAAGTAGTGCTACATATTACATTTGCACCTTGCTGTGCATTTCTTGCACAAAATTGCACATTGCCAGTTTAAAAAATAATATAAATTTGTGCTAAATAGTACATTTGTGTCCAGAATGAGGAGAGCGTCAAATAAGGGACGTGGTCGTTGTCGTGGTGCTGCTGGTGCTGGTGAAGCTCCTGTTGCAAGGAGAGGTCGTGGTCGATCTGTGCCAGCTACACGCACAAGTGAAACACCTTCCTCAGGTACAAGTAGCTGACGGAACCTTCAACGTTATATGGTAGGCCAGAATGCCGCTCAATGAATGGTGAGGCCAGAACAAGTACAGGCGATAGTAGATTGGGTGGCTGACAATGCCTCCAGTTACTTCACATTGTCTTCCACCCGGTCCCTTGATGAAAGCTCAGAGTTGGCACCTGAACCCCATGGCCATCTGTCTTTCACCTCAGCCCCTTGTAAATCAGCCAAGCAGTCTGAGCCCCAAGTCATGCAGCAGTCTCTTATGCTTTTTGATGACTCTGCTGGTGTGCTTTCCGTGGGCCATCCACATAGCGCTGCCCCAGAAGTGGAAGACATTGAGTGCACCGATGCCCAACCACTTCTGTTTCAGAATGAGGATATGGAAACACCACCGCAGCACGTCTCTGATGATGACGAAACACAGGTGCCAACTGCTGCGGCTTTCTACAGTGTGCTGTGCAGACTGACAAGGAGGGCAGTGGTGATGTGGAGGATTATGAGGTCCTAGACCCCACATGGAATGAAGGGCATGCGAGTGACGTGTGCAGTTTGGAGGAAGAGGTGGTGGTCGCACAGAGGCACCAGCACAGCAAAAGAGGAAGCAGGTTGCAAAAGCAGAGCGACCATCCCCTAGACAGTACACCTGCTACTACCCACTGCACCCAGGGACCTAGCACTCCAAAGGCAGCTCAAAGGAGTTCCCTGGCGTGGCAGTTCTTCAGACAATGTGCTGATGACAAGACACGAGTGGTTTGCACACTGTGCAATCAGAGCCTGAAGCGAGGCATAAATGTTCTAAACCTGAGCACAACCTGCATGACCAGGCATCTACATGCAAAGCACAAGCTGCAGTGGAATAAGCACTTCAAAATCCAAGAAAGATCTCAAACTCATCCTGCTTCCTCTTCTGCTGCTGCCTCTGCCTCTTCCTCCACCTCTACAGTGCCAGTGTCACCTGCCACCCAGCAAACAGACGATGTGACAGCAACGCCACCATGTCCACCACCGTCCCAAGCATTTCCACACGGTCCCATGGAAGCTTACAGCTGGCCATCTTCTAAACACTGGAGAGAAAGAGGAAGTACCCCCCTACCCACTCGCGATCCCTGGCCCTGAATGCCAGCATTTCAAAATTCCTGGTCTTTGAAATGCTGTCATTCCGTCTGGTGGACACGGACAGTTTTAAAAACCTGATGGTGGTGGCTGTCCCACAGTACGTGGTTCCCAGGCACCAATACTTTTCCAGGTGAGCCATCTCTTCCCTGCACAAACAAGTCGGGGACAAGATCAAGTGTGCACCGCGCAACGCCATCTGTGGCAAGGTCCACATAACCACTGATACGTGGACCAGTAAGCACGGGCAGGGACGCTATATCTCACTAACTGCACACTGGGCAAATGTAGTGGCCGCTGGGCCTGAGGCGGATAGCAGTTTGGCGCATGTCCTTCTGCCACCGAGGATTGCAGGGCATTTCTCTTTGCCTCCTGTTGCCTCCTGCTCCTACTCCGCTTCCTCCTCCTCTACCACCTCCTCATCCGGTCAGCGTAACACCTTCACCACCAACTTCAGCACATCCAGGGGGAAACGACAGCAGGCTGTTTTAGAACCGATATGTTTGGGGGATAAACCCCACACTGCGCAGGATCTGTGGACAGGCATTGAACAACAGACCAATGAGTGGTTGTTGCCACTGAGCCTCAAGTCCGGCCTGGTGGTGTGCAATAATGGGCGAAATCTCGTTTGACGCACATCCCTTGCCTGGCGCATGTGCTGAATTTGGTGGTGCAGAAATTTCTAAAAAACTACCCGGATATGTCAGAGCTGCTGCAGAAAGTGTGGGCCGTCTGTGCGCACTTTCGCCGTTCTCACCCTGCTGCTGCTCGCCTGTCTGCGCTGCAGCGGAACTTCGGCCTTCCTGCTCACCGCCTCCTATGCGACGTACCCACAAGGTGGAACTCCACCTTGCACACGCTGGAGAGACTGTGCGAGCAGCAGCAGGCAATAGTGGAGTTTCAGCTGCAGCACGCACGGGTCAATCGCTCTGCAAAACAGCACCACTTCACCACCAACGAGTGGGCCTCCCTGCGAGACCTGTGTACCATATTGCGATGTTTCGAGTACTCCACCAACATGGCCAGTGCCGATGACGCTATTCTCAGTTTTACTATCCCACTTCTATGTCTCCTTGAAAAAACACTTTGGGCGCTGATGGAAGAGGATGTGGCACAGGAGGAAGAGGAGGAAGAGGGGTCATTTCCATGGTTATCAGGCCAGTCATTCACAAGTGGCTCGGAGGGTGTGTTCCTGCACCAGCATAGGCCAGGTAAAAAAATTTCAAGCCAGGGCACAATTCTGGAGGATGAGGACGAGGAGGAGGAGGAACCGTGTTCACAGCAGGGTGGCATCCAAAGCAGCTCGTGGGCATCACTGGAGTGTGGCTGGGGGGATATAGAGGACACAGATGATACACCTCCCACAGCGGACAACTTGTCTTTGCCTCTGGGCAACCTGGCACATATGAGCGACTACATGCTGCAGTGCCTGCGCAACGACAGCCGAGTTGCCCACATTGTAACTTGTGCTGATTACTGGGTGGCCACCCTGCTGGATCCCAGTTACAAGGACAACGTGCCGTCCTTAATTCCCTCACTGGAGCGTGATCGGAAGATGCGCAACTACAAGCGCACGCTGGTAGACGCGCTGCTGAGGGCATTTCCAAATGACACCGGGGGCTCAGTGGAAGCACAAGGCGAAGGCAGAGGAGGAGGAAGAGGTCACCAACGCAGCTGTGGCACCGCCAGCACCTCAGAAGGCAGGGTTAGCATGGCTGAAATGTGGAAAAACTTTGTCAGCAGCATTTCAGCAACATGGTGGAACAGTATGTGTGCACACGCCTACATGTACTGACTGATGGGTCTGCCCCATTCAACTTCTGGGTCTCCAAATTGGGCACATGGCCTGAGCTTGCCCTTTATGCCTTGGAGGTGCTGGCCTGCCCTGCAGCCAGTGTATTGTCTGAACGTGTGTTTAGCACGGCAGGGAGCGTTATCACAGGCAAGCGCAGCCAACGTGGACAAGCTAACGTTTATTAAAATGAACCAGGCATGGATCCCACAAGACTGTCTGTACCTTGTACAGAATAGACATTTATACCGGCCTCACACAGCCATTGGTATACTTAAGTGAACTTATTTTTTTTTTTTTTTTTATAGAACATAAGACTTTATTGGAATTTGTAACAGGAGAAACATGAAAAATAAACCATGGTACATTTTATATGGAAAAAGTGAACCCGTGCTAGAACATCTCTGGGTTTGTCTGCAGATAGTGATCTTTTTTTTTTTTTTTTTTTTAATATGTCTCAATAGTTTGGGGGCTACCCCAATTAGAAAAAAAAACAAACAAACAAAAAACAGTGTTGGCTACCTCCTCCACCGCCACTTCCACCGCCACGGTCAACGCCTCCTCAACCTCCTACTCCACATCCACCTCCTCCTCCATTTTTAATTTTTTTTATGTGATTTTAAGTTATTTCCCTATCCACATTTGTTTGCAGGGCACTTGTCCTACTCTTACCCCCATTTTGCTTCCTTTTGCAGCCCTCTAGCCCTTTCCAGGACTTTTTTAGATCCATTTTAGTGCCCAAAAGTTCAGGTTACCATTGACTTCAATGGGGTTCGGGGCCAAACTCAAACTTTTTCACAAAGTTCGGCCGAACCCGCCGAACCTGGACATCCAGGTGTCCACTCAACTCTATTCCCGAGCATTGCCAGCCTTTCACAGGTTCTCCTCATGGAATCTACAAGCAGCCATGCCAACACAAATGGCACAGATATGGTCCACTGTTGTTACCATCAGGAAACCTGCACTTAGAAATATAAAAAAAGGAGAAATTACCACGCTAAACCAAATATAATCAGATAAAATCACAATATATTTGAACCAGCTGCAACCTAAAATACCAACCAGGTACAATAGACAGGAATTTCCAAGAAAAGGTAGCGCTAATTGAAGGTAATTGGCTCTGAAACCCAAATTATTTTATATATTCCAATGGTGAACTATATGATATATAGATCATAGATAATAACAATATATTGGCTAATGGAGTAAACATGTAATAAATTCCAGAACAATATACTCATCCGTTAAACAACGGAGAATAAAAATGAACACAAATGGCTATAGACCGAAGAGGAAGTGATTTGCTATAACATTAACCAAAATAAACATACATCTCTAAGCGTCTGTGATTAATTAATAGTCCCTAAACATTAAGCACCATATGATGTACTGCTTATATAGCAGGTATGGTTCAGGTAAAGTGCAGACAGTAGCTCACAAACAATGTTAATAAGTCTCATGTAATCCCAAAAGGTCAAATTCACACTCAGTATCACCATGTGAAGATAAAATGCATGCCACTGTATGCCCTCCACCTATGTTAGATGGCAGCTTACCAGAAGTAAGCGCGGAATGCGCAATGGCTAATCGCCCAGCCCGGGTCCCCAGAAGGGGTATATTAGGATGTCTTGAAGATCACAACCCGTCCTGTATTATCTTTCTCCAGTTTTGTTGGTGATATTAATAACCCAGGGTCCTAAATGGCCAAATCAGGAAACCCCTCTTGGTGGTATGAGGGGAGGGTCCTAAATCCTCCAAGAAAACATATCCACTCCAAAGGTGTACCCAAAAAGAAAGTAGGGACCCACATAGTGTGATACTGCTTAAAAGATCTATTAAAAGTAGTAAAATATTGCACTTACAGCAAAACGTAAACAGCAGGTATAGAACAAACAAGCCGTCCGGCTCTCGTGAATAACTCCTCAAGGCAGTGACGTCAGCGCGCCTTCCCCAAAAGAAATGCCACACAGCAGCAGCTACAAAGTGGCTACAAATGTTAAGCAGTGCTGTTACACAATGAAGGTTAAAAAAAAAGTTAAAAAAGCAAATGGCAATTTAAGATGCACAAAGCTAAATGTCATTTAGTTTGGGTTTATGGCTACTTTACTGTATATCCCAAATTAAACTTTCAGTTTAAATCAGTTAGGCACATTACAGGTACCTCAAACCAAAAAGTATGCAGAATGTTACAGACGCAGAAGAAAACAAACATGAAGGAGCAGGCATTGTGTTAACATTGTCATTTTAATGTAGAAAAAGACAATAAGCCCCATTGAAGTGTCCAAAATACAGTATAGGATAGTGTCCTGGAACCGGCTCTGCCAAGTGGTTGGCGCTAGTTCATTGGACACACTTAGGCCCAGTTCACATTGGCATTAAAAGCAGACATCTAACCTAAGGTACGTTTTTAACGTTTCTCAATTGTCTGGTAAAGGAGACTGCACTTACCTGTCCAGGGATCCCGCAATGTCGGCACCCCAGCCCGATTTTTCAGTTGGCTCTAGGGTGCTGCTGTCGCCATTGCTTGTAAAGAGAAACTGGCAGTAAAGCCTTGCACCTTCACAGCCGGTTGCCTGCTGCGCTTTGTGAATGGCCTGGCGGCAGGGGAAGGAGGAGGGGGGCCGAACTTCAAAAACTGGTACCCCCAAAAAGTGCCAAATGTGGCAGCGGAGGGGGGGGGGGGGGAGGAAGCAAACAAGCAGAGCTTCCCCTTTTGGATGGAGCTCCGCTTTAAGATGACATATGTAGTGGCCCAGTAGCTAGGAAAGCCTCAGAACAAACACTTTCTGTGTGAGTTACTATGCAACACATTTCAGAACTCCGGCCCTTTCTGCAGAATCTTACAATTCATTTTCTTCAGAAAGCAGCCAAAGCCAGAGTGGAAAAACGTGTCTGGTGTCAGCATGCTGTAGAGAAGAACCCTTGCTTTATGTGAGGAAACAGTCGTCTGTTCGGAGGTCCAACACACACTAGACATGTGCAATTCATTTCGGTCCAAATACAAATTCGGACAAATTTTTGGTTATTTGGAGATTCGGATGAGAAACACCCCCATAACAGGATATTGCCACCTCCCTGCTTTACTGTAGGAATAGTGTTATCTGGATGGTGGGCTGTATAGGATTTCCGCCATATTGTTTGGTGTTGAGGTCAAATAATTACATTTTAGTCTCAATTGACCACCTTAAACGCACCTTGAAGCCACATGGAAAAAGGTGTTCTGGTCAGATGATGCTAAAATTGATTTATTTGGCCTCAATATCAAACGATATGTCTGGTGGAAATCTAATACAGCTCACCATCTAAATAACACCGTTCCTACAGTAAAGCATGGAGGTGGAGGTGGTAATATCCTGTTATAGGGGTGTTTCTTTGCAGCAGGGACTGGTGCACTTCTCAGGATAGAAGGAAAAATGGATGGGGCAAAATACCATTAAATTCATAAAAGCCTATAGCAAAATGATGGCCGGGCGGTGGTTCAGTTATCCTGACCAGATGTCATATGAAGTTTGGCCGGACCCGAGGGGGGCGAACAGTGTTGTGGTGTGCTATTCTGACACACCGAACTCTGATCGTGGTAAAGAGCCTCTGACAGAGACCCTTTACCACGTGATCAGCTGTGACCAATCACAGCTTATCCCTCTGTAAACAGGAAAAGCCATGTATCAGCTTAAGGTAGGCCAAATAGGGATGGCACTCAGTGCCCATCAGTGATCCCTGCCAGTGCCTCCTGATCAGTGCTGCCTCACAGTGCCATTTATCAGTGCCACCTATCAGTGCCCATCAGTGTCACCTATCAGTGTCCAGTGCCACCTATCAGTTCCCATCAGTGCTGCCTATCAGTGCTGCATATAAGTGCCTTATCGTAAGTGCCCATCAGCGCCCCTCATCAGTGCCAATCAGTACTGCCTCATGAGTGCCCGTCAGTGCAGCCTCATCAGTGCCCATCAGTGAAGGAGAAAACATACTTATTTACAAAATGTTGTAACGGAAACAAAAAAATGGCGTGGGGTCCACCCCAGATGCATATCAGGCTCTTCGGGTCTAGTATGAATGCGGAGGATTCCCCCCACGCCAAAATAAAAAAAAATGGCATGGAGTCCCCCCCTAAATTCATACCGGACCCTTATCCGGGCATGCAGCCCAGCAGGTCAGGAAAGGGAGGGGACGAGCGATCAGCCCCCCTCCTGAACCATACCATACCCCGCATGCCCTCAACATGGGGGATGGGTGAGACCCCCGCCTCAAAGCACCTTGCCCCCTTGTTGATGGGGACAAAGTCTTCTTCCCCACAACCCCTGTTGTGGGGGTCTGCAGGCAGGGGGCTTATTGGAATCTGGAAGCCCCCTTTAAGAAAGGGGGCCCCCAGATCCCGGCCCCCCATGTGAATGAGTCCAATGACGTCACCCGGAGAACCGCCCCTTGTGATGTCACGTGCCATCACAAGGGACAGGTTCTCCGGGTGACGTCATCAGATGACCACGCCCCATGACTATATAAGAAATGGCAGACACCGTGAGACAACACAACAAATGAAGACAGCGTTAGAAGATCTGCTTTTTTTGTTTTTAGCGGGTAAACGGTGAGGATGAAGAAGACAGCACAAGGAGAAGACAGCACCAGGGAGAAAGACTGCACTGGAGGGGGAAGAAACTACAGGAGGACGAAGAGAGCGGTACTGGAGAAAGAAGACCCATTGGAGCTATGACAGGGGACATTTTTCATGTTTAATAAAGAATTGTCTCTTGTTTTTTTTGGAAAGGGTCGGGGGACTTTTTTCCCACGGTTTGCATGTAATAGACTTCAATGGAGTCGCACCAGAACAGCAAGTGTTGCATTTGTGATGCAAATTGTGATGCATTTTGTCCCCTTTAAAAGCACTGTATATAGCTAGTTGCTAAGGAGCAGTTCAGGAAACAGGCCGCCACGTTTTAATAACCGATGAGTCAGTTTTCATGCATTTTGTGTTTTTTTTCTCTGTAAACATACTGTATATAGCAGGTTGCTAAGGAGCGGGCCGGTAAGCCATCCACAGCATCCTTAACAACCGATGAGTCACCCGCTGACAGCTGAATGTAAAAAACAAATTGCCGGTAAGAAAAATAGTAAATTCCATATCAGCCCCTTCGGGTCTGGCATAGATTTGGAGGGGAACCCCCCCCCCAGGCCAAAGTTTTTTAAAAAATGGCTGGTGGCTGTGGGGGCTTATCGGAAAACTGGAAGCCTGAATTTTAAAGGGGGCCCCCCGATCCCACCCCCACCCATGTGAATGAGTATGGGGTACATTGTAAAAATAAAAAAACAGTGTAGTGTTACAGAAAACAAGAGACAAGTCCTTTATTGAAAATGAAGAATCTCCCCCGTCGTAGCTCCAATGTGTCTTGTTTCTCCAGTCCCGCCACCAATTTCTTCTTCCTCTGCTGACCTGCTAAAAATAAAAAGACGGTCCTCCTTCGACGCTGGCTCCCTCCGCTGTGTCAGCTCTGGTGTCTGCCATGGGGCGTGGCCATCCAGTGACCTCATCTGGAGAACCCGCCCCTTGTGACCTCACTGTCACCCTTCCCCAAAGCACCCCCTAGATTCAGGGCATGCGGTCTGGTATGGTTCGGGGGGGGCGCTCACTTTCCTGACCTGCAAATTATACGAGACCCGAAGGGCCTGGTATGGATTTGGGGGTGCTGAGACGGACCTGTCAGAGTCCCGCTCTCTTCTATGGAAAGACCAGATGAAAACAGACCTCCTGTGCATTTTTATTCGATCCGCCAGATGGATGGAAAATGGGGTAACCATCCGTCTGGATTTGGTGGACAGGATCGGATCAGATAGCAGCGGGTGTCAGCGAACATGACATCCACCAATCCATGGGGTGAATGGAACATCCGATCAGGTCCACCTGAAAAACAGACAGGTGGACCTGAGCAGAAAGCCTGTGTGAAAGGGCCCTTAAGGTTTTTCACCTTAATGCATTATGGTGAAAAAACTCCTGTGTTGCAGTTCCCACTCCCCCCTCCCCCTTTCTCTTACCTGAGCCTGATCCGATCCAGTGATGTACACGAGTGTAGTGGCTCCAGCCGCTGTCTCTCCCCTCATTGGACATATAAATAGCAGCGGGAACCAGTCAATCAAATCATGTAACACAAGTGTGGGGGGAGGGGTGGGGCCAAGTCCCGCTGTCTGTGTCAATGGACACCGCAGCGGGATGTGAGAGCGAGCACGCACAGGTGCCCCCAGGGAAAGCGGAAGAGGATCAGGGCTGCTGAGTGCAAAACTACCACACAATGCATGTACCGTATATACTCGAGTATAAGCCGACCCGAATATAAGCCGAGGCACCTAATTTTACCACAAAAAACTGGGAAAAGTTATTGACCCGAGTATAAGCCTAGGGTGGCAAATGCAGCAACCAGAACACAGGAATTGTAGCCAGAACACAGGGACAGGGAGCCAGAACACAGGAATTGTAGCCATAACTCAGGGATTTTAGCCAGGACACAGACTGTAGCCAGAACACAGGTATTGTAGCCAGGACACAGGGATTTTATACAGAACACAGACTGTAGCCAGAACACAGGTATTGTAGCCAGGACACAGGGATTTTAGCCAGGACACAGACTGTAGCCAGAACACAGGTATTGTAGCCAGGACACAGGACCGATGTTATGGACACAAGACCGATGTCAGACA
>BLSH010215088.1:870999-890437 GCA_018402905.1 Glandirana rugosa | reverse complement strand
TTAAGTGTTTGAAAGTTTTTACAGCTGAAAACAGTCCAAAAAAACCCTCTGCTAAAAACAGTTGATGACAGCCTGTGTGCATGAACACATAGGATAACACGATGGAGGGTTTATTGGCTGTAGAAAAAAACATCTGCAGCTGAAAACAGCAGCTGTAAAACAGTCAAAAAACGTCCTGTGTGCATGAAGCCTTAAGGTTTGACCTTGTATTATATGGTTTTGGTAAATCTGAAGACAAAAGTCTACAGAAAATGTGATGGTGTGTATGGGGCTTTATTTGCTGCCTTTCGGATTGTTGATTATACCACTGAAAAATGTTTTATATCTGTTAAATGCAAAAAAAAAATACCTAACTGTTGTTCCTGTTAGAGGTCTAGCGAGCTGGCAACTTTCTGTACTGTGTGCCTGTGCTGACTGTTATCAGATAGAATTCTTCCCAACTATTTCTAAGGGCTACAACACACCTTTCTACTTGTAGAAGAGAAGAGTGAATGATTCTATAGTCCTAAAATACTTCCTGTCTTAGCCTGGGTACACACTTGATGCAGTGTGATTTCATAGCAAATTCGCTGCACATTCAGCACCGCATCTAAATCGCATCCTGTCCATGTGAACTGATTGCAGATTGTATGTTAATGGGACCCCGCAATCAGTTTGCAAACCACAGCACGGTTTGCAGAATCGGATCCCATGGGTGTGAACACCCATGGGATCAGATTCTGCTGCGGACAAACAAGGGTCCTGTACCAGTTCGGTGCAAATGCGGTGCGATTTGACCCATACAAATCCATTGCTCAAATCGCACCGTGAATGTGCTGCGATTCCTGTGCAAATTTCATGCGGTTTCTTAACCGCAGCAGGGTGAATCCGGGCTCAGGGTGACAACACTGCTCTTCCATAGCTATAGTACAGTGGACAAGTGGTGTTACTCTAGGACAGGAAGTTTTACTCAAGAAGCTCCAGGTAAACAGAGAGCTGTGTTTTTAGCCCCCCCCACCACCCCCCTTAAGCGGCAACTGACAGGGTTTTTACATGCTGTGGTTGCAATGTTTCACTTTGCAACCCCAGGAAATGTTTTACAACCTGTTGTGATCAGCAGCAAGCGCACTGAACATGACCCATTCAAGCAAATGGAGAGGCTATGCAAATGCCCCACAACTGCATGCAATGCATGAGGGTGCAGCACATCTGTTTGCTAAAATGGGGTTAAAACAGGTTACATTGCTTCTTCATTGCCTGTCCATTACTGAAAAGTGATCTGAATGTGGATCAGGGGGACAGATGGTACCCTAAATCCAGCTTAAGGGACTGGCAAAATGCACTTTTTTTTATATTTTTTTTTTGCATTTGTGTCTAGATACGCTTTAAGTTCACTGTATATTTGTTTTTTGTTGTTTTATCCATATCAATGCAAAACCATCAACTCCTAATGACATTTTCAGTGTGGTGTTCTCTAGGCAATCCAGAATGTATGCAAATATTACTGATTTGTATCTACCCTCCACAATCTGTAATTTTTCTGATTGTCAGCCTTTCCCTTTTTTTTTTTTTTTTATGCTTTTACATTGTGTTGTCAGAGGATGTAGGGATCCCATAGACAACATCTGTGCTGAATGAGTGTAGCCCAATGACACAGCTTGATCTTAATCACTAAATGACATGATGTAAAATTGGCTATTGGGAAAAATATAGTATGGCACAAAATTCTTATTTTGGGCTCTGACTAGCTTTGTGTTTTTAAGTTGTTTATTTAGGCTGCATGCACACTAGCATTTTTATGAGCTCAAAAAAAAGCTAGAAAAAAAAATGCTGGTAGCATTTTAGTAGCTTTTAGAAGCATTAGTATTTGGTTAACGTTTTTGCAGTAGATGAAGGAAAAAAAAAAACCTCAAAAAAGCTGTTAGGAGCATTTAGTGTTTTTTTTTTTTTTTCTGCTGGAAAAAAACGCTCTAAAAAACTCTCCAAAAAACATTTTTTTTCTGCTCCTAGTAGCTGAAGCTCAAATGTTAATAGCCTAAAGTAGTGTGCATGGACACATAGGATAACACTATTTAGCTTCTAGGAGCAGACATAAATGCTAATAACACCTTCTAGGAGTTTAGAAACCACCAGTGTGCATGGAGCCTTAAGCCCCGTACACATCAGAAAATCAAACGAAAAATACAGATTTCGAAGCGACCGTATGATCGGATCGTTCATACAGAGCTTTCGAGAATCGATTATTATTCGATCGGACATGCACAAAAGAAATTTTTTGCATGCTGCCAGATCGTACGATTTTAATTTAATCAGCACAGTTGTCGTTTAAAAATGCAATCCAAATACACTACAGCACATTACATCACTTCCAAATTTTTATTCTATCGTACGAGAATTTTCATGAATTTAGGTTTGATCTCCGATTCACATGCAAAAAAAACGGACGATCATTCGTCCGATAATCTCATCCTGTGTACCAGGCATTATACCAGTGTTGGGTTGTTCTGCTTTGTTCATGGCTACAAGGACAGTTGTTTATATCATCGTTGTGCTGTAAGCTATGAGAACCACTTGGCTTTCATCAGCTCGGATAATGAGTTGCTTTGGGTAACTATTTCAGACATTGCTCTTCCGCCTTAATTAAAGAACTGGTCTTTCAGCTTTTACTGAACTCTGGATCTCTGTAAAGATCACACTGGGATCCTATAGCCATATAATCTATGTTTGTGGGACATAAGTGAACTTTAGTCTCTCTCCTCTCGCTGACATTCTTGGAAATCAGCTGACGGTTTAGAACCATTTTCCTCTCGGGTTCTGTGGATGGGTTAGGCCCCTAAATTGATCACGTATAGCTGATATTTATAGAAGTGTGGCAGCACTTCTCTGGTCGGATTTCTATTGCTATTAAGAGCTTAGCGTTGTAGAAGCATCCAGATGTGTGAGCTTGTATACGTGTGTTTCCTGGTCAGTGAAAACATGTGCAGTGTGTGACTGTGTACGTGTGTGACACTGTGTACGTGCCTGTCTGTATGTCATAGGAGGAGCCTGACTCTGTAGGTTTTATCACACTTCCAGTCACAAGCGCTTTGGTGATTAAAGCAGGCAGGAAGCTGTCCTTATCAGAGGTCACAATGTCCCCTTATAGAGAATGTACACATTTACATTCATTGTTCTCCTTGTATTCATTCAGCCGCTGCTGTCACGGCCCTATCTGCTGGCAGAGCATATGTCAAATGATGTATGTGAGCGAGGATTATTTCCCGGTATAGGCTAAGTTCATGAAGCCTAAGGGTCTTCATTCCAGCCAAGTGACTGCCATCAACAAATCTCATTGAACTTAGCTACAAAAAAAACTGTTCTAGCAGAACTGAGAATGCATTAAGGTAAAAAAAAAAACCTTCTGCCTTCAGAACCTCTTTAACTCCTGTGTATTGAATATTGTATTTTAAAACTTCTTCTACATTTTTTTTAATCAATAAAAAAGAAGTCATTTTTTTTTTTTTCTCAAAATACCGTATTTACCTACATGGAGAAATAAGGCATAGAAAAAACAGGTATTCCATCACCGAATCTGTACTTTTTGTCATGAATAAAGGCATTTTTATAGATCAAAAGTGGTACTCTTGAAAGAAAAGTCAGTTTTATAGTGGAATATACGCAGTTCAGTTTTGGGCACAAACTCACAGAAAGACTATTAGGGAACTGGAGAAAGTGTACAGAAGAGCAACCAAACTGGTAAGGGGTATGGAGGAGTACCTCTGAGGATAGATTAGAGGAACTGAATGTATTTTCTCTTGAGAAGAGGAGATTAAGGGTCCTTTCACAGGGGCTTGTCCATGTACGGACTCCTCTTTGCTCAGCAGGGATCGGTCCGCTGATCCCCGCTGAGCAGGCGGATGACAGTTCCATCTCAGCTCACTGTGTGGAGATGGACCTGTCAGAGCCCCGCTCTCCTCTATGAAGATCGGATTAAAATGGATCCGCCTGTCCGTTTTCATCCGATCCTATCTCATCCGATTCTCCAGATGGATGGAAAGTAGGGTTTCCATCCGTCTGGATTTCACAGTCAGGCATGGATCAGATATCGGCAGATGTCAGCGGACATGTCATCGCTGACATCTGCTGCTCCGTGGGGCTGAATGGAGCGTCTGATCAGGTCCGCCTGAAAAACTGACAGGTGGACCTGATCTGAAAGCCCGTGTGAAAGCGACCTAAGGGGGATATGATCAACATGAACAAATACATAAGGGGTCCATATAGTGAACTTGGTGTAGTTATTCACTTTCAGGGCATCAGAGGACAAGAGGGCACTCTACGTCTAGAGGAAAAGAGACTTAATAACCTCTGAATACAGTAAGGCTAAATGTGGATGCGTGGCTAGATTGCCACACCTATGAAAAGCAATCTGTATTCAGATTGCTTTTCAGAGGTATTTGACAGGCAGTAAGGAAGCAATAGACTGTCGCCTTAATGCCTGTTTTAACCCCATAAATGCTGTATTATAGCTACACGCGGCTCGATTTGCTTTAATGGGTCACATTCTTTGCTGCTATTGCCCCTCAAGCATGACGGGGAGGTAATTTTTTTCCAAGGGTGCAAAGCATCATGGCTGCAGCATGTGAACATTGCTGTCTGCTGCCTTTGTAGCTTATTGGGGGGCATTGGGGGGTGGTAAAAACATGTCTCGGACAGTTTTTTGTTCCATAAAGATTTTATTGAACTTAAATACATGCAGTTACAGTAGCTGAAAAACCTACCACAAATTTTGTACAAATGAATGGGCAGAAGGTAATACATTTATAAACCAGTAGTCTTCTAAGATCTTTAGCAGTGTCATCTAATCTCACCCTACTCCTCACACAAGAAGGGCGATAGAAAAGGGGTAATTCTTGTCGGGAAGTAAGCTAAACCATGGATATACATGAGTAGCATACATAGAGCTGATCTCGTGTTGAAAGCAAGGTCTCTAACAGAACCCAGCTGGTATACTGGTATTGGTCAACCGAGTTTGCAGTAATGTGCAATAAACTCACTCAAACTAGTTCTGGCCAACTTTAGTTGATTTGTTTATTTTTTTTTAATAAAATAAAGCTGAATGCCTTCCTAAATGCACCAAATATAACTGGATATTTTATATTAAATAAAATCTTGCGAGCGACTACGTGTTTACTATTCTTCTGCCCAGAGAAATATGTATAAATGTAGCTGCTGACACCGGTCACATTCCCATATGTATGTGCAAAATACTATAAATAAATAGAATAGTGTTGCACTGTTGCTTAATATTAAACAATATAATCTGTGCTGTAATCCAATATTGCCAGTTAAATAATTATCATTATAGCTGTCATCAATGGTAATCTAAACCACCATAAATTCAATACATTAATTCAGTGCCATTACATTTCAAGTCCATATATACTGCTGTGATAATTGGTGGATGTGAAATAAAACATGCAAAATAAAATCCTCCATTGCACCAATTCTGTGCCTTGCTTATTCCTAGTCCATTTAGTGATGTATCCACTTGTGAAAAAATGGAATACTCTGTGCTTTAATACTCCACGTGAAAAAATATGCCAACACTCTGCTCCCCCTGTGGTAATCTCCCCACGTCAGGGGGTGTGACCACACAACTAAGTTTGGAGAAAATTGGGTTGTGCTTTAGGAGATTTTTGCCTTCCTCCTGGATAGCCCGTGGGTATAGGATTGTGTATATCAAGGCTATTTATTCTATTTTTCTGTTGGTTGAACTAGATGGGATTTGTGTCATTTTTCAACCCAACTATTTAAATCCAATAGTTTGACAATAGAAGTAAGGTTGGAGCAGATGTTAATGACACTGCCACAAAGGATATATTTAATTTAGGATTGGAATAGGACTTTGGATATGCTTTGATTTTGTTTACAGGTGGGTTGTAACCGACCTAAGTTGCTTTCTGTGGGGCATGGTGACCTATGGATGTAGTATTAGAGGAACACTGTTCTCTAGGTCATCTGAGTCAGTCATGCTGTACTTGCCCCGGCTGGATTAGAATTGTGTTTTGATCTTTATACCACCTCCACTTGCAGCCTTTCCTGCAATGTGTTACTGCTAAAGGGCCTCTATAGTAAGCTGGCCAGATTTTTAAAATGAAATCTGGGGACATATTTTTTTTACTAGTAATTGTGGCAATCATCAACTTATGGTGGGACTGCGATATTGTGGCAACCAGTGATACTAATACAGTGATCAGTTTGAAAAATATGCGCTGTCACTGTACTAATGACACTGGATGGGAAGGGATTATCAGGGGCGATCAGAGGGTTAAATGTGTTCCTAACAAGTGTTTTCTCACTGTGGGGGAGGTACTTTTATTAAGGGAAAGCATAGATTCCTGTCCCTGTTTTGCAGGAACACCGGATCAATGTCTTCCATAGTGACAAAATTGTGATCTGCTTTGTTTACACAGGCAGAACGCTATTCTGCCTGTGTACAGAACGATCGGTGGGTACCGACAATCATCGAGTCTGCCAGACCCACTGATCGGCTCTGATACCCAGAAATGCAGGATCATGTATATATACATGATCCTGCGCAGCGCAACCACCCTCTAGCAGTAACTCTGCTATGGGGCGGTCGGCAACTGGTTAAGATCATCAGCATTATGATAATTCACAGGCAGCAGGCACTCTATCATGGCTGTGGCTGGCTGTCAGTGTGTCACATGACATGGCTGCTGGGGGCTGATACTTATGAACAGCAAGTTATCAAAATCAGCACCCAGTAGCCATTTTATGTGACAGTGCACTGCCAGCCAGAGCCATGATAGAGTGCCTACTGCCTGTGAGCTATGATTCCATCCATTATGCAAGAGAGACAGACACAGTGCAATGTAGTCTGTTCAGACACCCCCAAAGCACACCACTGTTGAAGCCTTGAAGGCACTGGCAGCCCCATGATCCGATCCACTTCACCTCTGTTCCTGCTGCTGGACACTGTCAGCTGAGCTCAGCTGCCTCTCTCTGCCTGTCACCGCTTCCGCCTGAGCAGCCTTACAGCCAAGGCAGAAGAACATGTGAGTGGGAGCGGAATGGGCATGTGCCCAAAACTGAAGAAATAGTGCCTCTGCTGTGACCAGTAGATGATCAGAAAGGGGCACAGATAATGGCAAAAATACCCCACTAAGCTAGTAGGAGCAGTGGAGCCGGCGTGTGTAATTCAGAATTTTTTTTTTTTTTTTTTTAAACTCTGCACTTACTGTCTTTGAAATTGCCCAGGCCCCTGTTCAAATCCAACCTGGGGACAAAACCAGGGACAGACTTGGTCTGGTCACAGTGTCCTCAATCCGGGACTGTCCCCTGAAACCGGGAATGTCTGGTCACCCTACTCTATAGTGCTGATAATGGTTACTGCCTAGTTCAGTGTTCATTAAAGTGAACCTATAGTTTACCCATAATTGGCACAGTTACAGGTTTACTTTATACTAATCAGACTGCATCCTTAATTTTCCAAGTGCTATCCACCTACAGGGGCTTGAGAAATACCTGGTACGTCTAGGCACTGGAGAATGTGTGACACCCTCATTGAGGAATCAAGGAAATAGATAAATGCAACACAAGGCACATAAACATATCTAAAAATATGCAGCACTATGCAAAAATCTTCATTCTGAATGTTTCTGATTTTGCATAATGCATGAACGCACAAACGCTGATAAACCTGTATATGCATATGTGTCGGTGTGAGAGGGACCTAATAATTTGTTGAGGAAAACCGATGTCAAAACCACATCAAGGACCAAGGATCTTCAGAGTAGGTCCAGAGCTTTTATCAGTGATCACATCGTTACAGCAGATTGCAACGATGTGATCACTGAATAAAGCTCTGGACCTATTCTGGAGATCCTTGATGTGCTGGTGACATCGGTTTTCCTTGACTTGACACGGTTCCAGCCGTTGGTCACTACAGCATGTGTTTTTAGGGCCGGTTCACACTGCTCCGAACATGGAAATTGCATATGGTTCGCACTGCAGTGCGAGTCATATGCAATCTCGGTGTGATGCAAATTCAGCCATAGAGATTGTATGGCTGAATTTGCATCGCAATCGGTGCAAACTCGCACAGGATCTTTTTTTTTTGCAGGGTCAGAATAGGATCACATGGTGGTTCATGCCATGCAATCCAATTCCTGCGCGATTTTGCAGTTCGCAGTGCGATATGTGAACTGATTTGAGGGTGTCGTTAACATTTTGACACTCCCTACAGTTTGCATATGGCAATGTGAACTGCTGCCCGAAGACATGCGATGCGGGAACCCGCAGTGGATTCACAGAGTTCCCACATCACTGCAGTGTGAACCGGCCCTTGATGCACAGCTATATCTACAGGACTGTGTGCGTTGTGATTAATACATTGGAACTATTCATTTGTTGGACATTTGGCATGGTAAAACATTCCCATAATGATGGCTGACAAGTATAATTGAAGTTCACCTTTTGCAACCTGTTGCATGTTACACCCATATTCATATACAAATGCACGAGTCCCTGTTTTCACAGTGAGCTCACTGTTACAATCGAAAAAAAAAAAGTCCGACCGCCTCATCCATTCATCCACGCCAGCTCAGGTGCACACCATGAATGTCCTATGGGGAATTCCCCATACAGAGTTCCAATGATGGTGTAATGTCTTATTCCACGTGAATCCTCCTATGGGTAATATGCAATTGTCATATGATGAAAGTGCACAGATTGCTGGCCAATCCCTTCCCGTGTATGATACAGCCACTATAGATGTATGGGGATAGCTTGATCGCTAGGTAGTTAGCATTGACTAACCCGCCGGCCACAGTCACCGGGGATGATGCACATCTTGAGTGTCCTTACATATTGCATTGGTAACGCACTATATGGGGAATTCACCATAGGACATTCATGGTGTGCACCTGAGCTGGCGTCTGGACGATTTTAATTGTGTGTTATGTGTTGTGACACGTCATAGTCTGTCTTCATGTGGTTGGTTTGGTTGAATCAATAGGGGTACTGTCCCCAAGATTTTTAGTGGGCCTTAGCATTGTGATAATTATTTATGTTCTATAATTAATAAAGTTTTGTATCCATTGACTCTGCTTAGTGCCACTCATTTGACCATCTTAGTCTTCACTGCCTTGTGTGGGATATGTTTTTGGTGTTTGTCGCTTCTACTTCTCGAACTACCAGGGAGCTGTTGAGCGCTGTGGTGGTTCATTCATCTTCCTGTCAGTGTAACTGCCTGCTGGTATTGGAGGTACGGCCAGACAGATACAGTCTGCAGGGCTGTGGCATTACACCCACAATCTGCTGATCATGGGTGCAATGCTTTACAGGTCTAACAAAAAAAAGATGCAAATTTTTGCAAGTAAAATAAAAATGGCATTTTTATATATATATTTTTTTTTTTTTTTTTTTTGTAGAACTGAACTTCTCCCTTAACACTAGTTCCTGAGTTCACCATGGCTATATGCATTGTTCTTTTAGAATTTTTATTATCACAGCAAAGCCATAAAGCTATAAAAACTGTTTTTACTCACAAATATATATAGTTTGTTTCTACATTTTTAGTTTTTATGTGACGTGATATTTGACATTTTACTTTTTTTTGTTTTACCCAGAATCCATACAGGATCCTACTTCCAATGACAGCTGAATGTCTAGCACATGAAAATATGGCATGCTGTTGGTCTTTCTCCTGCAATAGTGTCTGTGTACAAGTGAAGTTAGGGGGTTATAAAGAGCCGAGGCATTACTTGCGACCCTGCCACTGCAAAAGCACGTCTTTTTCATTGTTCACAACAAAGAAGACCAACTCCATTATTATAGAAGTCTAGAAGTGAAAGCAAGGAGCTCAGACTGAGTTATCTTTCAAGGACACTTTAAAGACTCTAAACCATAAAGCCAATGCTCAAGTCAAGCTGAGGGACTGGAGCCACCATCGGTGTCAGCACTGCAATCTGTTGATGACAGATCTGCCCATGTGAACTGTACAGAATCATCAATACCTATGCCTGACACCTGAAATTATTCTATTTTGGTACAGCATGTTTTAAATACTGCAGCGTCTAAGAGACTGAACTGATAATGTATAATAATATATATATATATTCTATGGAAATGATTATGCATTTAATGTTGGAGGGAATGGTACGGTCACTGACCAGAACACATGCCTGCGGGTCAGAGCATGTCAACCTTGTGATGAAAATGTAGATTTCTTTTGAAATGCTTTGTTAATATCTCTGCCTGCTTTACAGCAGGCAGCATTGTTCAAGAATATTTGTGAGGTTATGCTTTTTAATTTTTATGCAATCTTTGTTGGATTTTCCAGAATAAACCATGTGAAAATTCCAGTGTCTTGCAATGCGATTAAACTTTTGGGAGTTTATGAACCTGAAATTCTTTTATTCCAATTTCTGTCAATCAAATGACGTTCTTACTAAATACAAGTTAGTCATTATTAAGCTTATGAAGTTCTAAAATATTATAAATATGCATATGAAAGATTTATACTGGAAGTGTGGAAGAATGTGATCTGGTCAGATGAGACCAAAATAGAATTTTTGGCCTAAAAGCAGAAGGTTATTTGTGGTGGAAAAATAGCAATGCACATCACCCTGAACACACCATCCTCACCGTGAAACATAGTGGTGGCTGCATCTTGTTGTGGGGATTCTTTTCTTCAGCAGGGACAATGAAGCTGCTCAGAGTTGATGGAAAGATGGATGGAGCCAAATACAGGGCAATCTTAGAAGAAAACCTATTTGAGTCTGCAAAGGACTTGAGACTGGGACAGAGGTTCACCTTCCAGCAGGACAACGACCCTAAACATACAGCCAGAGCTACAATGGAATGGTTTACATCAAAGCATATACATGTGTTAGAATGGCCCAGTTGAAGTCCAGACCTAAATCTGTGGCAAGACTTGAAAATTGCTGTTCAGAGCTCTCCATCCAATCTGACAGAGCTTGAGCTATTTTTCAAAGAAGAATGGGCAAAAATGTCACTCTGTAGATGTGCAAAGCTGGTAGAGATATCCCCAAAAGGCTTGCAGCTGTAATTGTAGAACCACATTTCGCTGCAAAGTATTGACTCGGGGGCTGAATACAAATGCACGCCGCACTTTTCACATATTTTATTTGTTGGTAAAATATTTTGAAAACCATTTATCATTTTCCTCCCACTTCACAATTATGTGCCACTTTGTGTTGGTCTATCACATAAAATCCCAATAAAATACATTTACGTTTTTGGTCCTAACATGACAATTTCAAGGGGTATGAATACTTTTTCAAGGCACTATATATTAACAGAACTGCTGAATGTCCTGTAGTATCTTGTGTGTTGATGGACTTGCAAGAAATTTTTGCTTTTAGTTTAGCCTTGATACAGTATTATACATAGTTTGTGTGAAGAGGTAAGCACACACCATAGAAATTGTTGACTTTTCAAACACATTTGAGCAGGCAAGTGTCAGATCTTTATTCTAACAGTGCTTGCTGATGAATGTTATCCACATACAGCATAAAAACAAAATAAATTTATTGAACTAAAATATGAATAGATGTAAAGGTGTGCTGTAGATAAAGTAAATATGCTCTTGGCCTTAGAAGCTAATATTGCCCCTTTAGCAGAAATTACTGGCAGGTGAATTGTATAATGAGTCGACCATTACTTTGTGGCCTCCATGCAAAATCCCTTGGTAGATTTGCTAAGGTGTACTGAATCTTTCAGTACAAACAAATGGCAACTGCCTCAACCTATAACTGGCCTTAACAAACAGCAAGGAGCACATGGAAGGGCGACGCACGTCAGACAAAAAAAATTTTCCAGCCAGCCTGCAAATTATCCTCTCTAACAGTTCACATTAAAAACGGGTTTAGTTTGCACACATTTGCAAATACATGCGTCCTGAATCCTTCTTCATTAACTTCAACTTTCAGTTAGTCTCACTTTCTCATCAAGCATACGTTGATATATTACAGAATTCATAATTATAGAGCCAGATCTGGGGTGGGGCTGCCTCCCCTCTAGATAAGTCCACATCCCCAGGACCAGTGTCTGTGAGGGGCTGGAGCACTGTGCAACTCCAGCAATGCCAAGTCAGCATGGCTGCACAGTGTTCTGCCCCCTATCTACAGCACTGCATTATTTGTTTTCATAGTACAGAGGCAGGACAACAAGTATGCACACATGGTGCTGGCCATCTCCTCTATGGAAATGTATGATGTTGATTCAGGGCTGGCATTGAGCCCTACTTCTGTCCAGAGATGCTCCACCTCTGTCATTCTGCCATGATAGAAGATTTGAAGTTATTTGTGAAGGGGAACTCTGATGTAATTTTTTTTTGGGGGGGGGGGGGGGGCATGTGGTGGCATGGAGAGGGTGAGATCATATTGAGATTTTGCATACTTTTAAATGGTGCCATAACTGACTGAAAAAGGATTTGGGAACAAACACTGGCCTAATACATGCCCTTTTTGTGGCAGTCATGTAGATAAGCCAAGAACTAGCATACCCTGTTTACTACAGCACCACCCCTGCACTACCCGAAAGTAACGTTGAATATGACTGCCGGGCTGTGACTTGTGGTACGCACGCTGAGTGAACAGGAAGTACTGGTTCCCTGCTTCTGTCATACTCACACACCACAAGTGCCCCCTGGAAGAATTAGATGGATAAAATGAAGGTGTGTTGACAGTAAGCTCCCCCCCCCCAACTTTTTTTTTACTGCATGGTTAATATAACTGCAAACTGCCCAGGCCCTGAGACAGAAAACAACCCCCAAACCATAACATTTCTGCCACCATACTTTACATTTGGTATGCGGTTCTTCTCTTTTTTTTTTTTATCTGACAACAAGTATTTTTGTTAAAATAGATTATGAGAATAAATACATATCAATTTTATGTGTCATTTGTTTAAAATAATTGTAAAGCGTTAAATCTTTTTTATTAAAACAACATGTCATACTTACCTGCTCTGTGAAATGCTTTTGCACAGAGCAGCCCCGATTCTCCCTTTCTGGGGTCCCCCACCAGCATTCCTGGCTCCTCCCCCTTCTGAGTGCCCCAATAGGAATCCGCTTCCTATGGAGCATTTGCGCATGCTCAATTCCAAGCCAGGCTGTTTGCGTCTGCTCAGATATATGGCGTGGCTCAACCCTGCCCTCCGCTCTCTGCTCAGATTTTGACTGACAGCAGCCGGAGCCAATGGCTCCTGCTCCTTTCAGCCAAGCCTGGGAGAGATGTGCACCATGCTGGATTGAGATCCGGCTCTGGTAAGTATTTAGGGGGGAGCTGCTATTAAGAAGTTTTTGCCTTTTAATAGAGAATGCATTAAGGTAAAACCTCTTAATTTTATAACCACTTTAAGCCACATTTATCTGTAGACACTGATTAAATACAGTGGATATAAAAAGTCTACACACATAGTTATATAGTCAACGAGGTTGAAAAAAGACACAAGTCCGTCCTATGTGTGTGTTTTTAATGTCAGTATTAAATTGTATACCCCTCAATGTTGTGGTCCCTTAGGTGTGCATGTAATAATTTTTTGAAATTATACTCCCAGCAGAGACTACTGCTTGTGGAAGAGAATTCCACATCCTCACTGCTCTTACCGTAAAGAACCCTCTACGCTTTTTAAGGTGAAACTGACTTTCTTCTATTTTTAGTGAATGGCCGCGTGTCTTTGTGTGCTCCCTTGCATGGAATAGTTTTGTACGGAAGGTGTGTACCAGCGCAAAGCGAGTTGTGAATCCCTGAATGGGCAGAGAAACCCTAGTTATTGTCTAGCTATGTACTGGGTGGGGGCACCCTAGGGTTAATGGTGTGCGTGTGAAGGATCCAAGGGTGAGAACATTCACAATGTGAGTGGCATTGTATGGGGACCACTCCACTGGTGCCCTAAGCAGGGGATGAGTACACAGAAAAAAATGATGAATGAACCATAAAAACATAAAATTCATTAAAATTCAAATTAAATGAATAATATAGGGACCATAAAATGAAGCATGAACATAAACAATGAACAATAATAAAAACATGAAATCTAATGGTGTGTCACTTGGATATTAGTGGACCATGATGGCTTGGCAGAAAAAAACCCTTATTACATGCCACCATTGTAACAACATGCTAACACAGCACTATTGAACACCATTGGTAACCCCTTAGGGTGTAATCACAGCTTGGGCAAAAAAACTGTGTGAGGAAAAAAAAAAAAAAAACAACAAGCAGGTTTCTACAGTGGTCAATATATGAGCAGGCTATAAAAAGTCCTGGATAACATGGAGGAAAAACTGTCCTGCGGAGGGCTGCAGACTGAAGTGTACCAAACTTCTGTATAGTGAGAGGGAAGAGAAAGACAGATGCGCCTCTAAGAGTACCAGTTTGTCAGCAAACAGGCTTTATTAAAATTACATTAGGCTACTCACAAACATAGTAGAGGGCTGCACATTGCAGTGTTAGCCACTGCTGGCTTTTTTGTGGAACGATCCTGCTTGGGCTGAAATCTTTCATGGCCTGAGGAAGGGGCGGAGCCCCATAAACGCGTCGCCGTTACTGTGGACACATTCCCCCCTGCAGACACCGGGACTGGCAGCCAGGGACGGCCGACGCCGGAGAAAGATTCACCGGGACCCACCGAGGACTCTCCTCTCCCCGCACAGCCATGCTCTGGACGCTGACCCAGCCCAGCCCAGCCCAAGCAGGATCGTTCCACAAAGAAGCCAGCAGTGGCTAACACTGCAATGCGCAGCCCTCTACTATGTTTGTGAGTAGCCTAATGTAATTTTAATAAAGCCTGTTTGCTGACAAACTGTTACTCTTAGAGGCGCATCTGTCTTTCTCTTCCCTCTCATGGAATAGTTTTGTACCTATTGTGGCGTCACCAGTACAGTATTTGTACATTGAAATAATATCTGTCTCTTCTCCAGAGAGAATAAGTTCAGTGCTTGTAAATCTTTCCTCATAACTAAGGTCATCCAATCCCTTAATAAGATTTGTGGCCCTTCTCTGTACCCTTTCCAATACCAGGACATCCTTCCTGAGGACTGGTGCCCAGAACTGGACGGCATATTCCAGGTGCGGCCTCACCAGAAACTTGTATAGTGGGAGAATTATTGATTTATCCCTGGAGTTGATCCCTTTCCTGATGTATGCCAACACTTTGTTAGCTTTGCTTGCAGCAGCTTGGCATTGCATGCCACTGCTGAGCCTGTTCTCCACTAGGACCCCTAGGTCTTTTTCCATCCTAGATTCCCCCAAAGGCTCTCCCCCTAGTGAGTAGTTTGCTTTCTTGTTCTTGGTACCCAAATGCATTATCTTACATTTTTCTACATTAAATCTCATTTGCCACTTGTCTGCCCAACCCATTAATTTATTCAGATCTTCTTGCAAGGTTTCCACATCCTGTGGAGAGTTTATAGCTCTGCTTAGCTTGGTATCATCCGCAAATATTGAGATTGAGATGTTCACCCCGTCCTCCAAATCATTTATGAATAAATTGACTAGGATTGGTCCCAGGACAGAACCTTGGGGAACACCACTTTCTACACCAGACCATTCCGAGTACTGCCCATTTATCACCACCCTCTGGACTTGCCCCTGTAGCCAATTTTCAATCCAGGTGCTCACCCTTTGATCCATGTTAAGGGACCTTAGTTTGTACAGTAAACGTTTATGGGGAACTGTATCAAATGCTTTTGCAAAATCCAGATACACACCCCTGTTAAAATGTCAGGTTTCTGTGATGTAAATAAAATGAGACAAAGATATATTATTTCAGAACTTAGTCCACCTTATAAACTGCTCAACTCAGTTGAACAACAAACTGAAATCTTTTAATGGGGGGGGGGGGAGTAAAAATAAAAAGTAAAATAATATGGTTGCATAGTTCTGCACACCCTCTTATAATTGGGGATGCAGCTGTGTTCAGAATTAAGCAATCACATTCAAACTCAAGTTAAATAGGAGTCAGTACATACCTGCCATCATTTAAAGTGCCTCTGATTAACCCAAATAAAGTTCAACTGTTCTAGTAGGTCTTTCCTGACATTTTCTTACATGCATCCTACAGCAAAAGCCATGCTGCGCAGAGAGCTTAAAAAGCATTAGAGAGATCTCATTGATAAAAGGTATTAGTCGGGAGAAGGGTACAAAAGAATTTTAGGCATTAGATATACCATGGAACACAGTGAAGACAATCATCATCAAGTGCAGAAAATATGGCACAACAATGACATTACCAAGAATTGGACGCCCCTCCAAAATTGATAAAAAGATTAAAAGAGAACTGGTCGGGGAGGCTGCCAAGAGTCCTACAGCAACATTAAAGGAGCTGGAGGAATATCTGGCAAGTACTGGCTGTGTAATACGTCATATGTCTGGGCTATGGGGTAGAGTGGCAAGACCGAAGCCTTTTCTTACAAAGAAAACCATCCAAGCCCGGCTACATTTTGCAAAAACAAATCTGAAGTCTCCCAAAAGCATATGGGAAAATGTGCTATGGTCTGCTGAAACCAAGGTTGAACTTTTTGGCCATAATTCCAAAATACACCGCACATCACCAAAAGAAAACCATACCCAGAGTGAAGCATGGTGGTGGCAGTATCATGATTTGGGGTCATTTCTCTTCTGCTGGAACAGGGGCCTTAGTCAAGGTAGAGTGAATTATGATCAGTTCCAAATACCAGTCACCAGGAACTTCATCTTTTATCATGACAAAGAGCCAAAGTATGCATCCAAATCAACAAAGGAATGGCTTCACCAGAAGAAGATTAAAGTTTGGGAATGGCCCAGCCAGAGCCCAGACCTGAATCCGATTGAAAATCTGTGGGGTGATCTGAAGAGGGCTGTGCACAGGAGATGCCCTCGCAATCTGACAGCTTTGGAGTATTTTTGCAAAGAAAGAAGAGTGGGCAAATATTGCCAAGTCAAGATGTGCCATGCTGATAAACATACCCAAAAAGACTGCGTGCTGTAATAAACTCAAAAGGTGTTTCAACAAAGTAATAGTTTAAGGGTGTGCACACTTATGCAACCATATTATTTTAGTATTTTCGTTTTACTTCCCTCCACCTAAAAGATTTCAGTTTGTTGTTCAACTGAGTTGTACAGTTTATATTATTTATCTTTGTCTCATTCTTTTACATCACAGAAACCTGACATTTTAACGGGTGTGTAGACTTTTTGTATCCACTGTAAGTATGTCATGGTTGCTTGTTCAAAAATGGCAACAATGTCTTTTGGAGTACTTACTTTTTTCACACAGCTGTTTGTGTGTGTGTATATATACAGTCATAGCCAAAAATACTGACACCAGAGGCGTTGCTAGGGGGTGGCTATTGGGGCTATAGCCCCGAGTCTGGGGCCCATAGCCCCGGGTCTCTTACAGGGTGGGTGCAGTTCTGCAATTAGCAGGTATGTCCCGGTCTGGAATGCAGACTGTGTGTGTGTGTATATATATATATATATATATATATCTCACACATACATACAAATGTATATTTATTACTATTATTTATTTTAATACATGTATGCCCGCTCAAGCGTATGTCTTTCTTTACTTCGCTGCTATGGGCTCTAGCCCCAGATCTTTTGTAGACCTAGCAACACCCCTGACTGACACCCTGCAATTCGGTCAGATAATGGACCACTTCGCCCAGAAAACTGTTGCAATGACAAAGTTTAGGCAAAAAAGTAGTGAAACAAAAAGCCAAATCTGACACATTCAATGCAAAACTCCAAAAATAAACTGGACAAAATTATTGGCACCCTCAATTTATCCACTTGCCCATTGGCCCCTAAACCCCCTTCCTAACCAGGCAAATTTTCAACTTTCATTGATTTCACATTTTGAATGACAATTACTCAGCCATGCAAACCTGTACCTAAATGACATTTTTGTAATTTTTTCACATAAATAGAGCTTTCTTTTGGTGCTATTTAATCATGTTAGGGCTGGGCTCAGCCATCCTTTCTCATAGCTCAGGCTGCTCAGCTGTCGGTTAATTGCCAGTATTCATCTTTCCACAGTGACTCACCTGATGATCATATCCTGCTCGTCAGTCAGTCTTGCTGGCTATTTAAACTGCCTGGATCAGATCTCTTGAGCCTTCGCCTTGGTTAACATATCCGGATACTCTCTGGTGTGTTTTCCTGTTAAAGACTTTTGCCTGGTTGACTCGCCTTTTGGTTCCTGATCCCGTTTGCGGCTTCTGATTACGTTGATCTCTGGATTCCTGTTTTACTGGCTTGTTCCGACTACCCGCTCTGGTTATTGAAACCTGGGTTTGTTTTGACCATGTTTATTCTGTTAGTACTATTTTACCATTTTATTAAAAGTGTGATTTTTACTGCACTTCTGTCTCATTCTGATTCATGGTTCTTGACAAATCACTACTGGGTTTTTAATTTTTTGTGTTATGAATGAAAAAAGACCAAAAATTGTTTAAAAAAAATGAATTTTTCTTCGTTTTGATTATAAAATTTAGCAAAATTAGTAATTTTCTTTATAAATTGTGGCCAAAAGTTATACTGCTACATATCTTTGGTAAAAATAACCCAAATAAGTATATATCATTTGCTCTGTGTGACAAACCTTAGTTAGACTTACTGGTGACGGTATTTCTATAAGCCTTTCAGGACAGCACAATGGAGAGAGCGTAGCTCCACCTCATCACAGGAAACACTGCCGTGTCACGCCCCTTTAAAAGCGGCAGCTTCCACCATGCCGTCAGTCAAACGTCGCCATTCCTCAGACATGCTGGAAAACATAAACACATCTAATACCCCAGGTTAGTCAATAACATATATAAACACCTAGGGAGGGAAGTAGCTGCTGTCCTGAAAGGCTTATAGAAATACCGTCACTGGTAAGTAGTGTTGAGCGAACCCGGACAGTAAAGTTCGGGTCCGTACCGATCTTTCGGGTGTCCGGGACCCGGACCTGAACACGGACATTTCAAAAAACGTTCGGGTCTGGCGTTCTGCTATTTTACTCCACGTGTTGAGAAGCTGCAGGGCAGCCAATCAACAAGCGTTTCACTGGTTTGCCCTTAGAAGCCATCACAGCCATGCCTATTAATGGCATGGCTGTGATTGGCCAGTGCATCATGTGACCCAGCCTCTTTATAAGCTGGAGTCACTTGATGCTGCAGTCACATGCTCTTGGGTTAGCTGTAGGGAGAGGTAGCTGACGGCGTCAGGGAGAGATTAGAGACATTTTAACAACATCTGATCCTGCATCCTGAGATAGATTACTTTACTACTGCTGTGCTGTTGCTCTGAGGACAGATAGCAGAAATTAGAGATTTCACATACTGCTGCTTTGAGTTGCAGATCAAACTCTGCATAAAACAACGATCGCTACGATCGTGCACAACGATCAGATTGTTGGACTAATTTGAGATCATCGCTAGTAACAAAATACGTCTCAAACT
>BLSH010215088.1:824555-846954 GCA_018402905.1 Glandirana rugosa | reverse complement strand
ACTATAACGTCGGCGGCAGTATACGGGGATTGGAATTTTAACCACTTGCCAACTGCAGTCTGATGGCGACAAAGTGGCTTGATATCACAAACTGCCGTCATATGACGGCGGCTGCAATATCACTCACTGTGAGCGTGCTCACTGTGTTCGGGGGGGCAGGGAGCAGGTAGGGCGGACTCAATCGCCGCCAGCTACCCGCGATGGCTCTCCCGCAGTGAAAGAATGGAGGTCCGTGTAAGTAAACACGGATCTCCGTTCTGTTAGAGGGGGAAGGGCTGTCATCACAGACTTCCTGTACATGGATGTACACCACAGTTAGAACATGCCCAGGGAACACAGTTAACCCTTAGAGCGCCCCCTGCAGGTTAACCCCTTCACTGCCAATGACATTTACAGAGTAATCAGTGCATTTTTATAGCACTGATCGCTGTATAAATGCCAATGGTCCCAAAAAGTGTCAAAATGGTCCGAAATGTCCGCCGCAATATCGCAGTACCACTAAAAATTGCAGATCGCTGCCATTACTAGTAAAAAATTTTAAAAAATAAATAAAAACCCCAGAAATTAATTCTCATCATCCGTAAATGCGGCAACTTTTGCGCAAACCAATCAATAAACGGCGATTGCGATTTTTTTTACCAAAAATATGAGGAAGAATATAAACTGGCCAAAACCGATGAAAAAAATGTTTTATATTTTTGTTTTTGGATTTGTATTTTAGCAAAAAGTAAGAAATTTGGGTTTTTTTGCAAAATTGTGGCTCTTCTTTTGTTTATAGCGGCGATCAGAAATGACGCAGAGGTGATCAAATACCACCAAAAGAAAGCTCTATTTGTGGGAAAAAAAAGGACACAAATTTTGTTTGCGTACAATGTCGTACGAATTGTCAGATAAAGCGACGCAGTTCCGAATCGCAAAAAGTGCTCTGGTCCTAAAGTGGGAAAATCCTTCCGGGGCTGAAGTGGTTAAATGAAGCATGGCTTGCCAGGATCCTATGCTTCCATCCCTGTCAGTTATAACAAAAAGGACAAAAAGTGGGACTTTAAATGAGGCGCGCAATGGAGAATGAATAAGTGCTTGAATATGAAAATAGTGTTAATTAATTTTTAATTCATATATATATATATATATATATATATATATATATATATATATATAAATATAATCGATTTGAGACCATGCGCTACAATAAAAGTATATAACACTGTACAATTCATATTGCAATAAAATAACATATGTATACAAACATTCATAGAATTTCCCATGGTGCATAGCCAAATAAATAACCATTATCGATATTAAAATCTTGAATATACCAGCAAGGGTCTCATATCAAATAGTATTGATTATACAAGCAGGGGTCTCGTATCAAAAAATCATTAGTCTTTATACAGCATATGAGAGGATAGGACTGTTCGTAGCTCGAATCACGTTTCGTGACTTAATGATCACTATTCAGGAGCCTATCTATGATAAAAAATATAAATATGTATAATTCAAAATTGTAGGACATGAGACAGGGATCTGTAAGCAGATGAAAAATTAAAAAATACCACCAATGTATAAAAACTTAGAGTCATCTCTGGGGGTGGGATGCCCGTGCCTGGAAACGCATGTCAACCGGGATCACCATTGCTGGGGGCTACCAATGACAGCACCAAACCACAAAGGGCAGCACCCACGTTGGACGGAGATGGTGTAGTGTTGACCAGAAAAGGGTGTGCTACTGCAATTATATGAAGTATCTGTGGAGTGAGTGAACATGTGAGATAATGAATGTGTGATGGGGGTGAAATGCAAAAAGTGTGGCTGTGAACAAAGAAAGGCTGGAAGGAAGGAATGGAAAAAGAAGGGGAAAAAAAGAAAAAACAGAGAGATAGGATTGAGAGGGGAGTGAGGAGAAAAAGCACAGATATGTGAAAAAACAAAAACATATTCAAGCAATTTTTTTTCATCGGTTTTGGCCGATTTATATTCTTCCTCATATTTTTGGTAAAAAATGGTTTGCGCAAAAGTTGCCGCATTTACGGATGATGAGAACTAATTTCTGGGGTTTTTATTTATTCATTTTTTTTACTAGTAATGGCGGCGATCTGCGATATTGGCGCGGACATGTCGGACATTTTTGACACTTTTTTGGGACCAATGACATTTATACAGCGATCAGAAATTGAAATGTACTGTATAAATGTAATTGGCAGTGAAGCGGTTAACCTGTAGGGGGCGATCTAGGGGTTAACTGTGTTCCCTAGGCGTGTTCTAACTGGGGGGGGGGGCTGGGCTACCATGGGCATAAGAGATCTAACTGATCCCAGTGACAGGGATCAGTAGATCTCTTATGTCCCCATTGATAGAGCGGGGAACCGTTGTGTTTACATCGGCGGTTCCCCGCTCTTTGGCTCTGGCAGCTCATCGCGGCTCACTGGTGGACATCGGGTCCGCCCAAGCCGCGGGCATACTCCTTAGGAGTGATCTGGAACAGAATTCTCTCTCCACTCCTAGTCAGTACCCACAGTTAGAAACAGCTCCCAGGGAACACATTTAACCCCTTTATCACCCCTAGTGTTAACCCCTTTCCTGGCAATGACATTTACACAGTAATCAGTGCATTTTTATAGCACTGATCGCTGTATAAATGTCAATGGTCCCAAAAAAGTGTCAAAAGTGTCCGATCTGACCGCCGCAATGTCGCAGTCCCGCTATAAATTGCTGATCACTGCCATTACTAGTAAAAAGAAATGAATAGTAAAAATGCCATACAGTATCTCACAAAAGTGAGTACACCCCTCACATTTTTGTAAATATTTTATTATATCTTTTCATGTGAAGAAATTACACTTTGCTACAATGTAGTGAGTGTACAGCTTGTATTACAGTGTAAATTTGCTGTACCCTCAAAAATAACTCAACACACAGCCATTAATGTCTAAACCGCTGGCAACAAAAGTGAGTACACCCCTAAGGGAAAATGTCCAAATTGGGGCCAAAGTGTCAATATTTTGTGGCCACCATTATTTTCCAGCACTGCCTTAACCCTCTTGGGCATGGAGTTCACCAGAGCTTCACAGGTTGTCTTCCACTCCTCCATGATGACATCACAGAGCTGGTGGATGTTTTTATTTCTATTATAAAATTTTGCAAATGTAACACCCTCTAGGTAGGTAGGTGCTAAAGGTTAGTTTTTTTGGCAGTGTAGGTACATTTAGGCAGACCTGGATGTTTGCTAGGCCTGTTTGTTTTGATTCTGGACTGGAAGTGGCTCAGGGTAGGGCTCAGTGATTCAGAGGTGATGTCATCAAGACCTCCCACTTCTTTCTAGAAACCTCTGGAAAGAGAGGTGGAGAGGGGAAGTGTAACCACCTGGGGTATTCTAGGGAGCCCTGACCAATCCCCAATCTGGATTGGCAGGGGGCAGGCCTCCTCAAATACCCAGGGTCAGCCCAGCTGGGGGTTGTTGTCGGGTGGGAGAGATGGAATAAGGAGTACAGAGGCTGCCAGGGCCTTTGAGGAAGCTCCCCAGTCTGGGGGGGTGTGGCCTTGGGCCTGGGCTTGGATGCAGTCTGGACCACTTCCAAGAACACGTAGGAAGGTCCTGGACCGGAGGCGCAAGAGAGAGCAAGGAGAGGACAGCGGGAGAGAGCACTACTGAAAGACTCCAGGGAGGACAACTGGTCGCAGCTAGGAGGGCTAGTCAGTGAGACAGAGTCGGTAGGACTGGGGAGTCACACCTGAGAGGACTGAGAGATTGCAGTCATAGATGGGTGCAGAACCAGAAGAGTGGACTGTGGTGGAAGGAGCAGTGAAGTTGGGCAGCTGCAGCCAGGAGGGCTGGCAGGGCCTGGGATCAGTAGTCGCATGTGGGACAGCTAGCATGTGAACTTTCTCTACACTATAGGGGCCCACAGTCCCTGCCTGCAAAAGGCAATTGCTAGGGCTTGACTGAGTCAATGTCAGGCCTAACCACTTCATGATAACTGTACCTGAGGATTAAAGAGGAAGCAATGTGCAGGAGAAAAACCTGAGAATTGAAGAGCAAGTGATGTGCAGGAGGAGAAAGACCTGAGAATTGAAGAGCAAGCGATGTGCAGGAGGAGAAAGACCTGAGGATTAAAGAGGAAGTGATGTGCAGGAGGAAGTTGAAGGAATATGTACAGGGAGTCTACATATTCCTTCAACTTCCTAATTGCTTTGATTTACGCTGGGCATCTCATAATTTTACCTAAACCCATCCAAGTTAATCCCCTAAATAAAAATAAAAAGAACAAGTGTATGGACTGTTCAATGACTCTGGATGCTTGAGAAATTGAATTTAAGTGAGAAAAGTGAAGAATTGGCACTCTCAATTCTCAAGTTATGTATATAGTGATGTCGCTGCCCCTTTAAAAGTGTGAAGAATCCCACTGAAGATCATAAAGTGTAATGTACAAAGGTGTGGCGCAACTGTGCAAAAATAAATATGATAAAAAAAACTTTTTTCAATGCAATTCATAAGTCCATGTGTTGCCATAGGTGATAAAAAACAAAGTCCATCAAAATGCATACACAGTCTTATCCCAACACCAAGCTTATGTATCTGGAGTGCTGCTATTGCTCTTCATTCCATCCGTGCTCAAAGGTAAGAAATGGCCACTCACCAGATCCCTGTGACCCCTTAGTTATAGGAGGTCATACAGCGCCTTTGGAAACACTCTATGGTTCTGATGGTACCAAGATTAGTCCAGTGGCGTTCTCAATATAGAGCTGGGGAATGTATTATTGCATTATTCACACGCTGTTTATGCCTGGTGCCAGGGACGGCACAGGAAAATGTGAGTGTAATTGCTTTCTTTTTAATCAATTTTAAAATAAACACTGCACTGAGATTTTTTCTTGATCCTGTGGAGTCATTCTTACATTCCCCAGCTCTATATTGAGAACGCCACCTGACTAATCTTGGTACCATCAGAACCATAGAGTGTTTCCAAAGGCGCTGTATGACCTCCTATAACTAAGGGGTCACAGGGGTTCGGTGAGTGTCCATTTCTTACCTTTGAGCATGGGTGGAATGAAGAGCAATAGCAGCACTCCAGATACAAAAGCTTGGTGTTGGGATAAGACTGTGTAAGGATTTTAATGGACTTTGTTTGTTATCACCTATGGCAACACATGGATTTTATTATGAATTGCATTGAAAAAAGTTTTTTTTTATCATATTTATTTTCGTATAGTTGCGCCGGTAGGGAAGTGGTTAAAATCCATACCAGACCCAACGTGTCCCCCCACACCGGTTTTCCCCAATTTTTTTTAAATTTACGTTAGAAACATAGAAAAGTAACAGCAGAAAAAGACTGAGTCGTCCATCGAGTCTGCCCTTTTTTATTTATTTATTTATTTTTTGTTTTCACATTAACCTTGTTGTCTGACTATAGATTTACAGTATCTCACAAAAGTGAGTACACCCCTCACATTTTTGTAAATATATTATTATATCTTTTCATGTAACAACACTGAAGAAATGACATTTTGCTACAATGTAAAGTAGTGAGTGTACAGCTTGTATAACAGTGTAAATTTGCTGTCCCCTCAAAATAACTCAACACACAGCCATTAATACACACACAAGATCCAATGATACTGCCCTTGCCTAAGGGATCTATCCACCGCGCCACTGGCAAGAAATCTATCAAAAGACACTAGCTGCCGCTAATATTAATGAAAAAACATGAAATACTCAAATTGAAAATCAAAGTTTCCAAGTTATAGCAGCGCTCTATATATATGCAAGATGTGAGTACAACTCCCACATCTATGCCCTTAAACAAAAGTTCATGTGATATCCAACTCTTGTATATCCATAGTCAGTTTAAAATCCGCAATACATCAGGATAAATTACTCCACCGTTAATCCAAGATTGGGCGATTCATCCACTCATATGGAATTGCACTTACCAAAAGGTGTTGCCTCGCATTCTCATGCTCGGCACAAATCACTCATCATGCTCCTCCAGGTGAACCGAAGATCTTTCTATTAATCTGCCAATCTGTGGGGCTTGAATCAACGCCTTCTTGTCTCTCCCCCAATTGTATAAAGGTGGTATGTAGGGAGAAAAGATAGCAACCGGATAGTGTGATATCGTTTAAAAAAATAGTTTATTCATATAAAACAGTATAATACTCACAAACAGCGCTTGTCACGCTGGCGTCTAAAAAAAGGATAACTTTCAAAAAGCTACAGGAATTGACAAGGAGACCATAGGTTCTGAGCTTTGAACAATTTGATTTGAAATTAACTTTTGTTTAAGGGCATAGATGTGGGAATTGTACTCACACCTTGCATATATTTAGAGCGCTGCTATAACTTGGAAACTTTGATTTTCAATTTGAGTATTACACAGCCATTAATGTCTAATAAAATAAAAGTGAGTACACCCCTAAGTGAAAATGTCCAAATTGGGTCCAAAGTGTCAATATTTTGTGTGGCCACCATTATTTTCCAGCACTGCCTTAACCCTCTTGGGCATGGAATTCACCAGAGCTTCACAGGTTGCCACTGGAGTCCTCTTCCACTCATCCATGATGACATCACAGAGCTGAGTGATGTTAGAGACCTTGCACTCCTCCACCTTCCGGTTGAGGATACCCCACAGATGCTCAATAGGGTTTAGGTCTGGAGATAGTCCATCACCTTTAACCTCAGCTTCTTTAGCAAGACAGGGGTTGTCTTGGAGGTGTGTTTGGGGTCATTATCATGTTGGAATACTGCCCTGTGGCCCACTCTCCAAACAGAGGGGATAATGCTCTGCTTCATTTTATCACAGTACATGTTGGTATTCATGGTTCCCTCAATAAACTGTAGCACCCCAGTGCCGGCAGTACTTATTCAGCCCCAGACCATGACACTCCCACCACCATGCTTGACTGTAGGCAAGACACACTTGTCTTTATACTGCTCACCTGGTTGCCGCCACACATGCTTGACACCATCTGAACCAAAGAAGTTTATCTTGGTCTCATCAGACCACAGGACATGGTTCCAGTAATCCATGTCCTTGATCTGCTTGTCTTCAGCAAACTGTTTGCAGGCTTTCTTGTGCATCATCTTTAGAAGAGGCTTTCCTCTGGGATGACAGCCATGCAGACCAATTTGATGCAGTGTGCGGCGTATGGTCTGAGCACTGACAGGCTGATCCCCCACCCCTTCAAGCTCTGCAGCAATGCTGACAGCACTCATACATCTATTTCCCAAAGACAACCTCTGGATATTACGCTGAGCACATGCACTCAACTTCTTTGGTTGACTATGGCAAGGCCTGTTCTGAGTGGAACCTGCCCTGTTAAACCGCTGTATGGTCCTGGCCACCATGCTGCAGCTGAATTTCAGGGTCTTGGCAATCTTCTTAGAGCCTAGGCCATCTTTATTTAGAGCAGCAATTTTTTTTTTCAGATCCTCAGAGAGTCCTCTGCCATGAGGTACCATTTTAAACTTCCTGTGACCAGTATGAGAGAGTGAGAGCGATAACACCAAATGTAACACACCTGCTCCCCATTCACACCTGTAACACTAGCGAGTCACATGACAAGGAAAAAGCAAAATGGCTAATTGGGTCCAATTTTTACATTTTCACTTAGGGTGTACTCACTTTTGTTGCCAGCTGTTTAGACATTAATGGCTGTGTGTTGAGTTACTTTAAGGGGACCACAAATTTACACTGTTATACAAGCTGTACACTTACTACTTTACATTGTAGCAAATTGTAATTTCTTCAGTGTTGTCACATGAAAAGATATAATAAAATATTTACAAAAATGTGAGGGGTGTATTCACTTTTGTGAGATACTGTATGTTTATCCCAAGCATGTTTGAAGCCATTTACTGTTGACTGTCTCACAACCTCTGTTGGTAGTTTATTCCAATCATCAACCACCCTTTCAGTAAAATAATACTTTCTAAGATTAGTTTTGAACTTCCCTCCAGTTAGCTTGAGGTCATGTCCCCATGTTCTTGATTTTGGTTACATATTGAAAAGACTGCCCTCCTGAACCTTATTCACCCCCTTGATGTATTTAAAGGTTTCAATCATGTCTACCCTCTCCCTTCTTTCCTCCAGACTCTACAAATTAAGTTCCTGAAGTCTCTCTTGATATGTTTTATCCCCCAGACCTTTCAGTATTTTTTTTACCAGTCTACCAGTCTTATCTTTTTGTAAGTGAGGTCTCACTAAAGATCTATATAGAGGAATCAGAACCTCCTTCCTCCTGCTGGTGATCCCTCTACTGATGCGCTACATTGCAGAATTCTATGTGCTCTTCCCACTGCCTGGTCACACTGTTCATTTTGCAATCATCTGAAATAAGCACCCCAAAATCTTTTTCTTTTGTAGTGCTGGCTAATACTTTACCCCCAATGTTGTACTCTCTAAGGGGATTCTTATTCCCTAGGTGCATTATTTTACATTTAGAAATATTGAACTGCAGTCTCCACTGCTTTGACCAATCTTCCAGCAATACCAAATCATATTCCATGTTACAAACACCTCCAGGGATATCAACCCTATTACACACCTTTGTATCATCAGCAAATAGACATACCTTGCCCAGCAAACATTTAGTTAGATCACTTACATAAAGGTTAAATAGAACAGGGCCCAGTACAGAGCCTTGTGGTACCCCACTAGTGACTGGTCTCTGTTCTGAGTGAACCCCATTTACAACCACACTCTGGGATCTATCTTTTAGCCAACTGCATATCCACTGAACCACCCAAGGGTTAAGTCCTAGCTTGTACAACTTTTGTATTAGATCATTATGTGGAACTGTGTCAAATGCCCTGCTGAGATGATGAGATCAAGATGCGCTATGTCCACAGCGCCACCCTGGTCCAAAACACTGGTACCATGGTGGTGTGGTTGACAGCATATCTTGATTTCAGCAAGGCATTTGACACAGTTCCAAATAATGATCTAATACCACTTACATATTCCTTGCTGAGATGTAAGTGACTACTGTGTTTGTTGTGTACTAATAAATATCTGGACTAAGAGGCATTATATTTAATAACTGCTCTTTCTGTGGCCAAGCGTAGTATGTTTTCCCTGTCATGGTAATGCAGAATTTGTACATTCATTTTTTTTAAATTTAGCCCTCAGCGGAGAAGCCTCATCAACCTATTGACTGCGCTCGGCGTGCGAACATCCAACTAAGTGCCCAGAAAGTTTGGGTGCTAGGCGAGTACCTGATGTTCGCCCAAACCGTTCGCCCATCCCAAGTGGTGCCTAAACACTGTAAGCCCTCACAGTCACTCTTGTTGGGTGGAGAAATGGGCCCTGCTGTTAAAAATTAGAAAACAAAATTAAAATTACATGCATCTGTAAAACAGGTGCAGAAAAAAATGGGCCTTGGGTGTTGATGGTGCCTGAACACTGTAACCCCTCACAGTTACTCTTGTTGGGCGCAGGAACGGGTCCTGCTGTTAAAAATTAAAAAACAAAAATTAAAATTACATGCATCTGTCAAACAGGTGCAAAAAAAATTAGACCTTGGGTGTTAGTGGTGCCCTAAACCAAAAATATTGTTGGAAGCTAGCATAATCAAGATTCAGAAATAGGATAGGCAGCATAGACCATCTTAAAAGGATCTTGAAAACAACAAACAAATACTCCTGTGGAATGGTGTGGTGCTGGGTGGACAATCACTCAGGGGGTGGTTACTGTAGCCTTGCTGCCCTACAGGAGAGGGGATATCCTAGGGATCACTAAACTATTAAGAAAAAGATGGCACACCAGCTTTGTGCATTATCCTAAGCAGATTTATTAATAAAACCAGAATAAAAAACTGCTCACAAAAAACTACTCACAAACATATGGAAAATATTTGCTTATTTTAGCCACCTGATTGTGGCAATCAGTCTTGGAACCACCAGTCTCCAGATAGCAAAGGAGCGGACATCAGGGCTGCTGCTGGCTGACGCGCTTCAAAGGCGTACCTTCTTCCTCAGAGCCTACTAGAGGAAGAAGGTACACCTTCAAAATGTGTCAGCCAGCAGCAGCCCTGATGTCCTCTCCTGTGCTATCTAGAGACTGGTGGTTCCAAGACTGATTGGCACAATCAGGTGGCCAGAATAAGCAAAAATCTTCCATATGTTTGTGAGTAGTTTTTTATTCTAGTTTTATTAATAAATTTGCTTAGGATAATGCACAAGGCTGGTGAGTCTTTTTTTTTTTTTCGCTTAGTCTTCAAGGGATCCCAGATCCCTAGCAAATTCAATCAGTTACATCAGCATTAGAGGCTTGATAGCTGCTCATCCAGGACTGATTCATTTTGATAAATGTCAGCCTATCGACTGAGTCTGCAGCACTGAATGTCTGTTCAGAAAACACGCTGGATGCAGGACAGACCAGTAGCTCGATTGCATATTGAGCAAGTTCTGGCCAGTGGTCCATCCTCAAGACCCAGCAACCCAGTGGATGCTCTGTTGGAAAGGTCTCCAAGTCTGCTCTTGCCCTAGATAATCCTGCACTTTATAATGCAGATGCTGCCGATGGTTGCCTAAACTTAACAGCCCTGGGCTCTGAAGACTAAAGAATTGTTTAAAGGCATCGGTTATCCAGGAAATGGTAATGTCAGGAAGTTCCACAAGACTTTTCCAGCAGAATGCCCTTCCCACTGCGCAGGTGCAGCCGGTGCTGTCCATTCTACCATATTCCTGTGTCCCCCAGAGTTCTGTTTCTGAGAGTTCCTCTACCTGTGACCTGGCTTATCCTGACTACTCCTTGACTGCTGCCTGCACCAACCCCCGCTTACCTAAGCCTACCTGCTCCTTGTGTACCTTGTTGCCTGCCAGTTGTCGACCTCTGCCTGAACTTGACTATTCTTGCTTGCACCTCTTGTACCACACTGCCTGACCTCTGCTGACCCTGCCTGCACCGACTACTCTTCTACCTCTGCATGAGTCCTTGGAAGCTCCACCTACCATATCAAGACTCTTATGCGCCCTCGTGACATCCTGCACTCCCGAACCACCTGTCTGTACTACCAGGGGTTCTCGAATCAGGGTTGTAAGAGAAGTTGCCTCCTGCATAAGCCAGGTGCATGACAGGTAGCTTCCCAGTGTGTGAAAAGGCGTTACACAAATTTTTCTTCAAGGCGCCCTGAATATGTTTCATCCTCTGCTCCCTCTGCGAAGGCAGGATGAGCTCTGCAACTTTACCCTTGTAATGTGGATCAAGAAGGGTAATGATCCTTCTCCCTGATACCACAAATCCTCGGGTAATTTTGCGGGCTTTGTAGAATCATAGAGCCCATGCAGCGTAAGTTGGAAGAGGCATGAGAGTCCTCTGGGTCACTAGGGATGACACTGTCAGGAACTACCTCCTCCCAGCCACGTACAACTCCTTGGGCTTCTGGGGACTGAAAACCATCCCTTGAAGACTGATGCATGTTATTCTCTACATCTCTGCTGACACAATCCTCCTCCTCCTCTTCCTCTTCCTCCTGTGTGTTTGGCGGCCCTGCAGGGATGGTATCTGCATAAAGGGGGCCTTGAGAGGAAAGGAAGTCCCTCTCTTTATCCAGCTGTTCCAGCGTGTGCTCCAGCAGGAAGACTAGAGGGACAGTGTCATCCTCATCATCCTTGTGGCCTCCTCAAATGGCGACAGGACAGTGCATGTATCCTTTATCAGAAGCCACTGGCTTGGCGAAAAGAAGCCAAGATACACTGAGCCTGTCCTGGTGCCATACTTACACAGGTGCTCATTGATGGCCCTCTGCTGTGTGTGCGCAGCCGCTGCAGCATTGCCAATGTTGAGTTCCACCTGGTGGGCATGTCACAAATGAGGCAGTTGGTGGGCAGGTTGAATTCCCCTTGAATGTCAGCCAGCCAAGCACTGGCATTGTGTGACCGCCGAAAATGCCCACAGACTTTTCTGGCCTGCCTCAGATCTTGTAAACCTGGGTACCTGGTCAAGAAAAGTTGTACCACCAAATTCAGGATGTGTGCCAAGCATGGAACATGTGTCAAGTGTCCCTGTTGGAGGGCAGAGAGAAGTTTGGTGCCATTGTCGCATATAACCATTCCTGGCTCAAGCTGCCGTGGCGTCAACCACCTCTGAGCCTGCCCCTGCAGAGCTGACAGAATCTCTGCCCCAGTGTGGCTCCTGTCCCCTAGACAGACCAACTGAAGCATCACATGGCATCTTTTAGCCTGACTGCTTGCGTAGGCCTTTGAATGCTTAGGGAGTACTGCTGGTTCAGAGGACAAGTCAGCAGAAGAGGCCATAGAGGAAGAAGAAGAGGAGGGATGGAGCACACAGATGTGGCAGAATCACCACCAGCTTTTTGGAGGCGTGGTGGCGGAACAAGCTCCAACACTGGACCCTGTCCTGCATCCTTCCCAGCTGCCAGCAAAGTTACCCAGTGCGCCGTGAAGGAAATGTAATGTTCCTGACCATGCCTGCTGGACCACGAGTCAGTGGTGAACCTTACTGCTGACCGCCCTGTCCTACGAGGCCAAAACATTGCCTTCCACATAATGGTACAGAGCTGGAATGGCCTTAGGTGAAAATACATTTCTTTGTGGGACCTGCCACTGTGGTACAGCACATTCCACAAATTCATGAAAGGGGGCAGAGTCAACCAAATGAAAAGGCAGCAGTTGTGGCGCTAGCAATTTGGCCAAGATAGCATTTAGATGCTGAGCATGTGGATGGTTGGGACAGTATTTTTTTTTGTACGGTTCAGCAACTGGGGTAACACATTTTTCCTGGTGAAATCAACAGGTGGTGCACTGCTAGAAGATTGGGTGCTTGTGGCACCTATTGTTATACCTTCATTACTCTCAGTGCAGGTTTTTGAGAGGACTTGTGGTATAGTAGGGGTTGAGATCCCAAATGAGGAGCAAGAAGAAGTCTGCATTTTTTTATGATGTGGGTCTTTCAGGTGCTGTTGCCAACAGACTGCCTGACAGATGGTCATATGTCTTGTCAAGCATATGGTGCCCAAGCAGCTGGTGTTCTGGCCACGCTTGATCCACTTCAGACAGAGATTGCAAACAGCAACCCTGTGGTCTGCTGCACGTGTGTTGAAAAAGCCCACACCAATGACATTTTTGGCAGTCAGCAGCACCTTCATCTGTGGAGCTCTGTGGTGTGATGCAATAGGGTGGCTGCCCTTAAACTGGCCCCTGGAGAACATCCTGCCTCATTGAAGTTGTGCCTCCTCCTCACTTTCCTCCTCTGTTCTCTCAGGCATCCAAGTACAGTCAATGACCTCTTCATACCCTCCCTCCTCGTCATTGGAACAAACGTGGCAGTATGTTGCAGCTGGGGGAACATGACTGCTAGTTTCTTGTCCTTCTGTGGCACCCCCTCTCTCTAGGCTCACATTACTCCCTTCCTCAACCTGGGAACCAACATCAGAGCATTCAAATTGCTGCACATCCTGCAGGAGCATGTAACCAACACTATGGTTGAATAATTCTGGTGACTCCTCCATGCATGATGGTGGGGCTACAGAAGGAGGAACTGTGGACAAGGAGTCGGTGGAATAGACTGCTTTGGCAGCTGCCATAGGTGTGCGCAGGGGATGTGGCAGGTGTGGCTGGGCACACCCTAATCACTATGTGGCTTGTCAATTCCCCCTACTTCCCCGGCTTCCCCTCCCCTCTTGCCCCCCACCCAGTAGTGCTGCTGGCTTCCTTCCGCTCCTCTCCCCCCACCTCCCGGCTGCTGTGGGGGATGTTTCAAGATGGAGAGCGGGGGAAGGGGACATTAAATAGTTCCTTTTTGTAAATGAACACAGTGAACACACTTGCTCACATGCTTACTAGTAAGTAGTTTACTATGCTTCTGTTTGTGAATGAACAGGAAGCCTTTCAACGCAGAGCACTTCCCATTCATTCACTGTCCAGTGCAGCTGAGGCTGCAGAGAATGGCATGTGTGTTTGAGCTTTGGGGTGCATAACCTAATGCAATAGGCTGCGCACACCTATGGCAGCTGCGTTAGAAGGCAAACTAGTATGAGCCTGGGTGACAGAGGATGAGGACGGCTTAATTATCCACTCCACCAACTCCTCTGCATGTTGTGGCTCAATGACACCGCCAGCAGCAGAAAAAAAGGGCAAGCGTGCCCCGCCTGCAGAGGATGCACCATGTCCGCGACCACCACTTTTCACTGTAGACACAGAGGCTGCTTGCCCTCTTTCAGTAGCTTGGGAGCGTCTGCCTCTCCTTGGTGGCGTTCCGGACATGGTGGGGATTTTTTGTTCACACCACACTTCACTGTATTATATACTCTGCACTGCACAGTAGTATATACTCTGTACTGCACTATATACTGTACACTGAATGCACTGTATTATATACTGTACATCAACTGCACTGTATTATATACTGTACACTGCCTGCAAAGTATTATATACTGTACACACTGTATTATATACTGTGTAAACCGCCTGCACTGTATTATATACTGTACACCGACTGCACTGTATTATATACTGTACACTGACTGCAATGTATTATATAGTGTGCACACTGTATTATATACTGTGTACACCGCCTGCACTGTATTATATACTGTACACCGCCTGCACTGTATTATATACTGTACATTGACTGCAATGTATTATATACTGTACACACTGTATTATATACTGTGTACACCGCTTGCACTGTATTATATGCTGTACACCGCCTGCACTGTATTATATATTGTACACTGACTGCAATGAATTATATACTGTACACACTGTATTATATACTGTGTACACTGCCTGCGCTGTATTATATACTGTACACCGCCTGCACTGTATTATATACTGTACATCGATGGCACTGTATTATATACTGTACACCACCTGAACTGAATTATATATTGTACACCGACTGTACTGTATTATATACTGCACACTGCCTGCACTGTATTATATACTGTACACCGACTGCACTGTATTATATACTGTACACTGCCTGCACTGCATTATATATTCTACACTCCGATCTTGCAGTGCATTATGGGGTGCTCTTCGGCAGGCGAACGTCCCGCGAGTGCCCCATATGTTCATTTGTCCTACGAACAAACGAACAGCCAATGTTCGAGTCAAAGGTAGCGGAACCATCCCTAATGGCCAGCTTAACGACTTGCGCAGCACCAACCGTAGATATACTGTGGCAGGGTGGCCGCCCTATGCCAGATCACATACCTAGTACATGATCCGACATTTCTGGGTCTGGGGCACATACGTGTGTCGCCGATTATTATATTGATTATACACAGCGAGTGCTTATCAGCGGGTACAGCGGACTCGATGTCCACTGGCACCTGCCGATCCTTCGGTACAGAGGGAGAACGGAGATCCGCCTATGTAAACAAGGCACATAGCCGTTCTGTCAGTACAGAAGGCATGGATCCTGTGTCTCTGCAAAGCAGGGGCACCGATCTATGCCTTCCCCTAGTATAAGCACCTCCCCCACAGTAAGAAAACACTAGCTAGGCACACAGTTAACCCTTTGATCGCCCCTGATGTTAAAACCTTCCCAGCCATGGTTGCCACCTCATCCCTTTAAACCCAAACACATATGAATTACACAGGGTCTGAGGCCAATGTAATGCAAATAAGGCACCGAGTGAGTTTAATTACCACCTTAAAAAGCCACAGAACCCATGTAAATAATATTTGTTTGGGTTTAAAGGGATGAGGTGGCAACTCTATTCCAAGCCAGTGCCATTAGTACAGTGACAGTGCATATTTTTAGCATTGATCACTGTATTTGTGTCACTGGTCCCCAAAATTGTCAAAAGTGTCTGATTTGTCCGCAGTCCTGATACAAGTCGTTGTTTGCCACCATTACTAGTAAAACATAAATAAATGAATAAAAAAAAAAAAAGTAGTGTGTTTGTAGACATTATAACTATTCCACAAACCAATCAATATACGTTTACTGGGATTTTTTTTTACCAAAAACATGTAGCAGAATACATATTGGCCTAAATTGATGAAGAAATATGATTTTTCAACTTTTTTATTGGATGTGTTTTATAGCAGAAAGAAAAAATTATATATCTTTTTCAAAATTGTCGATCTTTTTTTGTTTATAGCGCAAAAAAGAGGTGATCAAATACCACCAAAAGAAAGCTCTATTTGTGAGAAAAAAGGATATACATTTCATTTGGGTACAGTGTCGCATGACCACGCAATTGGCAGTGCCATATTTCACAAAATGGCGTGGTCATGAAGGGGGGGTACATCTTTCGGAGGGCAAGTGGTAAAGCGGTAATATAATCCATTTTTTGTTATGTTTTGGATCAAGTAGGGAAGGGTTAAAGTATAGTTCTTGCTGCTTGTGTATCATTTGGGAAATTCCCTTTCACTTCTTGTCCTGGAGACACAGCAGGACATTAGAGGAATTTCCTAAAGTCAAGGGTATTCCCCTCTTAGGCAGTTGTTTTTTCATGTGCTATGTTTTTTCCAACAAAAGTGGCGCTACCCTTTAAAAACAGGGGATTGTATGGATGAATTGTAAAAGTGTGATTACTTTATTAACTGAAAAAGATGACTGCTGGTCTGTGAAAATGTTATCGACCTAAATAACATTCGAAATAAAATAATATTTCTTATAAAGAATCTTTATCATTCAGCTTCTTTTAACAAAATAACACTCCTCTCTTGCTACTGGGACTGCTACAAGGGTTAAAGTGTTAATAAACCCACAACAGTAAAATCTGTCCGTATAAGCAGAATAGCATGCTTGTTATACCCACTGTGGAACTTAAGGGGTTAATGCTCTGTATTGAGTAAAAAGACTATTGTTACGACACCTGGGGTTAGGTGACAAGTGTGCACCACTGGCGTGCGAATCGCACCGAGGGTTGTGACCTATAGCTGACTGCTGCTAATGAGTTCCGGCTGATATGGGAAGAGGGCCCCCTGGTGCACGGACACTGAAACACAGGGTGCTAGTGCATCTGTTTCCCCAGGGCGCGGAGTCTAAGAGCCAGTGGATGTTCACCAGAGCCTCTAGTGGTGAGGATGGATTTGGCTGCAACTGGATCCAGGTCGCGGCCCCCCTGGGTCCCCTAGCTCACGCTCGGCTGGCTACAGGTGGAAGAGAGGAAGCAGTGCGCAAGAACAACAAAGAATAGTCAGATGTAATAGCAAAGGGTCAGGGCCACAAGCAGACAGGAGAAACAGAGAACAGGCCGAAGATCGGTATATCAGGCAGGCAGGGATATTCAGGCAAGCCAAAGATTGGTACTCGGAAAGACTCAGAGCAAACGATAGGAACAACCACACACAACACTGCCAGGTGTTATATCCTGTTTCCAATAAGGGCCTGGGGTGGAGCCCAGCTGAGGAGGACCTACAAAAGCACACAGGTGAAGGAGGTCCGGTCTTTAACTGCACACATGCAGGAAGTTAGGCAATAGATAAGACATGAATGTTTGCTGTGGTTTCATGACAACTATTTTATCCTGTATGGACAAATCCTTCCCTCCTGCAGGGTCTCTCTTGGCAAGGCCAGATAAGACACAGTCAGAGTAGTAAGGATACACATGCTCAGTTTGGTCTCTATTGCTGGAGAGAACATTTCCCTGTTGAGCTGAGCTTTTCAGGTCACATGATATTAACATCACACATTTGGGTATGTATACAGATCCTAAATGACAGCCCAGTCCCTCCCTCCTCCTCCTCCATGCCCAGTAACTAAAAATGAATACAGTGGATGGGATATCACATCTTGACTGATGGATGAGCCGCTTCCCATAACAGCATGAGGACACAGGCTATAGTGGAAATCTTCTCCTACCTGAACGCTCAGCACTCAGGCAGACCATGCAGTTTATCACGTGACCATGATATACAGATCAGCCAAAAAGGTATATAGTGACAGTATTTTAATGTAAAATGAAGATTTATAAGCTGTGGGCACTGTGGGGGGGCACTATTTTCACATTATTGGGTTTAGTAACATTTTGACTACGCTATTATGTATAGGGGACTGCAAAAAGCACTTTTACTTCCCTGGTCCTCTGCTCTTGCAGGCTCCTCTGCACTGCTAGACTGGTCCCTGCAGCCTCTTCTGCCCTACGATACAGCAGTTGTATGCCTTCTGATCGGGGCCGGATTAACATAGGGGCTAATGGAGCTGTAGCTCCAGGCCCCTACCTCAAAATAGGCCCATGCCAGTGAGTCATTAATGCTGTTTAGCTCTGTGTGGCTACACCATTGTTATGCAAATCGCAGACGACAGGCGCTATTTTTATGTAAACCGCGAGCAGCCGGTAGGCGCTATTGCTATGTAAATCACGGAAGGCAGCTGAGTTCCACACAGTGTAGTGTAGCACAACATAGAGGCTGACTCTTGTTCTTTCCCCACAGCTTTCACAAAATACCCATTTCCTCCTAACTCCCACCCTACACTGACAGTCTCACTTGCTGGGCACTCATGCTTGTCTTTTTCTGGTGGAGATAAGGAAGGATCCACACACTCTGATTGGTCGAGGGTACCATCTGTCAATTACACTAGCTCCACCCCCTGAATCTCGGTAGTGCATGTGGGGGAGGACGGCCGGCACAAGCAAAGCGGCATCCAGTCTACTTCTCATGCAATCAACAGATCTATCTGTTCTATGAGCATGAGCATTCTACAGTACATGATGGTGAGCCATAAATGCTGATTGTTGTTACTTTGCACACTGCAAAATAAATGATGTGTTTTGTGCAAACATCTTCTAGCTGAAAAGTTAACAGCAGCAAGAATTATCACCATAGTAAAGATATAGGAAAAAAAATCATGACATCTGAACATCTTCCAGCACATTTTAAGTGCATTCCTCCCTTACTAAATTAGCAAGCTTTGTACTTATATATATTTTTACCTTTAGGAAGAAGGATGCAGACTCACAAGTACAGAGAGAAAACAATTACTCTGTGGGGTATATTTACTATAGCGCTTAGGCGCACATTTGCGGTACTGAGCGCTATTTAACAGCAAAAATGGCAAATGCCACTAAATAGCGGCAAAACGATATTCACTATAGCATAGAAAAAGAAGGTTTTGGTACTTTGAATGAGGCACAAAGGAGGGGACCAGATGCATGATCGAAAGTAAATTGATTGTTTATGTTAGCAATATAGAAACCACATGTATATAGGTCAAAAACTTACATATAATATATAAACACCACAACACTACCGATTTCTTCATCGTATGGTCGGCTCTTTCTTGGGGGCCTCCTGTGATATCATGGGCAGGGTTGGCCACTCGGGCGGGAGTCTTCCTCCTTCTGAGCCTTACCAGCATGACGCTGGGGACGGGAACCCAGGGCTATATAGAGCCGGCCCTCATCCCCAATTGGATCTGCTCTGCTCCACTGCCTGCTAGCTGCCGCTTGGGGTTCCCTGCACTACACCCTTTTCAGGGATCTTCTCACCAGGAAACATACAGGTACTCACCTTTTCATCTCACTATGGCACTCACACTGCTGTTTTACTTACTTTAATTCTCTCAGCTCTTCCAGTCCCTGGTTTTCTATGCTGAAGATTTCTCTGCATGAACACATTTCAAGCATTTGTGTTTTCATCCTCAGTGCCCTGCACTTGCCCCTGGTGGTCGCTTCTTTTCTTCACCCACCCTTTGGTCCACTACGCAACTCCACCAAGTTTGGTTATGTGTTTTCGGCTTTTACCATCCAATATAATACATACACTTTTATATATATATATATATATATATATATATATATATATTTATTTATTTTTTTATTGCCTTCTAGATCATATGGAGCCTTGGGTACATTTAACAGCAACTCCGTCAGTGCGGGTGGCCTATCCCTCTGGTGACCTGTGGGTCTGCCTTGTCCTGGGATTCCCGCCCCCTCAGCTCCCGGAACGAAAAGGGATAGGTGTGGCTTCCATTCATCCCAGCAGCCTATTTATGGAGATTTTGAGTTCACATGTAAGTAGGGGGATGCTGACCTCCTTCTTTGGCTGTCCCCCCCTTCCTGTTTTTCCCCAATTCCTCTGGATGTGTCTAAACACATTCCCCATTAATGGGGACCATCACTAGATCTTATTAATCTTACACATATTATAAATTATTTCTTTTATAGATACTGTATCCTGCATGCATCCACTCCTGATGAGGTGGTATAATCCCCAAAACATGTAGAGCTTACACAGATGCATGTATATATGTTTTTAATAATTAAGGAATTTTACGTGATGTAATTCTGTACAGTAATAATTGTATGTGGAGTAACATTGGCTGATGTGTACAATTTTGCTATTGTAGTGTTTATATATTATATGTAACTTTTTGACCTTTATACATGTGGTTTCTATATTGCTAAAATAAACAATCAATTTACTTCGATCATGCATCTGATCCCCTCCTTTGTGATTCATTCAAAGTCCCAAAACCTTCTTTTTCTATGGAAACAGGGATGAAGGCACCCGCCCTACCCCTTAACCTAGGTGTCTCATAAAAAGTCCCAAAATTGTGTCCCCCCCCCCCCCCCTTGCCATATTAACTATAGCGCTTGCAGCAAAAATAGCGCCATAACAGTATTCACTATGGTGCCCAGGCAACAGATAGCACCCAAATCCTTGCTCAAGTCAGGACCTGGAGATGTGCACATGGAAATAATGTATAGAGCATGATATAATCACCTAAATTGTACTAAAATTTGCCGGATATTGTTTAAAGATAATATGCTTTTAAACTATGTGAAAAAGTGATTTCTACACTGAAATATCCTAAAAAGTCTGAGAAGAGATAAATTCCCCATCTCTTTACTGCTAGATACAGAGCACAGCTGAGCACAACGGAACATGCATAGACCTGAAACTGCTCTAAATTTTGCCTCCATGGAGTAATAACAGGACGCTATAATAAATACCAAAATGAGAGCTGATTTAACCACATCAGTACCTGGCACGAAAACCCCCTTCCTGTCCAGGCCATTTTTCAGCTTTCAGCGCTATCACACTTTGAATGACAATTACTCAGTCATGCAACACGGTACCCATATAAAATTTGCGTCCTTTTTTTCACACAAATAGAGCTTTCTTTTGGTGGTATTTAATCACTAGGGGGGGTTATTTTTTTGTGCTATAAATAAAAAAAGATTGAAAATTTTGTGAAAAAATGCCTTTTTCTTTGTTTTGGTCATAAATTTTTGCAAATTAGTAATTTTTCTTTGTAAATTTTGGCCAAAATTTATACTGCTACCTATATTTGGTAAAAATAACCCAAATAAGTGTATATTATTTGGTCCTTGTGTAAGTTATAGAGTCTACAAGCTATGGTGCCAATAATAATCATTGAGGCATAATGAGTCTGTTGAACGGTTCATTTTAGTTCCAGTAGTTTTTGGAAAATGTGGGAAAAAAATGAAAACACTTTTTTTTACACAAAGTTGTCCATTTATAAGCTATTTCCAACACATAGCATGTACAAAGCAAAAATTACACCCCAAAATACATTCTGCTATTCCTCCTGAGTATGGCGACACCACATGTGAGACACTTTTACACAGCCTAACCACATACTAAGGCCCAACATTGAACTAGAACCTTCAGGCGTTCTACAAGCATAAATGACACATCTCATTTCTCAACACCCTATTACACTTTTGAAGGTCCTGGAGCACCAGGACAATGGAATTGCCCACAAAATGACCCCATTTTGGAAAGAAAACACCCCAACGTATAATCTATGAGGCATAATGAGTCTTTTGAACATGTCATTTTTTTCCAGAAGTTTTTGGAAAATGTGGAAAAAAATGAAAACGCTTTTATTTTTACACAAAGTTGTCCATTTATATGATATTTCCAACACATAGCATGTACATAGCAAAAATGACACCCCAAAATACATTCTACTATTCCCCCCGAGTATGGCGATACCACATGTGTGAGACTTTTACAGGTGATGTTTACTCATGGGTGTGACAGTCACTGATAGGTGATTGGCGATGGGCACTGATGGGTGACTGGCGGTGGTCACTGATGGGTGACTGGCTGTGGTCACTGATGGATGATGGGTGTCTGGCGGTGGTCACTGATGGACGAGGGTGTCTGGTGGTGGTCAATGATGGGTGATAGGTGACTGGCCGTGGTCACTGATGGGTGACGGGTGACTGGCGGTGGTCACTGATAGGTGACAGGTGACTGGCTGTGGTCACTGATAGGTGATGGGTGACTGGTGGTGGTCACTGATGGGTGACGGGTGTCTGGTGGTGGTCACTGATGGGTGACGGGTGGTGATCACTAATGGGTGACAGGTGACTGGTGGTGATCACTGATGGGTGTCTAGTGGTGGTCATTGATGGGTGACTGGTGGAGGTCACTGATGGGTGACGGGTGACTGGCGGTGGTCACTGATGGGTCATGGGTGACTGGCGGTGGTCACTGATGGGTGGG
>BLSH010215088.1:793533-812986 GCA_018402905.1 Glandirana rugosa | reverse complement strand
CGTCTTAGCAGGAGGCAGCATTTCAGCAACATGGTGCAAGAGTATGTGTGCACACGCCTACACGTACTGCCTGATGGGTCTGCCCCATTCAACTTCTGGGTCTCCAAATTGGCCACATGGCCTGAGCTTGCCGTTTATGCCTTGGAGGTGCTGGCCTGCCCTGCAGCGAGTGTATTGACGGAACGTGTGTTTAGCACGGCAGGAGGCATTATCACAGACAAGCGCAGCCGTTTGTCCACAGCCAATGTGGACAAGCTAACCTTTATTAAAATGAATCAGGCATGGATCCCACAAGACTTGTCTGTACCTTGTGCAGAATAAACATTTAGACTGGACTCACACAACCATTCGTATACTTGTTTTTTTGAATAGGCCTCAATATTTTGGGGGCTACCCCAATTATAAACAAACAAAAAAAAAATACAGTGCTGGCTACCTCCTCCTCCTCCTCGACCACCGCCACTTACACCTATACTGCCATGGTCACGGCCTAGTCAACCTCTAGGCTGCTACTCCACATCCACCCCCCCTTCCCATTTTTTTTATTTGATTTTAATTTATTTTCCCTATATTTTTTGTAGGGAACTTGCCCTACTCTTACCCCCATTTTACTTCCTTTTGCAGCCCTCTAGCACTTGCCAGGACTTTGGTACAGCCATTTTTGTGCCTAAAAGTTTGGGTCCCCATTGACTTCAATGGGGTTCGGGGTCCGGGATAACATTCGGGCAACGTTCGGTGCCGAACCCGGACTTTTTTTCAAAGTTCGTTCGGACCCTCCGAACCCGAACGTCCAGGTGTTCGCTCAACTCTACTAGACATTATTTAAATAGGAGCAATGTGTTTCGTATGCTGCATATCTTTGTTTCTAACACTATTGTATTGTATGGTCAATGCTGCCACCAAGTGGCTCTTTTTAGTACTTCAGAAAATCCCTTTTACTACATTGTATATGCTAGATGTACTTTAGTTTTGGTTTATTTTGGGAAGACTTCCAGTAAAGTACATATTCAATTACAGTTATTTTATGTGACTATTTATGTTTTCGATGCAATACATGAAAGGGAAATATTTCTCACTGTTTAATTTCTGGCCTCTTATTATCCTGAAAGCCTCCCGGTGACTTTGGGATTCCTGTGTGGCTTTTCTGATTCAATCTACCAGTAAGAACTCTTTCCTGCAGATGTATGCCTTTATTTTCACATTGTCATGTGATGGGTGGGTTGATCTTTGACCTGAGGACCTAGACTCACTGGGCCCTGTGTGCATGGATTGTAAGATTACAGTACTCCCTGACAGTCAAAAATCACACAGGTAGTTTTATTGGATCTGCAGTGTGTAATGGTGATAGATGCTTTGGAATTTAACTTCCACTAATGTTTAACCTGTTTTGCTATATACACCAACAGGGCCGTATATAATTTTTTGTCTTGGGGGGGGTTCAGCAGCAGGTACCAAGTGGTGAAACGGGGGGGGGGGGGGGGAGAACCAAGCAGCGCTGTGTGGGTCGATGGAGCGTGGTTACAGCACAGGAGCGAGCATGCACTGTGTGCCCCGTAGCAAGCAGGGTTGTCATTAAGATTTCAATGACACCCACTGTAGATTGTAAGGGCAGTGTAATTTGAATGTGGTGCAGGATCAGGGCCACCTTTCATATTGATTGGACCCTGGGTAAACATTTTCTTCGCCCCCCCCATTCACATCATGACTGCTCACTGATTGGTTGCTGGAGGTTAAAGCACATCATTACCACTCACTGATTGGTTGCTGGAGGTCACAGCATATCATCTCACTGCCTACACACCATGGACTGGGGAGGTGGGGGCTCACCAATAGACAGAATGTGTTATTAGCAATGAGCAGAGCACAAACACCTATGAAAGTAGGGACTGCAGTGTGTGTGAAAGAGGCCTTCATGGTGAAAGGTCTACTTTAAACCAGAACAGCTTGTTCTGACTCTCATACACTCCATTTGTTTTGTGGATGTATAGCTTGGTTTGAGACCGCATCCCAGTGATGGCCAACCGATGAGGTTTTCAGTGCCTCAACTGCAGCCCCTGACACACCAAAGGGTTGTGCATATCATTTACTGCCAGACATACTACGTGAGATGGTCCAGGCGTACAAGAGATGGTCAGAGACTGCAGGCGTACTACAGGAGATGGTCAGAGACTGCAGACGTACTACAGGAGATGGTCAGAGATTGCAGACATAGTACAGGAGATGGCCAGAGACTGCAGATGTACTACAGGAGATGGTCAGAGATTGCAGACATAGTACAGGAGATGGTCAGAGACTGCAGACGTACTACAGGAGATGGTCAGAGATTGCAGACATAGTACAGGAGATGGTCAGAGACTGCAGACATAGTACAGGAGATGGTCAGAGACTGCTGACATAGTACAGGAGATGGTCAGAGACTGCAGACATAGTACAGGAGATGGTCAGAGACCACAGACATAGTACAGGAGAGGGTCAGAGGCTGTAGGTGTACTACAGGAGATGGTCAGAGATTGCATGCATACAAGAGATAGTCAGGGATTGCAAATGTACAAGAGAATGTCAGAGACTGCAGACGTACTACAAGAGATGGTCAGAAACCGCAGACGTACTACAGGAGATGGTCAGAGATTGCAGACATAGTACAGGAGATGGTCAGAGACTGCAGACATAGTACAGGAGATGGTCAGAGACTGCAGACATAGCACAGGAGATGGTCAGAGACCGTAGACATAGTACAGGAGATGGTCAGAGACTGTAGACATAGTACAGGAGATGGTCAGAGACTGTAGACATAGTACAGGAGATGGTCAGAGACTGTAGACATAGTACAGGAGATGATCAGAGACTGCAGACATAGTACAGGAGAGGGTCAGAGACTGTAGGTGTACTACACGAGATGGTCAGAGACTGCAGACTACTACAGGAGATGGTCAGAGACTGCCGGCGTACAAGAGAGGGTCAGAGACTGCAGGTGTACTACAACAGATGGTCAGAGACTGCAGACATACTACAGGAGATGGTCAGGGACTGCAGGTGTAAAAGAGATGGTCAGAGACCGCAGATGTACTAAAGGAGATGGTCAGAGACTGCCAACATACAAGAGATTGTCAGAGACTGCAGGCATACTACTGGAGATGGTCAGAGACTGCAGACATACTGGAGGCAATGGTCAGAGACTGCAGTTGTACTACAGGAGATGGTCAGAGACCATCCATGTACTGTCTTATCTCCTATCCGTGTGCATTGTCTGCTGAACACTCACAATGGTCCTTCCTGTTCACCATAACAGGTGCTGTCAGTGTCCCCCCACACCACACATGTCATTTACTTACTGTGTGACAGGTTCCAGACTTTCAGCATGGACTGTACCTCTTCTCCCCACTGATCACAGGTCTGGTTGTTAGAGGGTGGAGTGATTGTTAGAGGGATGTGGAGGTCACGTGATGGCAGGTCAGACAGTGCTTGGTTAGGAATTGGAAGAGATGATGGAGCACCAAGCCGGGAACCAAGACGCACAGCTGTAGTCCAATTACACCCCAGTAGTATTTGGCCGCCATCTTATTTACGGGCAGCGCAGGTGCAAGGGGTAGCTGCTTTGTGCCCCACAATAATGACTGGGGCTGGGCCCAGGGCAGCTGCTTCTTTTGCCCCACGTTAAAGACAGCCTTGTGAGGGAGATGCGTTGCAGGTTTTCTGCACCACATCCTAGTGTGAACCAGGGCTTATTATTGCCTTTTCAACACAATAAAAAAGGGCCAGGGCACTAAGGGCAGCAAACAGTCCAGCCGGGCTCTGGCAGCAATGTTGTTGTGCCTGGAAAACCCTCAGTCCTATCGCTCTGCAGTCAGCACCACAACAGAGCTGACAGAGCCAGGCGGGACTGTTAGTACCAACCAAGCAGTGGAAAATGGTAACCCACGACTTGAGTGATTAGTGAATCATTTTGCCAGTTGCCACAGACTCATTTACCTCAATTGCAGCACAGCAGTGGTGGTAAGTGGTCTGTGATGACCGTCTCTCAGGCAGCAAGCTAGCCGAAAAGGAAAGAGGGAGGCTCAGCTCCTTAGTAGCAGTACTGCTACCTTGCATGTTCTCTGCTCCATTTTCCTCCGAAGTCCAAGACGGGAAGTACAGAGTGTAGAGCCGCCCGCTCCACTGTGTCTATGATCTGTCCGCCGGGAACCCAGCACAGCCTGAGCATAACAGCATGACGTGACGTGACGGCGTGCCCTACATCCACTTTGCCTGCAATACTGACTGTTGTGCTCCGCTGTTTGTTGTTGCGGTGTTGGCGCCATGAGAGACGACAGGGCAGAGACACTTTTTATTTTTGGCAGGATGCTCTTGGGGGGGTTTGAACACCCCAAACCTCCCCTTATCTACAGCCCTGTACACCAACATGGGTGTAATCTAAACCATTACTACTCTATCCATAAGAAACAAAAAAATGTTTGGGCTATAGATACACTTTAAGGCCTTGTTCACACAGAATGTATTACAATGTATGCCTTTGCATGAGGCCATGTTTACATGCACAGGTGTGCAGGCAGTCTCACTGATGTCATTTGAGACTCAGAGCCACTGCTCCCAATTTGGCATCCGCGTGGTTGCCGGTACGTGTCCCTGAACTCACAGAGTATGAATTCAGTGGCTCACACCCAAATGGATGTCAGACTGAGAGCAGCGGCTGTGTCCGTGCAGCCTCTGAATCCCAAATGACATGTCACTTGCCTGATGAAGGGGCTCTGTGCTACTCCATAATGTTGCCTTTGCAAATATGATGTGACCTCTGAATAAAGCTTTGTACCAGTTTGGAGAATCCCTGGTGTCCTGGTGACATAATTTCTGCTTCAAATGTCTTTTTCTAGCTGATGTTGCTGCAGCACCCGCTGACAACTAACAACCATGTTATACTTACCTGTAAAAGGTTATTAATACCGCACTAATGTTCAAATAAATATGGATTGGAGCAGCAACTCAACTGTGAGATACACACAAAAATACCAAAGAAAGAAAAAAAAGCTGCGCTAAAATAAATTATCAAAGGGACATAGGATATTACCCCATATCTTGTGCTATATAGTGAACAATAAAAATGTGCAAAATTTGCAAATATTATAAACCTTAATTCAAAACAAAAGTGAAAACTTACATAAAATTAATAACCAGTTAAAAAAGTCTCTATAAATTCATAAGGCGGTATTCAATATGGGACAAATATAAAGTGTCAAAGTAAATGTTGCCTTATGACGATTACACCACAGTGAATTGAATCACACTAATGTACACCTCCACCTTAAGAAAAACTTGCTTACCAGACGGCAAGCTTATTGCCCAGCCAGGGCCTTGTTTGTTCAGAAGTCCGCTCACAGATGGGATTGAGCTCCTGGGTGGATAAATCAATGAAACAGTCCCACTTCTTACATTAGATCTCAACAGCGTCTCATTTAGACAAGGTAACCCAGAAAGAAAATCTCGCCATTGTGAAATATTGCCTTAAAACATTATTCAAGAAAGTTAATTATTGCACTTACAATCAGTAGTTAAAATGCACGCATGTACAAAAAAGCCGGCCGGCTATAATTCAAACACCCGTGCTTCCGGGATCGTAGACAGCGCGGTGACGTCAGCATGTCCCTCCTCCCGATGTGTTTCGTCACCAAATGCCGTCGTCCTGGGGCACGGGCAACGTGCATTAAATACTACATACAAAACCACACCTCACTCTGAATCATGGGTGGCTATCCAAATTTGCCATTTTGAATATGGCCATCCCTCTCTCTGCTCGGGAACATTTAGACAACTATTATAATAAGGAAGATTTGTAAAACTAAGCTGCTGTGGCGTTACTAAATTTAGATTAGTAATTAATTAGTGAGGAAGAATTGTAATGGTAAAAATGTGTAATACTGAAATTAAAACTAAAAACGAAAAATTAAAATAAGTAGAAACATGAACCCGTGTCTTCGGGTATGTATATCCTATTGGCATTTACCATAATTACCACACTACCTTAAATATGACTTCTGTTACTAGATAACCAGATCCATTCATAATAAAAATGTCAGTACATGGATCTCACTGGTTCGAATAAACCAGGAACCAGGAGTTGTAATGGGGGCTAAGTATGCCCCCAGGCTGGCAAATTTGTTTATAGCCAGGTGGGAGGACGATGTCGTTCATGCTCAACGGAGACCCCAAATAGTCCTGTGGGCTAGATACATTGATGACATCCTCCTCCTATGGGAAGGAGAAGGCTCAGACTTGAGGGATTTTATAGATTGCCTGAATGTCAACCAGAGAGGGATACGATTAAATTAGGAGGCTAGTTAGAGGGAAATTCATTTTTTTATCTGAAAATTTCCATGAAAGGAGACAGATTTGTCACCTCAACATTTTTTAAAACCACTGACAGGAACTCCTACATTCTTGTGGATAGCTGTCATTACAGCCCCTGGCTTAGGTGGGTACCTAAGAGCCAATATATGAGGCTCAAACGTAACTGTACTGAGCAGGAAGAGTTTTTGCTACAGGCTAACATCTTAACCAAAAGGTTTTTAGAAAAGGGATATGCCATGGAGACATTAACGGACACTTTAGATCAAGTGGCCCAGATGAATAGAGGGGTTATACTTAGGGAGAGGCCGCCACAAGATAATGAACAATGACCGTGTGCTCAACACAGTTCTACCCAATAAACCACAAGTGGTCCCCCTAAGACCAAAATAACTTTTTTTCAAGACTTGTCAGGTTTTTATCGGTGTAGAAGGTGTAGGGTGTGTGCCTTCAATGGGTGTGCCACTAGGAGAACCAAAACATTTGTTTCCACTAGTACTTTGAGGGAACATGAAATTAAACCCTTTATTACATGTTCAACAGAAGGGGTGGTCTACCTACTACAATGCCCATGTGGGTTACAGTATGCGGGCAGGACCAAATGCCCATTACAGGTTAGTTTAAAGCATAACTCCAATTTTGTTGAGAAAAAAGCATTCCCCTCTTTGTGATCTCTGTACATTGCAAGGATTATAACAATCTTTGTTGCAGATTCCGACCTTTTGTTATTCTGAAGAAATCCCTGTGTGTTTCTCTGTACTGAGTGGGTATAATGAGAGGGGTTTCATACTTAACTGTCAGGTGTGCAGCTGCAGGGCTCTAATGAGGAAATCTGCAATGCCTGCATTCCTTTAAACGTGTTCCTATTGAAAGCATCTCTCCAAAACTGGAATTTTTGTTGCAAGGGATGCCTGAAATCTGACTTGTATCTTAGGCAGACTTCTGGGAAAATTGGTGAGCCAATCACACAAGCAGGAAATAATGTTTCTGGGGAGTGGGCAGTACACACTCTGTGTACAGAACAACTCCAGGTAGCCATATTGCACCGCATTCTCAGAAAATTACAGTGGCTGCAGATTGAAAAGGAAAGGTAATTTTTAATGACATTCAATTACAATATGATTAGTGTCACAATTATATAGGCTATATTATTTTTTCTTTATTTGCTATTTTTTCCTCCACGAAAGCGGAGTTACCCTTTAATTGAGCATATTACCAATATTAAAACAGGTTTTAAAAATCATTCAGTATCTAAGCACTACCTCACTGTTCACAATAAGGATCCCTCCAAAACTATTTTTTAGAAATAGATAAATATAGCCCTCATTGGAGGGGGAGCTCATTGGTTAGGGAAATATCAAAGCTTGAAATGTCTTGGATTCATAGGCTGAAGACATACGTCCCATTTGGGTTGAATGTTGATGTCAATGTCAATGCCTTTATTGACAATTCCTGATTTTTATATTTTTATTTTTATATTTGTAAACTTGATCTGAGTCTTGGGTTGCACCTGTTATTAACATGTCAGATTTCTGCGTTAATATTACTGGACACATATAAAGGTGTGGTATATGTTCAGTTTGAGGCCCATTAGGAGTCACTAGTGAACATCTAAATCCTTTTCCATTTTATTTTCATTTTCATTTATATATAATATTTTTTATTTCAAAAAATCTTTCATATATTTTTTATTTTTACTATTTTCATATTTACATTTTTTGAAATTCTCTATGTTGAGGCTTTACGTATTAAGTTTATAGGGTTAGAGGCATTATTGTTATAAGTAATGAGTTTATATACCTTTTTATCAATCAATCACGGTGCTGTTGTTATGTGTCCCCAGAGAACTTTTTTTAACTTCCGGGGACTCACAAAACTCTAATCAGCACTAGCTATTAGTTTATATTGCAATTATTAGGTGGTCCGCTGGAGGCCGCTGTAGAGTATCTGATGAATGTCTCCGTGATAGTATTCCATACTACATCTGGGTAAAATAATGTATTCTAACCTAAATATTTTGGGGCTTGGTAATCCAATTAGGTATTTGACCCTTATGGTTCTATCGTGTTTAGAGGTGTGATCATATAGACTATCTAGAAACACATTAGAGGTCTATATTTATTAAATGGGATGTCTCCCATGGGTGCCCCTTATTTATCGTTTTAGTTGGAACCGCTGAGGGTCACACTCTATATAGTGGTTTTAGAATCTAACAATTGATTGCAAGATCCAAGCATATGCATTACTCTCCCTGATACAAATAACAGTCATATATCTCAGTTGTTTTTGGGATGTTTTCTAGTTCCCCATCAGGGGTCACTAGTGAGTTTTTCTAGTTGTGTCCCTGGGTAACTGATTTTACCTGGATCCTGGTTTATTCGAACCAATGAGATCCATGCACTGACATGATTTGTATTATGAATGGATCTGGTTATCTAGTAACAACAGTAATATTTAAGGTAGTGTGGTAATTATTGTAAATGTCAATAGGGTATACATTTAAGGGTTCATGTTTCTACTTATTTTTAATTTCAATATTACACATTTTTACCATTACATTTCTTCCTTACTAATTGTGGATATTGGGTGGTTAAAGGTGGTCTCTAAATTTAGTAGCACCACAGCAGCTTTGTTTTATAAATCTTCCTTATTATAATAGTGGTTTAAATGTTCCAGAGCAGGGAGAGGGATGCCCTTATTCAAAATGGCGAATTTGGATAGCCACTCATGACTCAGAGCGAGGTGGGGTTTTGTGTGTAGCATTTAATGCAATGAGTCAGCATGCCGCCCGTGCCCCAGGACGACATCATTTGGTGACGAAATGCATCGGGAGGAGGGACATGCTGACGTCCCCGCGCTGTGAAGGACAGGTGTTTGGATTATAGCCAGCAGACTTTTTTGTACATGCATGCATTTTAACTACTGATTGTAAGTCCAATAATTACATTTATTGGATAACGTTTTAAGGCAATATTTCACTATGGCGAGATTTTCTTTCTGGGTTACCTTGGCGAAATGAGACACTGTTGATACGTGATGTAAGAGGTGGTACTTCTGAACATACAAGGCCCTGGCTGGGCAATAGTCATATGCTTTTCAAGCTTCCCGTCTGGTAAGCACGTTTTTCTTAAGGTGGAGGCGCACATTAGTGTGATTCCATTCATTGTGATGCGATCGTCATACGGCAACATAGAGGACATTTACTTTGACACTTTGTATGTGTCCCATATTGGATACCGCCTTATGAATTTGTAGAGACTTTTTAAACTGAATTATTCATTTTATTTATATGTTTTCACGTTTGTTTTGAATTCATGTTTTTAATATTTGCGTATTTTGCACTTTTTTATTGATCACTATATAGCACAGAGATATGGGGTAATATCCTATGTCCCTTTGATTATTTACTTTAGCGTAACTCTTTTTTCTTTCTCTGTTATACTTACCTGCTGTGTGCAATGGATTCGCACAGAGCAGCCCATATCCTCCTCTTCTTGCTTTGGGGGCCCCCGAGCCAAGCCACAGCTCCCTGTGTTCATTCAGACACAGAGCCATGGCCCGGCCCCACCCCCTTTCTCTTCTCATTGGCTGACTGATTTTGATTGACCACAACAGGAGCCAATGGTGCCACGCTGCTGTCTCAGCCAATGAGGAGGGGAGTCCCAGGCAGCCGAGACAATCCTATAACATCGCTGAACCTAGAGGGACCTCAGGTAAGTATTGGGGGGGCTGAGGGGGGCTGCTGCACATAGAAGGCTTTTTATCTTAATGCATAAAATGCATTAAAATAAAAAAACCTTCTGCCTTTACAATCACTTTAATGTTTCCCCAAAAATAAATGGTGAAATCTGGCAGTCAGCAGAGAAAAGTTTTCAGGACTGGGGCAGTGTGCAGCTCCAAAAATAGATCATAAGAGTTCAGGAGGAGAATGTGTATGTGAGTTCATACCCCAAGTTGACCACCACCCAGAGACCCACGCATCCCGTGGATTGCATGCTTCTGTGCAGGGCTGGTGCAAGGATTTTTGTCTATACAGGCAAAGGTGCATTTTGGTACCCCTCCCCCCATCCTTCCTCCCGGTCCATGTGGCACATGGGATTGTAATCGACTGCATACATGGCACATGGGATTGTAATAGACTGCATACATGGCACATGGGATTGTAATAGACTGCATACATGACACATGGGATTGTAAGAGACTGCATACATGGCACATGGGATTGTAATAGACTGCATACATGGCACATGGGATTGTAAGAGACTGCATACATGGCGCATGGGATTGTAATAGACTGCATACATGGCACATGGGATTGTCAGAGACTACATACATGGCACGTGGGATTGTCAGAGACTGCATACATGGCACATGGGATTGTCAGAGACTGCATACATGGCACGTGGGATTGTCAGAGACTGCATACATGGCACATGGGATTGTCAGAGACTGCGTACATGGCACATGGGATTGTCAGAGACTGCATACATGGCACATGGGATTGTCAGAGACTGCATACATGGCACATGGGATTGTAAGAGACTGCATACATGGCACATGGGATTGTAAGAGACTGCATACATGGCACATGGGATTGTAAGAGACTGTGGACATGGCACATGGGATTGTCAGAGACTACATACATGGCACATGGGATTGTAAGAGACTGCATACATGGCACATGGGATTGTCAGAGACTGCGTACATGACACATGGGATTATCAGAGACTGCATACATGGCACATGGGATTGTCAGAGACTGCATACATGGCACATGGGATTGTCAGAGACTGCATACAAGGCACATGGGATTGTCAGAGACTGCATACAGGGCACATGTGATTGTAAGAGACTGCATACATGGCACGTGGGATTGTAAGAGACTGCATACATGACACATGAGATTGTAAGAGACTGCATACATGGCACATGAGATTGTAAGAGACTGCATACATGGCACTTGGGATTGTAACAGACTGCAGACATAGCACATGGGATTGTAAGAGACTGCATACATGGCACATGGGATTGTAAGAGACTGCATACATGGCACATGGAATTATAAGAGTCTGCATACATGGCACATGGGATTGTCAGAGACTATAGGCATGGCACATGGGATTGTCAGAGAGTGTATACATGGCACATGGGATTGTAATAGACTGCATACACGGCACATGGGATTGTAAGAGACTGCATACATGGCACATGGGATTGTCGGAGACTGTGGGCATGGCACATGGGATTGTAAGAGACTGCATACATGGCACATGGGATTGTAAGAGACTGCATACATTGCACATGGAATTGTAAGAGACAGCATACATGGCACATGGGATTGTAAGAGACTGCGTACATAGCACATGGGATTGTAAGAGACTGCATACATGACACATGGGATTGTAAGAGACTGCATACATGGCACATGGAATTGTAAGAGACTGCGTACATGGCACATGGGATTGTCAGAGACTGCGTAAATGGCACATGGGATTGTCAGAGACTGTGGGCATGGCACATGGGATTGTCAGAGAATGCATACATGGCACATGGGATTCTCAGAGACTGCACGCATGGCACATGGGATTGTCAGAGGCTGCATACATTGCACATGGGCTTGTAAGAGACTGCATACATGGCACATGGAATTGTAAAAGACTGCATACATGGCACATGGGATTGTCGGAGACTGTGGGCATGGCACATGGGATTGTCGGAGACTGTGGGCATGGCACATGGGATTGTCAGAGACTGTATACATGGCACATGGGATTGTCAGAGACTGCGGGCATGGCACATGGGATTGTCAGAGACTGCATACATGGCACATGGGATTGTAATAGACTGCATACACGGCACATGGGATTGTAAGAGACTGCATACATTGCACATGGAATTGTAAGAGACAGCATACATGGCACATGGGATTGTAAGAGACTGCATACATAGCACATAGGATTGTAAGAGACTGTATACATGACACATGGGATTGTAAGAGACTGCATACATGGCACATGGAATTGTAAGAGACTGCGTACATGGCACATGGGATTGTCAGAGACTGCGTACATGGCACATGGGATTGTCAGGGACTGTGGGCTTGGCACATGGGATTGTCAGAGAATGCATACAAGGCACATGGGGTTTTCAGAGACTGCATACATGGCACATGGGATTGTCAGAGACTGCACATATGGCACATGGGATTGTCAGAGACTGCATACATTGCACATGGGATTGTAAGAGACTGCATACATGGCACATGGAATTGTAAGAGACTGCATACATGGCACATGGGATTGTCGGAGACTGAGGGCATGTCACATGGGATTGTCAGAGACTGCGGGCATGGCACATGGGATTGTCAAAGACTGCATACATGGCACATGGGATTGTCAGACACTGCATACATGGCACATGGGATTGTCAGAGACTGCATACATGGCACATGGGATTGTAAGAGACTGCATACATGGCACATGGGATTGTAAGAGATTGCATACATGGGCACATGGGATTGTCAGAGACTGCGGGCATGGCACACGGGATTGTAAGAGACTGCATACATGGCACATGGGATTGTCAGAGACTGCGGGCATGGCACATGGGATTGTCAGAGACTGCACACATGGCACATGGGATTGTAAGAGACTACATACATGGCACTTGGGATTGTCAGAGACTGTGGGCATGGCACATGGGATTGTAAGAGACTACATATATGGTGCATGGGATTGTCAGAGACTGTGGGCAAGGCACATGGGATTGTAAGAGACTGCATACATGACACATGAGATTGTCAAAGATTGCAGGCATGGCACATGGGATTGTAAGAGACTGCATACATGACGCATGAGATTGTCAAAGACTGCAGGCATGGCACATGGGATTGTCAGAGACTACATACATGGCACTGTCAGAGTGAGACTGTGGGCATGATGGCACATGGGCAGGGCTGGTGCAATAATATACACAGTTTGCCCACCCTAACTTTTACAGAGATGGGAGGGAGAAATCTGTGCTATACCACCAATCGTGCTCCTCTTGTGCCTTCTGCTGGTCTTGGCCCCTACCCCTGGTCTCACTCGGCTCCAGGCTCCTCCCCGGGCTTCCTCTCTTCTTAGTCGCTCTGTGTGTGGCTGAAATGGAGGCATTTGTGACCCTCACAGCTACCCCCCCCCCCCCACGTGGGATGTTTTTTTTTTCTGATCCAGCTTATCCTCGCTTGAGAGGGCTGAAGGGAAGCAGAGAGGCTGTGGAAGTGTCTTCGAGAGTGTGTCACTCACAGTCTCTCTCTGTGCTGCAGCTGGCAGAGGAGGAGGAGTGCAGTAGGCAGGGCCGGCCTGGAAATTTAGTAAGCAGAGGTGACCAGGCAAAGTTAACAGTGCCCCCCAGCCGGGACTGTACTGCCTGCGCCGCCTGTCAGTGTGATGAACTGGGTTGGGTAGAGGTGCGAGCACGGCCTTCCACCAGCGCCAGCATAAGCACCTCTTGGGGAACACCTGGTTTTGGCGCCCCCCTCTCCTAGCGCCCTCAGGTGGCCACCATGGCTGCCTTATGTTGCCAACGCTCTGCTTCCGTGCCAACCTGCAATTGGCCCTGCGGTTCAGTCGAACCTGGTGGCAACAGGAAGCTTCTGTGTATTTTCAGTGAAGTTCTGTGCTGATTAACAAGCTCCTTTCCCATCTCCGATCCAGACTGCATTCTTGCCTGCAAATGGAGCTCCACTGCAGCGTTGCAGGCTTGGGTTTGTACAAGCACGCATCAGCTCCATATACAAATATCCTTTATGACACCAAGATCCACACTGTTATGCACTCGCTGGTCTCAGAATATGGGCAAAGCCATAAGGTTCCCTCCAGCCAGCTCCAGCTGCTGCCCTGTGTATATAACTTTATTGGGTTTGTCAGGCACTAAGGGCAGCCAGAGATGGCCAGAAGGACCCCCGCAGACCAACCCCCACTCCAGGAGTCAATAGGGGTGCAGGATAGTGCGCTCCTGTCAAGCTACATCCCCCATCTGCTCCAACAGCTAATGTCTAGCTGTCAGATCAGACAGAACACCAGAGCCTGGCAGGGGGAAGGCTGCAGCCCGATATCAGGCCATGATCCAATGGTTGAGAAGCACTGTTCGATAGTATACAGGAAATAAATTCATTTTTATGGATTTATACCACAAAGGTTGTCAGTGCCACAAGTATTTCGCATTGGCCCCATGGTATTGTAAGCTCCAAGGACACCTAGTTAAAAATAATTACGGGCTGTTGTAGTTCTTAATAGGGTCTTTTTACTGGACAGTTACTTGCTCTCCTTTTGTCTGTTTCAGGTACCCCCTCATAGCTGTATCCAGGTAGGATTTCAGATATCAACTGTTGCTAGGTAGATCAGCTAGTTGCTTTTCCCACCCTCTGTTTCCATTGTTGTGGCTATCCTTTTTTTGGGGGTGTTGTCACCCTCTAATGTGGGTGTATAGTGTGGTTAAAACTGAATTCCAGAAATTCAGGCACTTTTTAAAAAGTGAAGGCACACTATGAGTTAAGTCTAGCGAGGTGCATGACACCTCCTGGACTTACCTCTATTATTTACATTTAACAGCTTTATTCTCTGCTGGAGAGACACTCCAGGATCTGAGAGGAGAGAAGCACACAGAGCAGCTATTCCTGCCTCTCCCCTCTGCTGCCCAATCACAAAGGCCTTTGTATTTTGTGAATGAGTTCATATAATACCATGGCTTCTGTGATTGGGCAAGAGGAGGTGAGGGGCAGGCATAGCAGCTGCAGCGTCAGGTTCCCAAAAATACAGAAATAGATATCTTCCGGGAGTACTATGTCAGATATAAATAATAGAGATAAATCCAGGACATGTCATACACCTCCATGGACTCATAGAGCGCCTTCACTGTTTACAAAGGAGCTGAATTCCTGGAATCCAGCTTTAAAGACTTTAATGTGCAAGTGACAATCTCTAATAAATAATATACATAAATGTCCTATAAAGGTAAAAAAAACTGTGTTAATCACCCACACAACAATCTGTGACAAATCTTGATTTCTAAAAAAGTTCCCTTGGTGCAAAGTGAATACCCCCAGCATACAGCAAGATGATAAATCAGTCATAATTCCAGTAGGAAGATCTGTGTAACTTGAAAGCATTCAAGTATCAGCTGACCATAGGCATAACAACCTGCAACCAATCATGATGTGCGAGAAAAGGTCCACTCTATACAAAATGAGCACTTTTAGGTGTGAGAGTTCCAATAGGCAAATCTGTGTATCCTGAAGACGTCCTGCGGTGAACAAACAACTAGTAAAGCCAGCTTACCCAATTGGTATGGCTCTAAATACATGTATAAACATCTAGCCATACCAGAGAGGTAGCATGAACTTAGGGAACTAAACAAGTGGCAGAGGATCTGGTGCAGGAAGAAGGGTGTTGGGTTCAAGAAGGTCAGTTATCGGCTGTACAAAGATGGATTGCAGAGAGCGTGCGGATCTGTTGGGGGAGAAGATGGCTTGAAGGTTGGAGGAACTTTTAAACTACTTGGAGAGATCCTAGAAAGCTATGCTAGGCAGCGATCAAGGATCAGAGGGTGCTGATATAGGCAAAGTTGGTAGTGTAACTAGAGTACCTAAGTCCAATGCACATATGCTGACAGAATTATATTGCAGCCTTAGAACATACAAGGAGAAAATAATATCAGCTTGTACAAAATGTTCACATATGCTAGCAATTTGGTTAATAAAATAGAAGACCTGTAACTGATGATACATGAGTAGGATTTCAGCGTTGTTGGGATATCAGAAACCTGGTTTGACAGCTCACACTGGCTTGTGACTGTCCAGGGGTATTTCCTGCATCGAAGGGACAGAGTAGATAGAGGTGGGGTAGGGGTGTGTCTAGAGCGATTTGATAGTGGTGGGTTGACAGGGCAGGTGAGGTGGTGGAATCCTTGTGGTTGGGGCTTCAAAAGGAAGAAACAAAGGGTCAATTAATAGTGGATGTATGCTACAGGCCCCTTAACCTAAGGATGAAGAGAAGACCAATCTCCTTTTACAGTTAGAAATAACAGCGAGGTGGGGCAATGTTATGCTCATCATCTATTGAATATTTTGCAGGGCAATTTCTTGTGTCAGTTGGTGAATGCCCCAACTAGAAATAATGCTTCCGTATCACTTGACCCTCCCTCCTAGATCATAAGCTCTAACGAGCAGAACCCTCTTAGTCCTCCTGTACTGAATTTAATTGTATTGTAATTGTACTGTCTAACCCAGGGGTAGGCAACCTGGGGCCCTCCAGCTGTTGCAGAACTACAAGTGTTCGGGGAGGGCCAGGGAGCGGGTGCGACGGACTCGATCTCCGCTGGCTGCCCGCGATGCCCCCCGGAGTGAAAGAACGGAGGTCCGTGTAAGTAAACACGGACCTCCGTTCTGTTAGAGGGGGAAGGGAGTGATCACATCCTTCCTCTACATGGAAGCTGTGATCACTCCCCTCCCCCTGCCAGTCAAACACTAAGACAGTTAGAACACGCCCAGGGAACATAGTTAACCTTTAGAGCGCCCCCTGAAGGTTAACCCCTTCACTGCCAATGGCATTTACACAGTAATCAGTGCATTTTTATAGCACTGATCGCTATATAAATGCCAATGGTCCCAAAAAAGTGTCAAAATGTTCCGACATGCCTATTGCAATATCGCAGCACCGCTAAAAATCGCAGATCGCCGCCATTACTAGTAAAAAATTTAAAAAAAATAAAAACCCCAGAAATGAATTCTCATCATCCGTAAACGCGGCAACTTTTGCGCAAACCAATCGATAAACGCCGATTGCAATTTTTTTATCACAAATATGAGGAAGAATATAAATCAGCCAAAACCAATGAAAAAAAATGTTTTTTTATATATTTTTTTTAAATTTGTATTTTAGCAAAAAGTAAGAAATGTGGGTTTTTTTGCAAAATTGCCGCTCTTCTTTTGTTTATAGCGGCGATCACAAATGACGCAGAGCTGATCAAATACCACCAAAAGAAAGCTCTATTTGTGGGAAAAAAAGGACACAAATTTTGTTTGGGTACAACGTCGCTCGACCGCGCAATTGTCAGTTAAAGCGACGCAGTGCCAAATTGCAAAAAGGGCTCTGGTCAGGAAGGGGGCAAATCCTTCCGGGGCTGAAGTGGTTAAAAATCCCAACCTGAGGGTTTCCTAAAAACAATTCGATTAATTAGGGATGATGGCATGCAGTTAGCTACAACACAGGAGTTCTGCTTTACTCTACTGACTGGAATGGTACCAGCTGAATGGCATACAGCTATTGTTGTATCAATATATTTAAAAACGGGGCTGAAATATATACCTGGAAACTACAGACCAGTCAGCCTAACACCAATAGTATTTAAACTATTGGGGGGGGGGTGGTAAGTAGCCAATATCATTAGAAAATAGTATCATTAGTAGTAACCAGAATGGATTTATAAAAGATTGTTCTTGCCAGACCAACCTGTTGACAATCTTTGAGGAAGTGAGCTGTAATCTGGATAGAGGAAAGCCTTTGGACATGGTCTATCTAGATTTCACCAAGGTATTTGTTACAATACCCCATAAGTGGTTCATTTACAAATTGAGGGCTGTTGGCATTTACAATAGTGTACAGTACAGCCAGAAAGTATTCATAGCGCTTCACTTTTTCCATATTTTGTTATGTTACAGCCTTATTCCAAAATGGATTCAATTCATTATTTTCCTCAGAACAACCACAAGTCTGGCGCTGGGGGGGTTAGAACACAGCATCCCCTGGGATAAATGTATAGTGCCCTGTGGGAGACCAAAAAGCAGATGTGTGGAAATGCCACACCAAGAACGTTGTGGAGATAGGCAACAACAATACTCAAAACAGCCACAACTAGAAGTGGTGAATGGAATCTCCTTTGAATGATAGGCAATGGATTACTCAGTCATATGAAAGCAAACTCTGGTAATGCCAATGTGATGAAGACCATTGGTAAGTTTATTAAAAGTGGAATGATAAAAAGCCAGCAATTGAAACTCTCCTCAACATGAAAAACACTTGTAACAGTACCTTGACCAGCATTGGAGTATAAACCAGATGTAAGGAGCAGTGCTGCGGTGGTGAACTTACAGTATCTCACATTAGTGAGTACACCCCTCACATTTTTGTATTTTATTTTAATATTTTATTCTATCTTTTCATGTGACAACACTAAAGAAATTACGCTTTGCTACAAAGTAAAGTAGTGAGTGTACAGCTTGTATAACAGTGTAAATTTGCTGTCCCCTCAAAATAACACACAGCCATTAATGTATAAACCACTGGCAACAAAAGTGAGTACACCCCTAAGTGAAAATGCCCAATTTGGGCCCAATTTTCCCTCTCCGGTGTCATGTGACTCATTAGTGTTACAAGGTCTCAGGTGTGAATGGGGAGCAGGTGTGTTAAATCACTCTCACTCTATCATACTGGTCATTGGAAGTTCAACATGGGACCTCATGGCCAAGAACTCTCTGGGGATCTGAAAATAAAAAAATTGTTGCTCTACATAAAGATGGCCTAGGCTATAAGAAGATTGCCAAGACCCTGAAACTGAGCTGCTGCATGGTAGCCAAGACCATACAGCGGTCTAACAGGACAGGTTCCACAGAACAGACATTGCCATTGTCGACCTAAGGAGTTGGGTGCATGTGCTCAGCGTCATATCCAGAGGTTTTCTTTGGGAAATAGACGTTTGAGTGCTGCCAGCATTGCTGCAGAGGTTGAAGGGGTGGGGGGGGGGGGTCAGCCTGTCAGTGCTCAGACCATATGCCGCAAACTACATCAAATTGGTCTGCATGGCTGTTGTCCCAGAAGGAAGGCTCTTATAAAGATGATGCACAAGAAAGCCAATTTGCTGAAGACAAGAAGACTAAGAACATGAATTACTGGAACCATGTCCTGTGGTCTGATGAGACCAAGATAAACTTATTTGGGTCAGATGGTGTCAAGCGTATGTGGCGGCAACCAGGTGAGGAGTACAAAGACAAGTGTGTCTTTCCTACAGTCAAGCATGGTGGTGGGAGTGTCATGGTCTGGGGATGCATGAGTGCTGCTGGCACTGGGTAGCTACAGTT
>BLSH010215088.1:770554-793523 GCA_018402905.1 Glandirana rugosa | reverse complement strand
TATCCAGAGGTTGTCTTTGCATTGCTGCAGAGGCTAAAGTGGTGGGGGGGTCAGCCTGTCAGTGCTCAGACCATATGCCGCAAACTACATCAAATTGGTCTGCATGGCTGTTGTCCCAGAAGGAAGGCTCTTATAAAGATGATGCACAAGAAAGCCAATTTGCTGAAGACAAGAAGACTAAGAACATGAATTACTGGAACCATGTCCTGTGGTCTGATGAGACCAAGATAAACTTATTTGGGTCAGATGGTGTCAAGCGTATGTGGCGGCAACCAGGTGAGGAGTACAAAGACAAGTGTGTCTTTCCTACAGTCAAGCATGGTGGTGGGAGTGTCATGGTCTGGGGATGCATGAGTGCTGCTGGCACTGGGTAGCTACAGTTCATTGAGGGAACCATGAATGCCAACATGTACTGTGACATACTGAAGTAGAGCATGATCCCCTCCCTTCAGAGACTGGGCCGCAGGGCAGTATTCCAACATGACAACGACCCCAAACACACCTCCAAGACGACCACTGCCTTGCTAAAGAAGCTGAGGGTAAAGGTGATAGACGTGTCCAAGCATGTCTCCAGACCTAAACCCTATTGAGCATCTGTGGGGCATCCTCAAATGGAAGGTGGAGGAGCGCAAGGTCTTTAACATTCACCAGCTCCGTGATGTTGTCATGGAGGAGTGGAAGAGGACTCCAGTGGCAACCTGTGAAGCTCTGGTGAACTTCATGCCCAAAAGGATTAAGGCAGTGCTAGAAAATAATGGTGGCCACACAAAATATTGACACTTTGGGCCCAATTTGGACATTCTCACTTAGGGATGCACTTTAGCAAAGTGTAATTTCTTCAGTGTTGTCACATGAAAAGATATAATAAAATATTTACAAAAATGTGAGGGGTGTACTCACTTTTGTGAGGTACTGTATATGTGATTTTTTTTTGTTTTTATGTTTAATAAATTTGCAAAGGTTTTAAACAAACTTCTTTCACCTTGTCATTATGGGGTATTGATTGTAAGATTTTGATGTGTCATGATGGAGAGATGGGAGCGGTTCGGTAAATTTGTCATTTACCAGCTCCTTCCTTTTCTGAATGGACAGTGATTGGTACCAATTGATTCATTCATAACTGAAGCATAGTAAACAGTTTTTTACTATACTGCCATTTCTAAATAAATGGGAGGCTCGGTACTCAACTATTCCTGTCCATTCATTCTGTGCAGCTGAGGTTACACAGATGCAGATTGAGGGATGAGGTTTGTTTAGAGCCCTGATATCTCATCAAAGCCCCCCAACAGAGCTCCTAAAAAAAAATTGTAAAAAATGATAAAAACAAAATTGTAAAAGAAATAAAATGAAATGGTAAAAAAATAATAAAATTAAAAACTACTGACACCAGAGAGGGAAATATCAGAATTGCAAAGAGTTACAATTGCGAACGGGCCCTGGCATTTCACCACTATGGGGAGGCTCAAAGATGGCAGTAAGGGGGCCCGCTGCAGAACTTGTGAAAGGGTGCCACTGCAGGACCGTAATAAAGGGACACGTGATGGGAGTAAAGGGCCCCAGTATCAGCAAGAAGAGGGAAGGGTCCTGGCCAGGGGTCAGGGGGGCCCTTCATAATTTCTTGCACCGGGACCTTGAAGGTTCTAGTTACGCCTCTGCATTTATGGATCACTCCAGAGATGTTCAATAGGGTTCAAGTCTGGGCTCTGGCTGAGCCACTCAAGGACATTCACAGAGTTGTCCCGAAGCCACTCCTTTGTAATCTTGGCTGTGTGCCTAGGGTCCTTATTCTATTGGAAGATGAACCTTCACCCCAGTCTGTGATCTAGAACACTCTGGAGCAGATTTTCATCAAGGATGTCTCTACATTGCTGCATTCATCTTTCCCTCGATCCTAACCAGTCTCCCAGTTCCTGCTCCAAGAAAACAGAACCCGCTGCTACAGGTGTGTGAAATCAGCACAAATGCAACCTCCCCAGGAGTGCCAGCCCCGGCTCGCCTCCGCAATATGCTTGCAAAAAGAAGAAATGGCTGCACATCCAGAGTTTCTAATTGCCTTTATTAGTTACCGTAATAACACAGATAACACCAGCATACAGTCACGTAGATGCGTTTTACATATACATCCTGTGCTTAAAGTGGTTGTTAACCCACCAGTGCATTTTTAAAAAATCCGCTGTTTATTAATGTATCGGCCCCCTGTGACTGTCCTTTATGGAAATAACGCTGTATATAATTTGTATACTGAGTGCTGAACTGCGCTGATTGAGCCTCTCCCTCCCCACCCGCTGCATCTGTCAGGAAGGGAAAGGAGAGAAGCGGCGGCTCAATCAGTGCAGGTCAGCTTTCAGTATACAAGGTACAGTTGTATGCAAAAGTTTAGGAACCCCTGACAATTTCCATGATTGTTATTTATAAATATTTGGGTGTTTGGATCAGCAATTTCATTTTGATCTATCAAATAACTGAAGGACACAGTAATATTTCAGTAGTGAAATGAGGTTTATTGGAATAACAGAAAATGTGCAATATGCATCAAAACGAAATTAGACAGGTGCATAAATTTGGGCACCCTTGTCATTTTGTTGATTTGAATACCTGTAACTACTTAGCACTGATTAATTGGAACACACAATTGGTTTGGTGAGCTCATTAAGCCTTGAACTTCATAGACGGGTGCATCCAATCATGAGAAAAGGTATTTAAGGTGGCCAATTGCAAGTTGTTGTTCTCTTTGACTCTTCTCTGAAGAGTGGCAACATGGGGCCTCAAAAAACTCTCAAATGACCTGAAAACAAAGATTGTTCTACATTATGGTTTAGAGGAAGGCAACAAAAAGTTATCACAGGGATATAAGCTGTCAGCGTCCACTGTGAGGAACATAGTGAGGAAATGTAAGACCACAGGCACAGTTCTTGTTAAGGCCAGAAGTGGCAGGCAACTTAAAATATTGGAGAGGCAAAGGCGAAGGATGGTGAGAAATGTCAAAAACAGCCCACAGACCACCTCCAAAGACCTACAACATCAACTTGCTGCAGATGGTGTCACTGTGCATCGTTCAACAATCCAGCGCATTTTGCGCAGGGAGAAGCTGTATGGGAGAGTGATGCGAAAGAAGCCTTTTCTGCACACACACCACAAACGGAGTCGCTTGAGGTATGCAAACGCACATTTGGACAAAGATTGAGTTATTTGGTCATAACAAGGGGCGTTATGCATGGCGGCAAAAGAACACAGCGTTCCAAGAAAAACACTTGCTACCCACAGTAAAATTTGGTGGAAGTTCCATCATGCTGTGGGGCTGTGTGGTCAGTGCCGGTACTGGGAATCTGGTTAAAGTTGAGGGTCGCATGGATTCCACTCAATATCAGCAGATTCTTGAGAATAATGTTGAGGAATCAGTCACAAAGTTGAAGTTACGCCGGGGCTGGATATTTCAACAAGACAACGACCCAAAACACTGCTCAAAATCTACTCAGGCGTTTATGCAGAGGAACAAGTACAATATTCTGGAAAGGCCATCCCAGTCTCCAGACCTGAATATCATTGAACATCTGTGGGGTGATTTGAAGCGGGCTGTCCATGCTCAGCAACCATCAAACCTAACTGAACTGGAGATGTTTTGTAAGGAGGAGTGGTCCAAAATACATTCATCCAGAATCCAGACACTCATTACAAGCTATAGGAAGTGTCTAGAGCATAGGTGTCAAACACAAGGCCCGGGGGCCAAATCCGGCCCTCCAGGTCATTTCATGTGGCCCTCATAGCTTTCCTGCAGCAGCAGCACTCCTCTCATCTCCACTACCCCCTGTCTCAGCAGTCGGTCGCAGAGTGGAGGACAGAACTCCTTCAGATCCTGCTCCTCTCTGTGCAGCTGCAGCAACCCCTCATCTTCACCTCTCCTGGTCTCAGCATTCAGAAAACTCCAGCTCTCCTCTGGTCCTCCTCTAGACCCTGCACCTTCTGCTTCCCAGCTCTGCCCCTACTGTGATGCAAGGAAGGGTGGGGGACCCTTGACTTCTGATGGTGGGGGGGGGGAGCTCTTGGCATCTGATGTAAGGGGGGTGGTGCTCTGGACATCTAATCTTACATATACAACCGGCCCTTTCAGGGCGACCATAATGCTGATACGGCCCACGATGAAATCAAGTTTGACACCCCTGTGTTAAGCGATCATCATTAAAGAGGCGGTAGCCTAGGCCTAGGTTTGTGTTCCTACCTTGATCACAAACTACACTGATGATGAAAACATATTCTCTATTCCTTATTTATTTGAACAAATCTTTACAGACATTGGTCTAGCGCACATATGTCGAACACAAGGCCCGCGGGCCGAATGCGGCCCTCCAGGCCTTGTCATGTGGCCCTCGCACCTAGTTTTACAGCCGGAATGTGGCAGAACTCCATTTTGCCACCTCCAACTTTCACCCGCTGCTTCCGCTCCCTGCAAGGTGAGACAAAGCCACCTACAAAGGGAGGTAGTAGAGCCAGGTAAGGTAGAAGAGAGAAGCAAGGATGCTTCAGTGAGGGGGTTGGTGTTGCACATTGTGCATAGCGCACCCCTATACCCTGCATTCTGTACACTGCACACCACTGAACTTTGTATGCAACACACTCCTGAACCCTGCACTCTGTACATAGCATAAACCTCAGTTCTGCACTCTGTACATAACGTACTCTTGAACCCAGCACTTTTTACGTATCGCACCCAAGATACAACCGGCCCTTTTAGGGCAACCATACGGCTAATGCGGCCCTCAATGAAATAGAGTTTGACACCCCTGGTCTAGAGGCTGTTATTTCTGCTAAAGGAGGCTCTACTAAATATTGATGCAATTTTTCTGTTGGGGTGCCCAAATTTATGCACCTGTCTGATTTAGTTTTGATGCATATTGCACATTTTGTGTTAATCCAATAAACCTAATTTCACTACAGAAATATTACTGTGTCCTTCAGTTATTTTATAGATCAAAATGAAATTGCTGACCCAAACACCCAAATATTTATAAATGACAATCATGGAAATTGTCAGGGGTTCCTAAACTTTTACATACAACTGTATATACAGTGTTATTTCCATAAAGGACAGTCACAGAGCCGATTGTAGTAAAAAAAGATTGATTTGAGCAGCAGGGCATGAGGGGACAGTGCGGACACGTAGCTGTGAGGCAGAGAGGGAGTGAACACAGGAGAAACAGAACAGGCTATGTATGACGGAGACACGCACCGACTCCGATGTCACAGCTTGGCAGCCACGATATTTCGGAGTCAGCGCAGAGAGGGAAGGGCAGAAACTGGCAGGATTAGCCAGGTATTGCAGGTGATACAGGGGCCAAATGCCACAGCACAAGCACTGTGCTGTATAACATACTTTAAAGGAACAGGATCTTCTTTTTTTTTGGATTAACAAACACTTTAATGATTACTGATGATTAAGCACAGTGTGCAACGCGTTTATGTGACTGTATGCTGGTGTCACCTGTGTTATTACGATGACTAATAAAGGCAATTGGAACCTCTGGATGTGCAGCCATTTCTAATTTTTGCTCCCAGTACCTGCCACTGAAAACATCCCCACAGCATGATGCTGCCACCACCATTCAGGCCAAAGAGCTCAATCCTTGTTTCATCAGACCAGAGAATTTTGTTTCTTATGGTTTGAGAGTCCTTCAGGTGCCTTTTGGCAAACTCCAGGCAGGCTGTTATATGTCTTTTACTGAGGAGTGGCTATCATCTGGCCACTCTACCAAACAGGTCTGATTGGTGGAGTGCTGCAGAGATGGTTGTTCTTCTAGAAGGTTCTCTTCTCTCCAGAGAAATGCTGGAGCTCTGTCAGGGTGGCCATCGCGTCACCTCCCTGACTAAGGTCCTTCTCCCCTGATCGCTCAATTTGGCCGGGGGCCCGCTCTAGGAAGAGTCCTGGTGGTTCCAAACTTCTTCCATTTATGGATGATGGAGGCCACCGTGCTCATTGGGACCTTCAATGCTGCAGACATTTTTCTGTACCCTTGCATATATCTGTGCCTCGATACAATCCTGTCTCCAGGGCGGGCGCTACTGCTAGGCAAACTAGGGCGCAGCAATGGCTGCTGGTTTCCCTTGCTGTCCAGGATTTCCGGCACCAGCCACAGAAGGGGCAGTTGGCCACATTTTCCTCCTCTAGTGCTGACTGCAGCCCTGTCACAACAGAGTAATCTGGCCTTTTCCTCTCCTCACACAGCTTCATTTCCACTGGGGACACTGACACTGCTGTGCCAGTGCGTGCTGGGAGTCTGGGGCTGTCCGCCGCTTCCTCACCCACTCACCCCAAGGCTCTACTGTGACAGTGTCCGATCCAGGGGTGGACTGTCCATTAGGGCACACAGGCACTGCCAGAGGGCCCGGGGTCAGTATAGTAGGGGGCCCCATCAGGGTTGGCAACCGTCCCTATTTTTACAAAAGGGGACAAAACGATCCATAAAAATAGGAAGGCCGGCTTGCCCCATTTAGGCTCTATGGCAACGGGCTGCCTGTTTAGCTACTCTCCAAGTCCCGCCGCTGCTGCCCACCTGTTAGAACTATTAGTTGTTGGGCCCGCCTGCAGGGAGGCATTCAGAGAAGGAAGATGTAGCTGCTCTGCCTTCCAGCGATGCACTTCTAGCTTCCGCTCCACCTGAGGGGATCTGCCGGCTGGTCCAGGAATCCAGAGCACTGAATAACTGATGATGATGATCATGTGAGTGAGGGGACTGGGGGAGGGAAGCGAGCAGAGGAGTCCGGGCCGGAGTCAGTCTGTTGGGGGAAGCAACGGAGAGGGCACAGGTACTCTTCTGTCATTGAAGAGTGCAAGAGTGTCTGCATACAGCAATACCTAACATGTTCTGCACAAAGAAGGGGGGGGGGACAGGGATCACACTGTACAGATCACTAACTTCAACATCACCTACTCTACAGAGATATGAGGGGAGTTCTGATCACTAGAACCCCCCCCCCCACACACACACACACACACACACACACACACACACACACACACATCAAAGTTCCTAGCATTCCCCCTTAACTCAGAGTTCTCCATTACCTCAGTATCTGCAGGCTTCCCCCTTACACTGCAAGGGGAACTCTTCAGACCATAATGTAAGGGGGAATGCTGCAGACTGTGAAGTAAAGGGAAAACTCTGTGGACTCTGATGTAAGGGGGGGCGGTCCTGGTAACCAGAGACCACCTTACATCAGAGTTCCCCTTTACAACAAAGTCTGAATCATTATGGACCACAGAGATCCCCTATACATCAAAGTTCCCCTTTATATCAGGGTCCACAGAGTTCCTCCTTGCACTATAAGGTTCTGATATAAAGGAGACCTCTGATGTAAGGGGGCACTCTGTGAACTCTGATGTAAGGGGAACTCTTGTATAAGGGGGCTCTGGTGACCAGAGACCTCCTTACACCAGAGTTCTCCTTTACATTGCTGTCTGCAGCATTCCCCCTTACATCAGAGTCTGCAGAGTTCCCCTTTACCAGTAAACTGCTGGGAGAGCACTGTGTTCCTGCACTACTGTCACTGCACTCTGAACTGATTTACTATCCCAGGGTCTTTCCATTCTAATGTTACCCTACAATAGGAGGGGTCCCCAGACTGAAGATAGCAGTCTTTTTAAGGAGGGACACCTAGACTGGAGGAAGCAGTCTCTCTATGGAGACCCTCCATAGAGAGACTGCTACCTTTAGTCCAGGGGCCCCTTCATAGAGAGATTACCACCTCCAGTCCAGGGGCCCCTCCATAGAGAGATTGCAACTTCCAGTCCAGGCCCCTTCATAGAGAGATTCCCATGTTACCCTCTAGCAACCAATCAGTGAACAGTAATGATGTTCAGTAACCTCTAGCAACCAATTAGTGAGCAGTAAAGATGTGCAGTAACATCTAGCAACCAATCAGTGAGCAGTAAGGGTGTGCAGTAACCTCTAGCAATCGATCAGTGAGCAGTAAGAATGTGCAATAATCTCTAGCAACCAACCAGTAAGCAGTAATGATCTGCAGTAACCTCTAGCGGTCAATCAGCAAGCAGAAATTATGTGCTGTAACCTTTAGCAACCAGTCAGGGAGCATTAATTATATTCTGTAACCTCTGGCAACAGATCGCAATCGCTGCTTGATCTGCTGCAGCAAAATTATTTTGAGTCTAGCTGCTATTTATTGTATGTCCCAGAGCAGGTGAAGAGCGCAATTGTGTAGGGGGGGGCAAGAAAATGGGACTATTGGAGCCTTATAAGTGGATCCTGGAGGTGGGATCTGAATATCGTGGCAGTAAAGCACCAAACAATCTCAGTCCAAATACAATCAAAATTCATATATTTATATAAAGATGATTTATAAATAAATATATGAAAATATAAATATAAATAGTCTATCACCGGCCCTGCCTGTCTCGGAGGTCTACAGATAATTCCTTGGACTTTATGGCTTGGTTTGTGCTCTGACATGCACTGTTAACTGTAGCGCCTTATATAGATAGGTGTGTGCCTTTCCAAATCATGTCCAATCAACTGAGTTTACCACAGGTTGACTCCAATCAAGTTGTAGAAACATCTCCAGGATGATCAGTGGAAACAGGATGCACCTGAGCTCATTTTTGAGTGTCATGGCAAAGTCTGTGAATACTTACAGTTGTGCACATAAGTTTACATACCCTGACAGAATTTATGATTTCTTGGCCATTTTTCACTTTTTTTTCAACTTTTCTTTCACTCATGGTTTGTGTTTGGCTGAAGCCATTTATTATCAATCAACTGTGTTTACTCTTTTGAAATCATAATGACAACAAAAACTACCCAAATGACCCTGATCAAAAGTTTACATACCCCAGTTCTTAATACAGTGTATTGCCCCCTTTAACATCAAAGGCAGCTTGATGTCTTTTGTGGTATTTGTAGATGAGGCTCTTTATCTTCTCAGATGGTAAAGCTGCCCATTCCTCTTGGCAAAAAGACTCCAGTTCTTGGAAATTCTTGGGCTGTCTTGCATGAACTGAATGTTTGAGATCTCCCCAAAGTGGCTCAATGATATTTAGGTCAGGAGACTCAGATGGTCACTCCAGAACCATCACTTTATTTTGCTGTAGCCAGCGACAGGTGGACTTGGCCTTGTGTTTTGGATCATTGTCATGTTGGAAAAGTATGTCCTATGCGCAGCTTCCTGGCTGATGAATGCAAATGTTCATCCAGCATTTTTTGAGAACATACTGCATTCATCTTGCCATCAATTTTGACCAATTTTCCTGTGCCTTTGTAGCTCACACATCCCCAAAACATCAGTGATCCACCTCCGTGTTTCACAGGCCTTGTTTACTCCTCTCCTAATGTAACGTTTATGATTATGGCCAAAAAGCTAAATTTCGGTCTCATCACTCCAAATGACTTTGTGCCAGAAGGTTTGAGGCTTGTCTCTGTTCTATTTGGTGTATTGTAAGCGGTATACTTTGTAGCATTTGCGTAGTAATGGCTTTCTTCTGGCGACTCGACCATGCAGCCCATCTTTCTTCAAGTGCCTCCTTATTGTGCATCTTGAAACAGCCACACTACATGTTTTCTGAGAGTCCTGAAATTATTTGTTGGTTTTTCTTTGCTTCCCAAACAATTTTGCTGACAGTTGTGGCTGAAACCATAGTTGGTCTACCTGACCGTGGTTTGGTTTCAACAGAACCCCTCATTTTCCACTTCTTGATTAGAGTTTGAACTCTGCTGATTGGCATTCTCAATTCCTTGGATATCTTTTTATATCCCTTTCCTATTTTATACAGTTCAACTACCTTTTCCCGCAGATCCTTTGACAATTCTTTTGCTTTCCCCATGACTCAGAATCCAGAAATGTCAGTGCAGCACTGGATGAAAGATGCAAGGATCTGTCAGGAGTTCAGAAACTCACTGACCTTTTTATACACACACACTAATTACAAGCAAACAGATTACAGGTGAGGATGGTTACCTTAACCACTTGCCGACTGCCAACCGCAGGTTGACGGCGGCAAAGTGGCTTGTTATCGCAAATCGCCGTCATACGACGGCGGCTGCGATAACGCTCACTGTGTTCGGGGAGGGCCAGGGAGCGGGTGCGCCGGCTTCCCGCGATGGCCCCCCCGGAGCGAAGGAACGGAGGTCCGTGTATGTAAACATGGACCTCCGTTCTGTGTGAGGGAGAAGGGCTGTGATCACAGACTTCCTGTATACGAAGGCTGTGACCACTTCCCTTCCCCAGCTAGGGCAGTCCCCCCACAGTTAGAACACGCCCAGGGAACATAGTTAACCCTTAGAGCGCCCCCTGCAGGTTAACCCCTTCACTGACAATGGCATTTACACAGTAATCAGTGCATTTTTATAGCACTGATCGCTGCCAATGGTCCCAAAAAAGTGTCAAAATAGTCCGACATGCCCGCTGAAATATCGCAGTACCGCTAAAAATCGCAGATCCCCGCCATTACTAGTAAAAAAAATAAATAAAATAAAAACCCCAAAAATTAATTCTCATCCTCCGTAAACGCGACTACTTTGCGCAAACCAATCAATAAACGCCGACTGCGATTTTTTTTATCGCAAATATGAGGAAGAATATAAATCGGCCAAAAACGGTGAAAAAAAAAGTTTTTTTATATATTTTTTTTGGATTTGTATTTTAGCAAAAAGTAAGAAATTTGGGTTTTTTTGCAAAATTGTCGCTCTTCTTTTGTTTATAGCGGCGATCAGAAATGACGCAGAGGTGATCAAATACCACCAAAAGAAAGCTCTATTTGTGGGAAAAAAAGGACGCAAATTTCGTTTGGGTACAACGTCGCACGGCCGCGCAATTTTCAGTTAAAGCGACGCAGTGCCGAATCGCAAAAAGGGCTCTGGTCCTAACGCTGGAAATCCTTCCGGGGCTGAAGTGGTTAAATAGCCATTCAAACCCCGTTGTGACATGTGTGCATGTTATCAGGCCAAAATCACCAGGGTATGTATACTTTTGATCAGGGCCATTTGGGTAGTTTCTGTTGTCATTATGATTTAAAAAGAGTAAACACAGTTGATTGATAATAAATGGCTTCTGCCAAACACCAACCATGAGTGGAACAAATGGTTTTGTGTTATCATTCATATTCTCTGAAAAATGGCCAAGAAATCATAAATTCTGCCAGGGTATGTAAACTTATGAGCACAATTGTATGTACATTTGATTTTTTCATTTTTTATTCTTAATAAATTTGCAAAGATTTCAAACAAACCTCTTTCGCGTTGTCATTATGGGTTATTGTTTGTAGAATTTTGAGGAAAATAATGAATTTATTCAATTTTGCAATAAGGCTGTAACAAAACAAAATGTGGAAAAAGTGAAGCACTGTGAATACTTTCTGGGTGCACTGTATGTGAGGTTGGTATAAATATTTTAATGTCAGTGTTTGCTAAGGATACAAAGCTAAGCAGGGTAATAACTTCACAACAGGATAGAGCAATTTTACAGGAAGGCCTCAATAAAATAAAGGGGTGGGCAAAAGAGATTTAGAATTTAAAAATGTAAAGTAATGCACTTGAGGACTAAAAATATCAATGCAAGTTACTTGCTAGGGGGAGAACCTTTGGGGGAATCGAGAATGGAAAAGGATCTGGGCATCCTTGCAGATCAAAGGCCTTACAATAGCATGCAGTGCCACACTGCAACAAGAGAGGCTAGCAGACTCTTAGCATGCATGAAAAAGGGTATTTACTGATAAGATAAGACTATAAGACTACGACTTTACAAAACTCTAGTTCGGCCACATCTTGAGTATGCCATCCAGTTCTGGTCCACAGTCCTCAGAAAGGATATGCTGGAGAGAGTCCAGAGAAGAGCAACAAAACTAATAGGAGGGTCGTGGACCAGTTATAAGGAATGACTACAAACATTAAACGTATTTCCCTTTGAGAAGAGGCGCTTAAAGCGGAGTTCCATCCTATTAAAAGTCAGCAGATACAAAAAGGGTAGCTGCTGACTTTTAATAATCGGGCACTCACCTGTCCCAGACTCCAGCGATGCAGCCGCCCGCAGCATCGCTCTTCTCCACCTCCTCCATACAGCGATGGCATCACAAGTATCGGCGCCCGGCTTTGGCTTCAAAGCCAGGCACGCACTGCGCATGCGCGAGTGGGACCTGTGATGTGTCCCAGAAGATCGCCAAGTGGGGGGGGGGGGGTGGAAGGGGGCGCCAGGGCAGGAAGTGGGACCTGGGACCCTGAAAAAATGTCAATGCCAATTGTGGCATGTCAGGGAGTCATCTTCCCTTAAAGCGGAGTTCCACTTTGGGTGGAACTCCTCTTTAACCACTTCACCCCAAGAAGTATTTCCCACATTAGGACCAGAGCACTTTTTGCGATTCGGCACTGCGTCCCTTTAACTGACAATTGCGTGGTCGTGCGACGTCGTATCCAAACGAAATTTGCGTCCTTTTTTACCCACAAATAGAGCTTTCTTTTGTTGGTATTTGATCACCTCTGCGTCACTTCTGATCACCGCTATAAACAAAAAAGAGCGACAATTTTGCAAAGAAAACAATATTTCTTACTTTTTGCTAAAATACAAATCCCAAAAAAATTACAAAAAACAAATTTATTCATCGGTTTTGGCCGATTTATATTCTTCCTCATATTTTTGGTAAAAAAAAATCGCAATCGGCGTTTATTGATTGGTTTGCGCAAAAGTTGCCGCGTTTACGGATGATAAAAATTAATTTCTTGATTTCTTGGTTTTTAATTTTTTTTTAAAGTTTATACTAGTAATGGTGGCGAGCTGCGATTTTTAGCGGTACTGCGATATTGGGGCGGACATGTCAGACACTTTTGACACTTTTTGGGACCAATGACATTTATACAGCGATCAGAAATTTAAATATCCACTGATTACTGTATAAATGTCATTGGCAGTGAAGGGGTTAACATGCAGGTGGAGATCTAGGGGTTAACTGTGTTCCCTAGGCGTGTTTTAACTGTGATAGGGCTGGGCTGTCAGGGGCATAAGAGATCTTACTGATCCCAGTGACAGGGATCAGTAGATCTCTTATGTCCCCACTGACAGAACGGGTTTACACCGGTGGTTCCCTGTTCTTTCGGTCTGCCAGCTCATCGGGGCTCGCCAGCGGAGATCGGGTCCACCCGAGCTGCGGGCACACTCCTCTGGAGTGCAGCGGGCACGAACGCACCCCGCCGCCCGTGCGCTCGTGCCCCCCTAGCTGCCACTCCGCAAATCGCAGTCTATTTCCGGCAATTCGCTGTACACGTCCACACTGCCGCAGTAAATATATTCTGCTCAGTGTGGAAGTGGTTAAGAGAACATATGATTACAATATACAAATATCTCAGTGGTGATTTTAGGATGGGTAGAAAACTATTTTGTCTTAGGCCTCTTAATAAGATACGTGGACACTCAATGAAGTTGGGTGAAAAGCTTAACCTTAAACTGTGTAAGGGATTCTTTACTGTTATAGCGGTAAGGATGTGCAACAGCCTTCCACAGTTTACGGTGTCAGCGGGGAGTGTCGATAATTGAAAACAACTTTTAGTTGTGTTTCTTAGCAGACGCAATATGCAGGCATTTGGGAAATGGTAGTGATACAGACACACACACAGTTTGAACTGAATGGACTAATGTCTTTATTCAAACTTACCAACTATGTAACTAAGAGGAAACCAAGGTCACAAAAATGTAATGCAAATGACAGCTTAGGAAAGAAAGTAAGGCAAGCCACCAAAAAATCTTAAAATATATTAGTCATAAAGTCAGGTCTGAGCATGTCATCCCATAGCAAGATATCCTAGAGCTGGTGACAGGGGATGAAGTTCCATCTATAAATGGATAGACTGGCTAAAAGACTATATTAAGAGTGTATTAATTATTTTTCATACTCTGAACGGTCTAAGATTATTAGTGGTCTACCTCAAGGTTCAGCGTTGGGACCCTTACTTTTTAACCTATTAATAAATTATATAGAGTTTGGGATTAAAAGTACAATTTCTGTGTTTGCAGATGACACCAAGCTATGTAATGGAATAACGTCCTTACAGGATGTCTCCACTTACAAGCCAACCTCAATGCAATGTTTTGTTAGGCAACTATTTGGCAAATGAGGTTTAATATTGATAAATGTAAAGTTATGCACTTGGGGCTATGAACATGTATGCATCATACATTCTAGGAGGAGAACAGCTGGGGAGCCAGTGGTGGAGAAGGATATTGGTGTTCTGCTGCAGTTTCTAAAGCTAGCAAACAGAGACATATATTTTCCCCCATACAAATCATTGGTAAGACCTTACCTGGAATATCTAGATTGGTTTTGGTCACTAATTCACAAAAAGGATATTGGAGAACTGGAGCAAGTGCAGAGAAAGGCAACCAGACTGATAAGAGGCATGGAGGAGCTCAGCTATGAGTAAAATTTAGCTGAACTGAATTTACTCCCTTGAGAAGAGGTGTTTAAGAGGGGATATAATCAACATGTATAAATACATAAAGTAAGTTGTCTGTGAATTTGGTGCAGAGCTATTCACTTTAATGTCATTACAAAGGACAAGGGGACACTTTGCGTCCTGGGGAAAACAGATGTAACCTTCACATACTTTAAGCTGGAGAGCCCGAGATCTCCAGCCAGCCACTTGTAAAAATGAACAGTCTATATTGCTCTTTTAAAACACGTAAACAAAAACCACTTCCTTCAGCAAAAATGAAGTGAATGGTCCACAATCCTGGTACAATCAAAACAAGAGAATGGCTCACCACCAATATACCAGTCCCACCCTAGGGTTTGGAGTCCCCATCTGTTTCAGGGGTACCAAAAATGCTGCAAGCACTCAGCAAAACTGTGTCTCAGTTTGCAGAGAGTCTGCACTTCCTGACAGCTGTAAAGTACGCCACACTCCATCACAGAGAGATTTGATTTCTGACACCTTCTTTCCCCTTTTCACACTTCTATTGTAGGTGGCTTAAACCCTTCAGGGACAAAGTCCCTGAAATCAGGGTTTGAAGGCTGTTTCCCACCCAAAATCTCTCAGAGCCTTCAAATTCTGGGTGCCAAATGAGGACTTACCAACCACAACCCTGATAACACTGTAAATATATTTATTTCAGGTACTTATCAGACTGGACTACCCCAGAACCCCTCACCCTGCATAAGCGAGAACCACTGAGTGCTAAAAATGGTCCTTGAACTCTCCCTTAAAGGGACCACAGCCCAAACAGCAAACAGAAATAACATGGAACATGATTTGGCATTGCTGGAAGATTGGTCAAAGCAGTGGAGACTGCAGTTCAATATTTCTAAATGTAAAATAATGCATCTAGGGAAAAAGAATCCGCTTAGAGAGTACAGCATTGGGGGCACAGTGTTAGCCAGCACTACTGAAGAAAAAGATTTGGGGGTGCTTATTTCAGATGATTGCAAAATGAGCAAACAGTGTAACCAGGCAGTGGGAAAAGCAAATAGAATTCTGGGATGTATCAGTAGAGGGATCACCAGCAGGAGGAAGGAGGTTCTGATTCCTCTATATAGATCTTTAGTGAGACCTCACTTAGAATACTGTGTCCAGTTCTGGAGACCTCACTTACAAAAAGATATTGATAAAATAGAATGAGTTCAGAGACGGGTAACAAAAATGGTGAAAGGTCTGGGGGATAATACATATCAAGAGCGACTTCAGGAACTTAATATGTACAGTCTGGAGGAAAGAAGGGAGAGGGGAGACATGATTGAAACCTTTAAATACCTCAAGGGGGTGAATAAGGTTCAGGAGGGCAGTCTTTTCAATATGAAACCAAAATCAAGAACACGGGGACATGACCTCAAACTAACTGGGGGGAAGTTCAAAACTAATCTTAGAAAGTATTATTTTACTGAAAGGGTGGTTGATGATTGGAATAAACTACCAACAGAGGTCGTGAGACAGTCAACAGTAAATGGCTTCAAACATGCTTGGGATAAACATAAATCCATAGTCAGACAACAAGGTTAATGTAAAAAAAAAAAAAAAAAGGCAGACTCAATGGACTACTCAGTCTTTTTCTGCCGTCACTTTTCTATGTTTCTATGAAATATACCTGCCATCCAGGACACATCCCCAGCATCCTGTACAATGTGGAAAGGCTTCTTCACAGTAAGAGCTGTGAAAATGTGGAATAGACTCACTTAGGAACCAGTACTATCCAATTCAGTTGGCAATTTAAAAAAGCTGGATGCCTTCTTAAATGCACAAAATATAACTGGATATTAACATTTATGGATAATAACACTAGAGATTGTTGATCCAGGTAATATCCAATGGAATTAGGGGGTCGGGAGGGAATTTTGTCCCCCTGTTGGAGAAGATTGTTTTTGTATTATTCTGGATCATCAGCTTTGACTATAGGGTTCTGTATGTGAAGGTTTTCAATTTATTTAATTATGTTTTGCTGTTGGTTGAATTAGATGGACTTGAGCTTTTTTTTCATCTTGACTGCACTGTAGGAACATCATTTCATCCACCCAAACTGTAGATGAACTATGACGGATAGTTGAACAAGGAAGGTACATGAACACATTTATAAGTGTGCAGCACACCCAATGCTTCTGCAGGTTCTTACACCAGTAAAGGAGAGAGAACCCTATAGACCAGCATTTACTGGTAAGGGAAAGAGGACTATACTGACCAGCATCTTCTAGTGAGGGAGAGAAAACCCCATATACAATCTTTACATTTAAGCAAGAGAGAGCCTTATAGACTATCATCTAGTAATAAGGTAGAGAGGACCTTATAGACTAGCCTTTCCTAGTAAAGTAGATAAAACCCTATAGACAGTGTTTACTAATAAGAGAAGATCACCTTACATTCTAAGCACTTTGTTAACTGCAAAACCACACATGTGGTATACCTATTGTTATGCAGTTGCAGGTGCTTCTACGTGGGGAAAACCATTCAACAATTTGGGCAACGCATTCACCAGCATGTGCAGAGCATGCCCAAAAAAACCCCAGAATTGCCACTGAGACGCCATGTTTCTTCAGTACATGTTGGCGTATCTCCCCTGGTCAGATTTCTGGCTCTGGAAAGGGTACACCCCAGTCCACGAGGGGGAGACTCTTAACAAAATCCTTCTGCAGCGGGAATTACGCTGGATTTTTGACCTAGATGCTACCAGGCCACCTAGACTAAATGAGGCGTTTAAATTCAAACCCTTTTTGAGGGGTTCGGGGGCATGGGAAAGGGAATTGTAACTCATCAACTTCCTTGGACCTCTGTGTGACCACCATGTTTACATTGGTCCAAAAGTCAAGAAACACAACCTATGGCCAAATATAACAACACCCCCTTCCCCCCTCTTCCTCCTCCCCCCCCCCCATACCCTCCCCAACCCCTTCCTTCTTTTCCCTTCTCAGTGCCTGGGTTTTTATATTACTTGCATAGTTATTTTTAGATAGGTGATTAGACATAGGTTTTTTTCATATCTGATCCAGTATATTCACTCATCTATCTATTTATATTTTATATTTTCTTCCCTGTATTACTTTCATATTTACTCCTATTTTTCATCAATTATTATTTTTTATTTATTTTTTTACTTTCATATATTTTCAGTATGACGGTATTTCATCATAGGTTCTTTCATTGTTCTGCCCAACTTTGACGCTCATTGCTGTATATTATATGGTTAACTTACTCTATGTCATTTGTAGACTGTCTACCTGATCAGTGTTCAAGTATTCTGCAATGTCAGGCACCTGTTTATTATGTATATTACTATATATATTTGCCTACATGTTGTCATATTGTTTGATTATATCCAAAGCTTTCCTGTGTATCTATTCCCAGTCCGGACCAATCGCCTGTCCTGAAGTTGCCGTTCAGGTATTAAAGCGGTAGTAAACCCATGCATTTAACAGGTTAAAAACCAGTCACATTTCCGGCATGTCCGGAAATGTAACACTCCCATTTGGTTGTGCTCTAAACCAAACTGTCAAACCATCCAATGGCTGGTGTCATAGCTGATCACATGTGCAGCATCATGGCAGGTGTAGATTAAACAGAGGCCAAGGTGGCAGCTTCCTTGGCTGAAAATGATAGGAGGGTTTACTACCACTTTAACTGCCCATCATGCATAGTCTCCCTGGTTCACTCTGGGGAGCCTATGTTCCTTGTGGCCACTGGGTGGCCCTTTCCAGCCCGGCAAGCGTTGCCGTTGTTTTCTCCCCCCTTTCATCAGCATCAGTTGATGTTGCCACTCTTCGTGTCGGCGGCTCTCATCCCTCATACACCTGGTCATTACACCTAACACATGTTGGGATTTACCAATTGAGGGAGAGAGTCGGGGTGATCCTCTGCACACCATTAGGGAGGGACTTACTGTCCCCCCATGATACTTGGTGGCTAAGCAACACGGACTCTCCCCTGCCTATTATGCCTTTTCTGTTCCTCTTTTCACCTTTTTCTTTTTCTATTATGTTTCTTATTCTATTTTCCTTATGTCTGTTAGTTCCCTATCTTATTGTCTTGTCCTCTCCTTCTCTCTCGCTTTGGTTGAGCCCTCAGACTGACCATATAAATACTTCTCTCCCTGCTAGCTTAGTCACGTGTTCTGATGGCTCTGCACAAGCTACCTGCTTCATACTGACTATACCTCTGAGTCCTTTGTTGCTCTTTGCTATACCTCCTACCTATGTTTATTACTACACATACTTGCTTATTATTTATTATCTTTTACTTATTTATACCTTTCTTTCATTGACTTATTATTTAGTTACATATCATTTTTACATTTTATATTTTTCAATTTTATTTTTATCATTTATTTTTATTCCTTTTTTTTTTACTTGTTTTTTACTATTACCTTTTTTTCTCCGCCTCCTTCTTCTTCTTTTTCCTTTGTGTCCTATAGGCAGGGTTTATTCTACTTCAGCCATTCTATATACAGTCCCAGCAGTTGCACTCCTGATGGCAACCTCCGGACGGGCTCTGCTGCTGAGGCTAGACTGTTTTGGGTATTATGATCCTCTAACAACAGACACGCCATTTACTGATTGATTTGCTCTTTAATGTTACCTACTGTGATGCAGTGTAAGTTATAGACCTTGTCCCTTTTATGATATTCCTTTGATTATGTATTACATTATTGGTTACTTAACAATTATTGTTACAATTATAGACATGACTCCCTCCCCGATGAAGGAATTTACTTACAAAATCCGAAACGCGTTGGGAATTGGACAGCTGTGAACCATTCCTGTGTCGTGGCCCCTCACATGGGGGCCTGGTCTGTTTATCCAGCTTCTCCTTTAATGTACCGGTGCTTTTTTTTCTCCTATATGTACATGTATTACTGTGGTCAGTTTTAACTCTTGACTATTTTATGGTTTTGTATACTATGAATTTTTAATTGTATTCAATAAAATTTGTTATACCTTTATACTTCAATCTCCCCCTTCTATCCTTAAAAGTCCCCTTAGGGGCCATTTTCGTTTTAGCCCTATATACTATCATCAATAATAAGGTAGAGAGGACCTTATAGACTAGCGTTTCCTAGTAAAGTAGATAAAACCCTATAGACAGTGTTTACCAATAAGAGAGGATCCTTTAGACTAGTGTTTACTAGTATATAAGAGAGGACGCTCTAGATCAGTGTTTATAAGCAAGTAAGAGCGGACTGTATAGACCAGTGTTTACTAGTAAGAGAGGACACTTTAGCCCAGTGTTTATTAGTAAGTTAGAGATGACGCTATAGACCAATGTTCATTAGTAAGTAAGAGAGGACGCTATAGACCAGGGTTTACTAGTAGGAGAGGACTGTCTAGAATAGTCTTTACTAATAAGAGAGGAAGAACAGCATTTAATAGTAATTAAGAAAGGACCTTATAGACCAGTGTCTACTAGTAAGAGACAGAGGACCCTATAGATCAGCATCTAATAGTATGAGAGAAGGGACCCTATGGACCACTGTTTACTATTAAAGGAGAGAAGACCATACAATCTAGTGTTTATTAGTAAAGGACATAGTGGCAGCACAGTGGTTAGCACTTCCGACTGGCAGTATTAGTGTGCTGAACTCCACTAACACAAAATTGTATATGAAGCAAAATAATCAGTTAGACCCAGCCACACATAATATATGCAAGGTGAACTCCAGATAAAGAATAAAATCTAGTTATGGATAATAAAAATTACTTATTTTTCTGTACATATATACAGTATGTCACAAAAGTGAGTACACCCCTCACATTTTTGTAAATATTTCATTATATCTTTTCATGTCACAACACTGAAGAAATGACCCTTTGCTACAATGTAAAGTAGTGAGTGTACAGCTTGTATAACAGTGTATATTTCCTGTCCCCTCAAAATAACTCAACACACAGCCATTAATGTCTAAACCACTGGCAACAAAAGTGAGTACACCCCTAAGTGAAAATGTCCAAATTGGGCCCAAAGTGTCAATATTTTGTTTCCCCACCATTATTTTTCAGCACTGTCTTAACCCTCTTGGGCGTGGAGTTTACCAGAGCTTCACAGGTGCCACTGGAGTCCTCTTCCACTCCTCCATGATGAGATCACAGAGCTGGAGGATGTTAGAGACCTTACACTCCTCCACCTTCCGTTTGAGGATGCCCCACAGATGCTCAATAGGGTTTAGGTCTGGAGACATGCTTGACCAGTCCATCACCTTTACCTCAGTTTCTTTAGCAAGGCAGTGGTCATCTCGGAGGTGTGTTTGGGGTCATTATCATGTTGGAATACTGCCCTGGGGCTCAGGCTCCAAAGGGAGGGGATCATGCTCTGCTTCAGTATGTCACAGTACATGTTGGTATTCATGGTTCCCTCAATGTACTGTAGCTCCCCAGTGCCCAGCACTCATGCAGCACCAGACCATGACACTCCCACCACCATGCTTGACTGTAGGCAAGACACAGTTGTCTTTGTACTCCTCTCCTGGTTGCCGCCACACACGCTTGACACCATCTGATCCAAATGAGTTTATCTTGGTCTCATCAGACCACAGGACATGGTTCCAGTAATCCATGTCCTCAGTCTGCTTGTCTTCAGCAAACTGTTTGTGGGCTTTCTTGTGCATCATCTTTAGAAGAGGATTCTGGGAAGACAGCCACGCAGACCAATTTGATGCAGTGTGCAGCGTATGGCCTGAGCACTGACAGGCTGACCCCCCACCCCTTCAACCTCTGCGGCAATGCTGGCAGCACTTATACATCTATTTCCCAAAGACAACCTCTGGATATGACTCTGAGCATGTGCACTCAACTTCTTTGGTTGACCATGGCGAGGCCTGTTCTGAATGAAACCTGTCCTGTTAAACCGCTGTATGGTCCTGGCCATCGCGCTGCAGCTCTGTTTTGGGGTCTAGGCCATCTTTAAATAGAGCAACAATTCTTTTTTTTTCAGATCCTCAGAGAGTTCTTTGCCATGAGGTGCCATGTTGAACTTCCAGTGACCAGTATGAGAGAGTAAGAGCGATAACACCAAATATAACACACCTGCTCCCCATTCACAGCTGAGACCTTGTAACACTAATAAGTCACATGACACCGGGGAAGGAAAATGGCTTATTGGGCCCAATTTGGACATTATCACTTAGGGGTATACTCACTTGTGTTGCCAGCGGTTTAGACATTAATGGCTGTGTGTCGAGTTATTTTGAGGGGACAGCAAATTTACACTGTTATACAAGCTGTACACTCACTACTTTACATCGTAGCAAAATGTAATTTCTTCAGTGTTGTCACATGAAAAGATATAATAAAATATTTACAAAAATGTGAGGGGTGTACTGACTTTTGTGAAATACTGTACATCTGTTAAAAGTACCCAGATCTGACTAGATATTTGCTTCTTCTAATCCTCCTTACAGCAGAACTAAGACTAGATGAGGGAGGATGTAGGCTGCCTCAAAATCCTTCTGTCTCTTCATGTAATCCCAGACTCCATGATGTTGAGATCAGGGCTCTGTGAGGGCCAAACCATCACTTTCAGTACTCCTTGTTCTTTTTTATGCTGAAGATAGTTCATAATGACATTGGCTGTATGGTTAGGGTCATTGTCCTGCCTCAGAATACATTTGGAGCCAATCACACACTTCCCTGATTGTATGGCATGATGGACAAGTATCTGCCTGCCTGTATCTCCCAGCATTGATCCTGACCAAATCTCCAACTCTGGAGAAATGCAGCCCCAATCTTTCAAGGAACCTCCACCATGCTTTACTGTTACTTGCAAACACTCATTATGGCACTACTCTCCAGCCCTTTGGCAAATAAACTGCCTCCTGCTACAGCCAATTATTTAAATTTTTGACTCGGAAAGTTAAAGTACCTGCTTTTCTGCACCCCAGTTCCTATGTTTTTGTGCATAGTTGAGTCACTTTACCTTGTTTCCATGTCAGAGGTATGGCTTTTTGGCCGCAATTCTTCCATGAATACTTCTGCCCAAACTTCTCTGGACAGTCGATGGGTGTACCTGGGTCCCACGGGATTCCACCAGTTCTGTGGTGTTGGCACCACTGGACATCTTCCATTGTTGAAGGGAAGCATGATGTGTCTTTTATCTGCTGTATTAACCACTTCAGCCCCGGAAGGATTTCACACTTTAGGACCGGAGCCCTTTTTGCGATTCGGCACTGCGTCGCTTTAACTGACAATTGCGCGGTCGTGCGATGTTGTATCCAAACGAAATTCGCGTCCTTTTTTTCCCACAAATAGAGCTTTCTTTTGGTGTATTTGATCACCGCTGCGTCATTTCTGATCGCCGCTATAAACAAAAGAAGAGCGACAATTTTGCAAAAAAAAACAAATTTCTTACTTTTTGCTACAATACAAATCCAAAAAAAAATATAAAAAAACAGTTTTTTTCATCCGTTTTGGCCGATTTATATTCTTCCTCATATTTGTGATTAAAAAAATCGCAATCTGCGTTTATTGATTGGTTTGCGCAAAAGTGGTCGCGTTTACGGATGATGAGAATTCATT
>BLSH010215088.1:741038-759478 GCA_018402905.1 Glandirana rugosa | reverse complement strand
CCATCATACTGTACTCTCCCCACACCTCCCCACCATGCACTCCGCACCCCCCGCCATAACCTCCACACCCCTCTCATGTCATACTACCCACCTCCATACACTCAGCACCCCTCTCATGTCATACTACCCCCTGCCCTACACTCCGCACCCCTCATGTACACACTACCCACCGGCCATTCACTTCGCACTCCTCTTCTCTACATATTACCCACCACCATACACTCCGCACCTCTCTCCTCTACATACTACTTGCCTCCATGCCCTCCACTTTCCTCTCCTACTCAGGTTTACCGCCATTGTACAGTGCCATCATAATAGCATCATGGGCAAAGTAATGCACTGGGGCCCCTACTAGGGACCTGTGGCATACAGAAAAAAAAGTGATTGTGGCTAAATTATGCTACATATTGGGCAAGGCTTTTTAGTTTGATTAGACATTTTAGTCAGATTTTTTTTACAGTTGTTTTATTTTTTTACAATTTTTAAAAATGTTTACTTTTTTTGGTGAGAGTTTTTTGGTTTCTTTGGTGAGATATCAGGGGTCTAAACAGACCCCTAAAGTCTCACTTTTGAGACAGAGAAAAGGACTGAGGAAACACATTCTCCAGGGTCTCTTTCTCTGTAGCCTCAGCTGCACTGCAGATGAAACGAACAGGAGACAGAGGCTCCTGTTAATTCATAAATCAAAGCATAGTAAACACAGTTTGATATGTTTCAGTTATGAATGAACCCAGTGAGCGGTCAGTACTGATATCACTTGCTGTGTTCATTTAGAAAATGAAGGGGCTGGTAAATGACATTTACCAGCCCCTTTTCCCAGCTTCCATCCTGAAGATCCCCCACAGCAGTCAGCGGGAGACAAGAGGAGGGAAGCTGGCAGCGCTGTGGGGGGGGGGGCCACATCGTTATTTTTTTATCACTTGAATTATTTTTCCCACTATGGGCGTGAATGGGGCCTCATATCTAAGTTTTGCCTAAGGCCTCACAAAGCCTAGAGCCACCTCTGGCCAAAATGCTTCACTGCCGGCTTCCCTTACCAAGAATGGTGGCAGCTGCACTCGACAGCCGATCCGAACATCAGCTGGGGTGTCAACATCGCAGGCTCCCACGACAGGTAAGTGTCCATATATTAACCACTTAAGGACCAGAAGGATTTCCCACTGTAGGACCAGAGCACTTTTTGAGATTTGGCACTGCGTCGCTTTAACTGACAATTGCGTGGTCGTGCAACGTTGTACCCAAACAATATTGACGCCCTTTTTTCCCCACAAATAGAGCTTTCTTTTGGTGGTATTTGATCCCCTCTGCGTCACTTCTGATCACCGCTATTAACAAAAAAGAGTGACAATTTTGAAAAAAAAAAATATTTTTTACTATAATACATATCCAAAAAAAAATATTTAAAAAATGTATTTTTGGCCGATATATATATTCTTCCTCATATTTGTGGTAAAAACAATTGCGATCTGCGCTTATTGATTGGTTTGCGCAAAAGTTGTCGCGTTTACAAACCATGAGAATTAATTTATGGCATTTTTACTATATATATATATATTTTTTTTTTACTAGTAATGGCGGCGATCTGCGATTTTTATCGGGACTGTGATATTGCAGCGGACATGTCGGACATTTTTGACACTTTTTTGGGACCAATGACATTTATACAGCGATCAGAAATTTAAATATTCACTGATTACTGTGCAAATGTAATTGGCAGTGAAGGGGTTAACATGCAGGTGGTGATCTAGGGGTTAACAGTGTTCCCTAGGTGTGTTCTAACTGTGAGAGGGCTGGGCTGTCAGGGGCATAAGAGATCTCACTGATCCCAGTGACAGGGATCAGTAGATCTCTGTTATGCCGGCTGACAGAGCAGGGAACCAGCGTGTTTACATCGGCGGTCCACAGTTTTTCTTCTATACCAGGCAATTGCGGGTAGCCGGCGGACATCGAGTCCGCCGTACCCGCGGCCACACTGCTGCAGAGTGCAACGGGCACGAGAGCGCACGAGTAAGCCTCCGTTTATAGACGGCGATTCGCGCTACAGCGCCACTCTGCAGCAGTAAATGTACGCAAACTGGTTAAAAGTCAGCAGCTGACTTTTAATTTTTCATGGGGGGGTGGGGCGACTGGATCTCCTCTTTAAGGCTACCAATTGAATTTATGAACATTTTATATATTTGACTAAAGTTTGTCTTTAAAGCTGAACGCCAGGCAAACAGTTAAGAACACAGATAAAATACTGTAATTCTGTTCAGCTAGTCTTGTAACCCAAGCACACTTGCCTTAGACCTGGTACTGACCTTCCTCCCCTAGTGTGAATGCTACCATGCAGGGCATCATAGGATGCTTGTAAACATTCTACTGAATACATAACTGGTCAAAATAGTATTTTTATATTTGTCTGGATTTTATCTTTACCAAGTCACTAAGATCCTAAATCTATCCATCTGAAATATTTAGTTACCGAAAACACATTACATTTACATAAATACAAAAGTGACAATGTTCTAAAAATATCTTGGGAACATCAAAATCATACAAATTCGTTTTTTTTTAAAAAAACAGCCGAAAGATGGCAAGTATTAGGGTCTGAATTACTAATGCGTGAAGCTAGATGGAGTGCAATGAAACCAAGGGAGTCTGTCTTCACGTTAAATATTCGATCAGAAAGAAAAATAAAACAGTGCTTGAATGTTTGACGTAAACACAGGTACACTTCTTATTACCCCTCTTCATACTTTAGCAAATCAGGCCCATGGTTTGTAAGCATATGAACATGCAAATCTTTGGCTGAAGATCCTTGAAGGCTGATTGACCTATTAGCAACCTATATTTGCCCCAGCTGTAATTTTTTTGTTGTGGATGGTGTTAATGTGTGAAAGAAAAGATGCCAAAACTGCAAACAAATCCAAAATGTAAAGTTTATTATGAAAATGGTTCCTGCCGGATGAATCAAAAAATTAATTTACATAAAAGACAGCATGTATGATATGTAAGCAGGCCTAGAAAAGTATAAAAAAGAACCTTTTTTAAAAAGAAAAATGAAATTATGTACAGAATTTTTTTTTTTTGCTTTTTAATTTTTTTCTCTGGACCATATTAATCTGATGGTTAATGGAAAAATAATGTTTTTCTTATTTTATTATACAACAGATGAGGCACGTTGAGTTAAAACTGAGTTAGTCTGTAACACACAAGAAAAAGTATCCATACTGTTCATTTTTTTTTTTATGTTTTAATATATATATCTCTCTTTTTAAACGTTTATGTTGGTAACACTGCTGGGTTTACTGGTACAATTCTGTCTATTTCCTAACAACCCTCCCCTTCATATTCTTAATAATTAATCAAAGTGGCACCAACCTTATAAAGTTTTCATATTAATTTACAGGAAATAGTTAAAAAACACAGACACGGTCGTCACAAATAAAAAAAAAAACTTTTTTGTCATTTTTGCAAACTGTCGAACAATTTATTTTGAAAGCAGCTGTTAAATTCGCTCAATTGAAATAACCAGAAATCTTCAATAGTTTATTATTATTAATAATATTATTTTTTAATTGTTTGACACAACACAAACACTTATTAAAAAAATATTAAAAAAAGGAAAGGAAGAAAAAACGAACAGAAAACAAGATGGAAGACAAAGGGGTAAAACATAAAATCTTGACGTGAGTTTCAGTGTTTTGCAACCAACACGAATGTGCAGAGAGTCGTCTTTTTGACTTATTCCAGATGCGCAGTATTGGGTTCTGGATTGAAAGCCAGCCTTCTGACAGAGAAGCAGGGCTAGCCTCACTGTCCTAACCCTTTCCCTGCAGGAAGACACAGAAGGCAATGGTAGAGGAGGCTTAAAGGTTGCAATTTATAATTAATCCCTTCCTACATTCCCTCACTGAAAAGATAGGAGGTAGAGCCAATGTGTAGGTCTGGCTTAATTTTCCAAAGACAGCAATAGACAGCGAGGGACATTGACTTGGGACACTGAGAGCGCGTCCCCTGCTAACACATTCCCCAAATGTTGCTGGATGATTGTAAGGCACCCCAATTAAACTAGGAGTCCACGTCATTGCCTGGATTTCTGGAATGCAGAAAAAGTGGCTACCAGCTGGCATTGGCTGTAGTGGTCATTGATCTAATGGCTTTAAGAACTCTGCCAGGGCAGAGACATACCTGCATGGACTGTGAACAATGTACAAAGGTAGCCACAAAGGCTGGACAGAATATAGGAGCTATTTGCATTTTGAAACTAGTGAGCCTCCTCTATTCACAGAGTAAATGAAAATGAAATTGGGCTTCTAACATGTCGGATTAACTAGTTTATATGTCCAGCTTATTGTGTGATGCTGTAGGGTCATCATTCTTCAAGCTGGGAAAGAAGAGGAAGCTAACAGTCCCTCCCTCGCACAAAGAAGGTATGCGGCCTTTTGAAAATGTTACATTGCTGGTTTATGTAGGAAAAAGACAGACATGAGACAGAGGTAAAAATTACAGAACAGTCATTAAGACAGAGTACTGAAATTTCACAACAGTAAAAGCGATAGCAAAAATGAAAACAAAGAAAGAGCCAAGTTTACCCATAGGGTGTACCAACAGTGAAAGCAGCGTTGCCACTATACAAACATCCACGAACCCCCCAGGTACCACCGATTCACTGACACACAGGGAGTAAAGAACGTGACAGACCCAGACTACAGTTTTTAAAAGCACAGAGAAAGACAACAGATATAAACACTCACATTAGCTTAGAATATACTGCATATTGTAACACACGTTGAAATTGGAATGAGACAGCTAAAAAGACACTTGGAAATGGTTCTTTTTTTTTTTTTTTAAACTTTCTTAGATTTGTGTTTTTTCTTTTTTTTTTTTGTAACACACTAAGCAACACATTACAAAGTCTCACACCTGGTAATAGATGTTTCACGGATAAGCTGCCAAACAGACTGGAAGTAGGAAACAGAAACCCATCAGTCCATGAAACGTCACTTTTGGTTTCTTGTGACTCATTTTTGTTTTCCCCTTCTGATTTCTGGTGGCCAAAACAAAACCAATATCTGCACTTTGTTTTTGTTTTTTTTATTAATGTTTTTTTCTGGTGATTCCCCCTTGCCCCTTCAAAATTTTGGGGGATACTTTCTGAGTATTATAAAAGAAAAGTTGTATTTGCTAGTCGTTGCCATAATTTGACGCTAGGCTTTCAACCTATCAAAGTGCATTAGACGGAGAGTAGAAGTGTTAGAGGGCATTATGAAGAAATAATAAAGAGGTTAAGATGGTTTTTATGTTTTTTTTTTTAAACCCTCCATTTACTGTAAACTATAACAGGTAGACACAGTGCTGGTGAGGACACACAACATGTAACAGCAAAAACATGATGGGTCAGTAAAGTGTTTTGTGCAATAAAAAGAGTCCACAAAGTAACCCACTGTATACACATCATACTGCCACAATCGTTGTTTTGCTTGGAAAAATTACCTGGCTTATGAAGTTTAAAATCAGCCGCAATGGCTTTTGCCCTTACAGGGCCAATCACATCAGCGGTCTACAACCCCATGTTCTAAGCCTCTCTTGATAGCAAAAATAGCTATGATGTGTTTGAATTTAAAGAAATTCCCTGCTCTATGTCCCCTATCTGACAAAGTGTTAATAGCATATCTGATGTAGGAAAGGATTTATTCCCCTAGAGCTAGATTTGACTCAAGAGATCAAGACTATGAAAGTTAAATCAGCAAATATAGAAATTAAAGTGTGCACATTTATCCCATCCTCTGCTACTTTCTTCTTTCTTACCATTTAATTATTACATCCAGTGATACCATGTACTCTGAATGTGCTCATCCCTCAGTTCCTGCATTCTCCCCTCAAGTACAGCTTACAGTCTCCCCACCCCTTGGTCTGATCTTTTTAGCTCCTTCTCTGATTAGTGTCTTCACAGCCTGCCCCTTTGTCAGTCATTCACCGTAGTTTTCTCAGAACTCCATTAGTAATTTCACAAAGCTCTTCCAAAGGCTGCTGCTCAAAAGTTAACCGAAGCCCAGATGCTCCTACCAGGTGCTCCACCAGCCCTTCTGCAAAAACCCACCAGCTATTCCTCCTTTATGGTCCTGACTACAGTTGTAGAACAAATGTGCTCTCCCTAGAGATCAATTCTGCTTCAATTTTATTGCAGAATACGTATACCAGAACTAAAAAGCAAACACATCACCGCTGCCTTCCTACTTCATGATCTAGAAACATGGAGAGGCGCCTGTAATAGTGTCAGGGTCTTAAGCAGGCCATATATGAGTCAAAAATCATACAAAAATTCCTGCTGATTACCAGGTCTTTAATTTTTTTGCATCATTATTGTGCCAACTGTGACACACGATTTTTGTGCTGCAATCGAAAGTGCCTGATCCAACATGCTGGATTTTTTTTCTAGAAAAATGAAACAAATGATGGCACAATCGTATGCGCCATTTTCATATTCCGATCAACAGAATGTTTGGTTTTCAACTCTTCTATGGCGGCCTTAACTGTTCAGAAATTACCATACAAGGAACTGTATAGGAAAATATATTTTCAGTTGTGGCAAGGAACCATGTTTTGGTAAATGCATACTATGGTGTTGAGGTCAGCAGTGCAGGCAATCATTGGATTGCAGACACAGATAATAGCAGCATCAACTTTGGGGGGCAACTGCTACATATGATTTTATTTACTTACAGAGCTCTGCAGACCAAACACAGCTGAAAATATCAAATTATGCCAATAGTCCTGCTGATGAATCTGCATTTTGCTGACAGTCCATGAACAAGGCATTTTAGGCATGAAGGTAAAAAACCCTCTGTGTGCAGCAGCCCCCCGCCCAGTACTTACCTGAACCCCCCTCTGGATCCAGTGATGTGCACGAGAGTCTTGCCTCTCTGGGGACTTACTCTTCTGACTGGCTTTTGGCAGCAGCAGGGGCCATTGGCTTCCACTACTGCCAATCACAGCCAGTGAGCCAATCAGGAGATGCAGGGGGAGGGGTCAAGCCATGGCTTCAGGGTCAGGAGCGAGCCTGCTTGGGTGCCCCCAGAGCAAGCTGCTTGCTCTAGGGGTAACTGGCAGGAGGGAGGGGCCAGGAGTGCCGGCATGGGACCTGAGAAGAGGAGGATCTGGGCTGCTCTGTCAAAAACCACTGCACAGAGCAGGTAAGTATAACATGTTTGTTATTAAATAAAAAAAAAACAAGCCCTTAATCTCACTTTAAAAGGTAACAGGATGTACAGGCATTGTACGACTGCCCTCAAGCCAGTTAACCTTCTTAGCACTGCAAGGTGCTCCAAACACTTGTGAGGTTGGCTTCTCATCTCATCAGATTTATGATAAGTGCTGAGGGGAGGTGGTGGGAGGTATAAACAGACACAGTCAGTGGGGTGGTGGTGAGTGGGGTGGACACGGCCAGCACCACTTGTTGAAAAAAAATAGCAATTGCCATAAATTATTTGACCCCTTCATCAACCTACCCCAATAGACAGGAGATTGTTGAGTCCTTGTTATCACAGGGCAATGGGTTGCTTGGAAAGAAGACACAGGTGATGCTTTCACTTTACAGATAACCTGATATAGTCTGGTCAGTACTGTGCAATCTAGATCTAGAGGAATCTGTAACGACATTTGTGTATCTTCTAGTACACAAAAATACAATCTATTAGGCCCATAAGGAGGGATAGAGGTGCAAAACCTGTCTCGTCTGGCAATGTTTATATAGCGAAGAGTGCACTAATGCTGTTAATTATTGCACACTTGAATGTTGCACTGTCTATACATGTATCACATGTATTTATTATATTTATGTAGAAAGCAGCATCAGTACACTCTGGAATAAAAACTGTGCCTGGACAGGAATGGATAAAGCAGGTTCTTCGGTCTTAGTAGCTGGTGAGGAGCCCTTCTTGCCTCTAAATCCAAAGAAGTTGCATGGGCTATTATAGCAGCAGTTAGGCCCCTGTTACCAGAACACTCTACTTTTTAGCCCTTTTCCTATAGCATGCAGAGAATTGCTTTGGCAAGAAGGAAACTAGTGAAGAAAGAACCATTCATTTCTACTTGTACTCATTAGGTAAGTATACCCTTTGCTTATGGAGCTCAAGCACCTTAAACACGATTATCTTTAAAGCAGCTACTTTTCTAAACTACTGTAGATCCTGTGAACTAAGGGAAATTCATATAATACTAAGACATTACAAACAGCTAACTTCAGGGATCTGCCTGAAGCCACCTTTGATGAAAGTCTTCTTTATGAATCAGGTGTGTAGAACTTTCTTTCCTGCAAGTGACAAGTGTAAGAAACATCTTTAAACATACACATACATGAACCTTGAAAGAACAAGGCATCTCGGTACATCAATACGTAGCTGTCTTGATAACTGTTTCAACCATTTTTTAACAATGTTGTGGGCTTGTGAAAGGCTGACAAAACTTTCAGGATCCAGTAGTACAAGTTGAGTTAACTCTTTTCTGCCAGAGCACCATGCAGTGCATTGACTTCTCTGGCAATTTAAGAGTTAACAGATCTAAGTTCTAGCAGCAGAGAGGGAGAGGCCTCAAAAGAATGAAAAAAATAAGTACTACACAAAATGCCATGTCTCATTATTTTGGCAGTGACTGGGTGAGGAGTAAAAATAAGACCATGTAAAGTTCTGGGGTCAAAAATGGGGGAATCTAGGTGTGAGTCAAAGTGCTGGAATACTTTAGGTTGTAAAGGATCAGAACGCAGCCGTTGCCCCCAACTCTAAGTGACGGCACAACGGGCACAGTGCGAGCGGTCCCTAGGAGAGGCATCTGCCAACTAAGCCAAAGCCGCAAAAAGAGGCTGACGGAGAAAAGGTTTTGTGCAGCCCTGCTATAAGTATGAGGTGCGGAAGACGGGGCTACTGGTCCCAGAATGCTTTGGGAAAAAGGTATTCATAAGTACAACTCATGAGGAAAACCCAATTTTGCGGCCTTGGGTTAGGAAGCAGTGGAGGAGACATTGGGTGGCCAGGCTTAGCTGCCCCTAGGACCAATACATAGCCACCTACATTCTGCATCATTTATTAATGTCTTTCCCTGCTCCTGCAGTCTGTTCATTTTTCTCCTCCTCATTCTCTCTACTTTTCATTCACTTCTCTCCTTTGTTTTTCAGTCCTCTTTACGTTCTAGAGTCTGTGCTGCATGGATGCCATTGCTGTACACTGGAAATGGGAGGGAGGAGAATATCCCCTCAGCTGTAGTGAAGACACTGGCAGCAGGCACCTGGGTAAGACCAGCACCTGACACAGCTCCTCCAAATGGGCCAGACATGTTAAGTCGGTGGACATGATGGTACAGCATCTCCATTGGGGTCTTGGGGTCCAAACCAAAACTTGGGCCATTTACATCAACAAAGTTCACAGGATGAGCATTGGGCAGCAGGTTGCCTTGCATGGCCAGAGTCACCTCAGCTGGGGCATAGCGAATGGTGCCTGTAGTATATACCCTCTGTCCACTGCTTCCTGTGGCTGCAAGGGTTCCTGCCACGCGATGCACAAGAGGAAGGACCACGTTGCCTGCCTGAAGCCTCTGTAGTGCTTCCAGCTCACCTGCGTACAGAAGGGAGTTTGATGGGCCACCTGTTTGGGGAGGTTTTTCTCGAGGAGAGGCAGACAGTGGAGGTGAAAGAGGGTCAGAGTTGACAGGGCCTAGGCCCCCTGAGTTTCCAGAGTATTGAGCTTTGCTGCGTCCAGCTCCCTCAGCCCCACCTGGGGGTGTGAGAACAGAGTCTGGTATGGAAACATGGAGGGCTGGAGGGGCAGCAGCTGTGGAAGATGGGGAAGGGGAGAAATGTTCACCCCCTGTAGGAGGCTTGGTCATACTATAAGGGGATTCATTTCGTGAGATCTCTCGATTGGGTGGGAAGTTCCATATACTGCTGTCATTATCAAAGTTAATAGGCTCTGACATTTCCGTCTTGATCTTTAGCACAGATGAAGAACAGCTTCCACTTGGTGGAGGGGTGGAAGGGAGCAATCTTGGGGGATCCCCCAATGTGGTTTCTAGCCCACCAGGACTGGATCCTCCAGAGAGACGTCTCCTACGGCCTCCACATGGTCCCAAACCCTTTCTCCTTCTCCTTTTCCTTCGCTGATGTCTGCTTAGAACACCGGTAACACGCACCCCTGCGTCTTCCTCGTCATCCTCCTCCTCTTCCCCACTCTCAGAGTCTTTGGCGCTATCAGAGCTCAAAGATTCAGGTCCACGCATATCCGTTTCACTCTCTGTGTAACGTTCTACTTTAATGTGCATAGGGCCCAATGCTCCTAGAGCGCCAATAGCCCCCAATGCACCCAATCCCCCTTGCTCCATCTCCTCTTCTGTTTTCCTCACTTCACAGTCTTCGCTTTCTTCACTTTCTTCACTGCAAGCATCACTTGAGCTGTTGGCCTCTTCATCACAGTTCATGTCTGGGTCAGAGTGGGGTCCTGGTTGCTTGTGATCGGGCTCTGGGTCTTCACTCTGCTCAGAAAGGTTCCCTTTTCCATCTGATTTAGGATTATCATTATCTTCTGTAAGGATTAACAATATAGATCATTATTATGTTACATTCTTCTGTCTGTACAAGATTAACTTGAATCTGTTACTTTAAGCACCAGTGTGATTTCACAAAGAACAAACAGTATATTTGTTAAAAAGTCAGTAAACCTTAACAAGTACATTAAGCCCTTGTTCACAACGGTGCGACTTGTCATGAGATTTGGCAGTTCCAAATCGCATGACAAGTCGCACCCTATTGTCGACAATGGAACTTTTCAAATCGCTGCGACTCCAACTTTGTAGTACTGCACTGATTTGAAAAAAAGGTTCCTGCACTATTTTTTGTGATTTCAGGTGCGACTTGCATAGACATCTGTGCATGAAGTGCAACAGAAGTCAGCCAAGTAGCACCTGAAATTGCGCTGCCCTGCTACTTTGAAATCAGTAGCACCATTTCAAAGTAGCATTCAATGTGAACCAGGGCTTAAGTAATTTTTGCACATAGCCCTTGCCTTTCATGACATTATACAATAGTTTGCAAATCTCATAAACCCATATTTTATTCAAAATAGAAAATAGAAATTGATGGCAGCAACATGTCTCAAAAAAGTTGGGAGAGGGCCAAGTGTACCACAGTGTAACATCTCTCTTTTTTTTTAACAACACTCTGCAAATGTCTGGGAACTAAAAAGATCAGTTTCGGGAGTTTTGGGAGAGGAATGTTGTCCCGTTCTTGCCTAATATAGGATTCTGAAGGCTCAAAAGTCCTGGGTCTTCTCTATCGTAATTTTCGTTCTAAGATGCGCCAAATATTTTCAATTGGTGAATGGTCTGGACTGCAGGCAGGCCAGTTAAACACCTAGCGAACTGTGTTCACAGACAGTGATTTTTGGAAGCATTCCTGAGCCAATGTAGTGATGGCCATTACAGAATCATGCATGTTTATAAAGCAGTGCCGCCTGGTCACGGGCATCCAATATTGCGCTTCAGCTTTGTCCCTTGCACACAGAGATTTCTCCAGATTCTCAGAATCTTTTGATGATATTATGTATTGTAGATGGTGATTAAGGATGGGCTCAGGCGTGTTCGCAACTGCATGTGCCCGAGCCCGCCAGGAAGCTTACACTGCGCAGCGCTAATCACAGGCAGTGAGACATTTCCCGATGCACGGCTGCAGCGATCGGGAAATGTCTCACTGCCTGTGATTAGCGCTACGCAGTGTAGGCTTCTTGGCGGGCTCGGGCAGTTGCGAACACACCTGAGCCCATCCTTAATGGTGATGTATTTAAAGTCTTAGCAATTTTATGTTGAGGAACATTATTCTGAAATTGTTTGACAATTTTTAAGTGCAGCCTTTCACAGAACATCTGCCCATCTTTACTTCTGAAACACTTTGGGGTTGATTTACTAAAGGCAAATCCACTCTGCACTACAATTGCACTGCAAGTGCAGTTGGAAGTGCACTACAAATGCACTTGGAAGTGCAGTCGCTATATATCTGAGGGGAAGATCTGATATGAAGGGAATCTCTGCTGATTTCATCATCCAGTCATGTGCAAGCCAAAATGCTGTTTTTTATTTTCCTTGCATGTCCCCCTCAGATCTACAGCGAGTGCACTTCCAAGTGCATTTGCAGTGCCCTTCCAAGTAAACTTGCAGTGCACTTGTAGTGCAGAGTGGATTTGCCTTTTAGTAAATAACCCCCCCTCCGACTCATTAAATGCTCTTTTTAGTTGCAAAATGTTGTTCCAGCTCTTCCTTGTTAGTGCCACTTACTTATTTTTTTCTCTTAAAATGGTACATTTTCTCTGTTTAAAAATTTGATATGTTTTCTCTTTTCTATTATGAATAAAATATGGGTTTATGAGATTTGCAAATCCTTGCATTTATGTAGATTTTACACAGCGTCCCAACTTTTATGGAAATGGAGTTGTATATATAATTGCTGTACAATACTTATTGTAATTTAGTGTCAGCAAAAATACCTTTCTATTTTACTATGCTGCCAAATATGATTATCTAAAGTCTCTTTCAGACAGGTGGTCAGGGGGAGGTGGTAAAAACTGGCAGCGGTTTTAGGCCCCCTATGCGCCTGAACTGTAGAATAACAGCCGGACAGGGCTGTTCATATGCCACGGCCGCAACACTTTCCTTTTCAGGCATGGAATTTTTAACTCAGAGTGCAGTTTGACAAGCAGTACTGCTTTTTAAAATCACCCTTTAAGGCTGGGTTCACATCACAGCACGGAGCGGCTCACAGCAGGAGACCGGTGTATCCCCATTCACCGCTTCAGGTCTGATTTCAGCCCAATTTTTTGGCTGAATTTGGACCTGAAATGGACCAGAAGACGCACATGACTCCTGTGCAATTCGCATCGGAGGCGCTCCAGAGATGTGTGAACTGGCTCTATAGAGAGCCAGTCACAATCTCCTGACATGCAAATTGGATGCAGAGAAATCCGCATCCAATTCGCAATAGTGTAAACCCAACCTAAAGTTCAATAATGTCTCCTCACTGCCTGTCAAACACCCTTTATAAAGTGTTCTGAATGCGGATTGCTATTTAGAGAGTACCACACTCCACTGTGAGTGTGATAGAGCCCTAAACTTAGCAAAAAAAAAATCAAACATGGCTTGTATACACAGTAACGTTCTGTATATCGTTGTTGAACAAAACTTCTCTGAACATTTCATTTCCTGCTCAAGTGACTGCCTCACTGCTCTTCTCAGTAGTTTTAACACTGTGGCACTGATCATGTGACTATAGCAGGAAGACTTTTCTACTCAACACTCAGGTAGTAGGATGTAGCTTCAGAAAGTAAAGTAGAGGAGTTCCACCCAAAAGTGGAAGCTCCGCTTAACTGCCCCCACCCCCCTTGGGTGCCATCTTTCAGGGTGAACAGGTATTTTTTGAAAGGTACCCTTCCCCACTTCCAGGAGCCATTGCTGCGGTGCCTTGCCTCGGCAGTTCGACCCCCCCTCATCCTTCCTCCATTGCCGGGCCAGATAGAAAGTGCGCAGTAAGCCGAGAGGCTTCACTGCCACTTTCTCTTACGACGAATGGTGGCGGCAGCACCCGACAGCCGATCCGAAAATCGCCTGGGGTGCCGACGTTGCTGGCTTCCTGGACAGGTAGGTGCCCATATATTAAAAGTCAGCAGCTACAGTATTTGTAGCTGCCGACTTTTAATTTTTTTTTCCCCAGGCGGAACACTGCTTTAACTGACCAAACAACCACAAAAGCTAGCAGTAGTAATAGTCATATTGTACTGTAATTTTGGAGACATTTCACAGCTTATCAAAGCCACTTTTTTGGTTTTAGTGTCAGAAACATACCCTACCCAGCCTTTATATCCACAAAGTGTACAGCTGGACAATCAACATCTGTCTTGACACATTCAACAGTGATGTGGTTAAGTTGACTGTGCTACCTGTGTGGATATAAATACTGGGGTAAGTTCCATCTGGTGTGTGAATGTACAGTATGTGCATGCGCTACCGAGTAAGCAGAGGGTATGTCTTTTTTGCCACCTTAGAAAAACTGCCATTACAAGGAATCTGTGGTTATAATCCTGGAAATTCCCATGATATGCTTTAGAATGTACATGCTAACACTAAATAACACTGTAGTTTCATATCTACTATTTGGTAGATGGTATGATTTCCTCTTTCAATTTGTGGCCGACATCTGATCAGAGATAAAGTATAGAGGTGTCAGAAATAGAAACCAAAAATGTTCTAGATGTAATTCTCTTGTACAGGTTTCCAAACAAAACACCAACATATCTACATACTTTGGCAGCAATAACAATTCCACGAGCCATTTACAGATAGTATATTTTTTGCTATTATGGTAATGAAAAAATTAGGATTTTGACTGTGTTTGGCATCTACAGCAACCTTTTATTGTGATGCATTGTTAGCAATAAAGAGCATCATAACCACAAAGCAAACAGCTTCATTTTGTGGGCTATCTACATAAGAGAACATCTCAGTTAGTAACAATTTATCATACATATCTGCCTCACCTGAATTATCCTTGGAGTCTGAATCTGAGTCAGAAGTCTCAGAGGATTCCGATGTCTTTTCAGGCAAATGTGGGAGCTGAGCAATATCCATCGGAATGTCCTTGTATTCTGGTAAACTAAACCAAATAAAACAGATTTATTGACATGAAATTCTCAAACCACCAACAAACCTACTGCTTAATAACCATATAAAGAACTGGTCACATAATTATAAAAAAAAAGCCAAAGAGATAAAACAAAGATATTTACACAAAAGCATAGCACAGGCACAGTGCATAGCTCAGGTCATAATATCTATTGAATAAAAGAATAAAATCACTCATGACAACACTGATCAGAGCCCTGAGGAAGAGGTATGGCCATGAAATGCATCGGTGGAGGTGTGAATTCATACAGGAGCAAGCTGAGCAGATGGGCTGTCTTATAGTGCTTGTTCTCTTACATGAAAGCTGATCCTTATTCTCTTGTGCCAGCTACAGGAGAGACCTGCTTTGGGATTGGTTCTGCTTTACTCTTTTGGCTGAGAGTTTTATATGTATTTGAGCCTGTGCACTCAGGATTTTTTTAAGTGAATGATGAGCAGTTTTAGTCACTTATTATCTACTCATTCAATTGTGAACTGTGCTATGCAATGCACCTGCATTTCCAGTTTTTGAGTGCCCCTGGGTACTTTTAGGCTGGGTCCACACTACTGCAAATTGGATGCGGGTTCCCTGTATCCAATTCGCAATAGAAGGAGACTGTGACCGGCTCTCTACGGTTCACACATCTCCAGAGCGGCTCCAGTGCTAATTTGCACAGGAGCCCTGTGCATCTTTTGGTCCGTTTCAGGCCCGAATTCAGCCCAAAATTCGGGCTGAAATAGGACCTGAAACGGTGAATGGAGACGCACTGGACCCCTGCTGTGAGCCGCTCCGCTGTGCAGTGTGAACCCAGCCTTAGAGGTTGTGAGATATAAGGATCAATAGTAAGGCTGACGGCACATCAGCCTGTATTTGTAGGAGGAGTCTGGGTGATATATACCCAGCCTCCTCCTACCTGTAGGGGCCGCACTTCTTCCGGAAACAGCTCCGCTCAGCTCAGCGCGGCACTTCCGGTTTTTCCCTTACACGAGGCAGCGGCGACATCTCCACGTCCCTCTCTATGCAGGGAGAGATACGAAGGGAGACGAGTAAGTCAGCTTTTCAGAGGGAACACACGGCACCATGAAGGGGGGGGGGATCGCGGCACAGAGGGGGTCACGGGCAGTCCATGTAGCTTGCATCTGGAGAGGAGCATCACCCCTGAACACAGAGCGGGCTCCCCGGCACTGGCGAGGATATGTGACTCTATCACCAGGGTCAGCAAGGATGGCCACGGTTCCGGGTTTCATCCGCATAAGAGGCACTGTCTCAGTCCAGCACAAGAGCACCCACAGCGGGACAAGTCCTCCAGCAGCAGCCCAGTGCTCCATCCATCCATCCATCCATCCCCTGCACACCAGCAGCTCAGCCTGGCTTACTGCCCCCATCCCCCCCCGCACTATGAAGCAGGCTCTGATGGAGGTCATGAGTATGAATCAGATCTGCAGGATGGTGCTGGTCACTTGTCGGGGATCCTTCGTCCTGGTCTTCTTCTATTTCCAAAGCATGTTACATCCGGGGAATACAAGCCTTCCATAGGGGGGTACTGACAGCACCGGGGATGACACATCGCTCCCTGCCTGGGCAATCTCATGGTGTATGATGAATAATTCATGACCGATCAGCCAGATGGAGCCTTCAAGGAGCCAAGTGACATGTGCTTCTGTTGACAATTGTCTGCCGGGGGGGCAGGCCGGTCAGTGTCCCACCCACATCATTTCAAAAAAAAAAAAAAAAACCCCACTCAGTCGCCACGTTCTGCGACTCTCATTAATTTCATGTCCAGAACCATGGGGGAAGGAACCGCATAAAAAAAAAAAAAACCCCACTTAGTCGCCACGTTCTGCGACTCTAACTCATTTCATACCTCCCGCCGAGGCTCAGTTTCTAACATTTCTAGTTCCTCCAGCCTAGCACAGGCCCAAAGGGGAAGGAACCACACTTTTTCAAAAAAAAAAAAAAAACCCACTCAGTCACCACGTTCTGCGACTCCCACTCATTTCATGCCTCTTGCTGAGGCTTCATTTCTAACATTTCAAGTTCCTTCAGCCTAGCACAGGGCCACGGGGGAAGGAACCATATAATAAAAAATAAAAAAAACCTACTTAGTCGCCACGTTCTGCGACTCTCACTCATTTCATGCTTCTTGTTGAGGCTTCATTTCTAACATTTCTAGTTCCTTCAGCCTAGCACAGGGCCACGGGGGAAGGAACCATAAAAAAAAACAAAAAAAAAAAAAAAAACCTACTTAGTCGCCACGTTCTGCGACTCTCACTCATTTAATGCCTCTCGTTGAGGCTTCATTTCTAACATTTCTAGTTCCTTCAGCCTAGCACAGGGCCACGGGGGAAGGAACCATAAAAAAAAAAAAAAAAAAAAAAAAAACTACTTAGTCGCCACATTCTGCGACTCTCACTCATTTCATGCCTCTTGCTGAGGCTTCATTTCTAACATTTCAAGTTCCTTCAGCCTAGCACAGGGCCACGGGGGAAGGAACCGTATAATAAAAAAAAAAAACCTACTTAGTCGCCACGTTCTGCGACTCTCACTCATTTCTGCGACTCACTCATTTCATGCCTCCTGCTGAGGCTTCGTTTCTAACATTTCTAGTTCCTTCAGCCTAGCACAGGGTCACGGGGGAAGGAACCGCATAGCATTTCAAAAAAAAAAAAAAATTTTTTATAGAGGCCCTCATGGCATTTCGGCCAGGGTCGTCATATCATATCAGACTCCTTCCGCCCACCACAGGGCCACGGAGGAAGGTGAGAAAAGACATGAAAGCATACGCCGGCAGTAGCCATTGTCTGTTGTTTCTTCTTTCAGTTTCTTACGCGAAATAAGAAGGCCGTGGATACAGATACTTCCGCAGGTAGTTTACCTTTTTTTTTACCAGGACGCGGACAAGTCAAGCCTTGGTTTCGTGGACCCTGATTGGTACGTAAAAAAGTCTTTCCAGGCCATAAGCCGTTTCACAGCCGGCAGGCAGGGGTTCAGTCACGGCATCACAGCAATGTTAACAACACGAGTCTTCACCATCACTTCTCACGCCAGGTTCGCTTCTCTCGGGGTGGTTACACTGCACGCATTATTCCACTCACGCCAGTGACCACCGCCCTGCACAGCTCCCGTGCCACCTTCACCTGCTGATAGCAGCAGCTCATTTCTGTAACCTCGCCACCTTTCGCACGCAGACACTGCACGCAGTGGGCAGGGCACGTCAAAATATTTAGGTTCCTTCACAGCATTTTCGCTTTTCTCATACTCCTTCTCATAGGTAATGTCTCAAGCAGACGACATAAGAGATTATGTATCCAACTCCCCATCACCAACCAGGAGCTCAGATCACGGGGGACCTTCGTCCTTGAGGGCCTGGACCATCCCCAAGCTGATGGCCGAGCTACAAGCAAGAGGGATTTCTTATCCGGCCACAGCCCGAAAGGCCGAATTATACAGACTCCTATTCCCTAGGACCTCAGGGTCCGATGCAGAGCAAGTGACCCTACGGTCCGTGGTCGCCTCCCTGGCCCAGATTCAGGGGACTTTGAGTTCACTACTCACTTCTGGTCAGGAATTGAGGGATAGAGTAACAGCGCTGGAAAATCGCCCAGCCATACTCCCACCAGTAATCGTCACAGGAACCCCTCAGGTGCCAGGGAATCCTCCGGTGCCCAATCTGGGACCAGCTACGGCAGGTACTACCTGGGGTTCCCCCTCAGTGTCCCCTGCACATTTCATCCCGGCAAATGTCAAGAGGGACATTCTTGAAGGG
>BLSH010215088.1:722659-738248 GCA_018402905.1 Glandirana rugosa | reverse complement strand
AAACATGAGCCTCAGAATTGCATGGACTTGCTCCTTCGATAGTACCTCTTTACCGTCACTGGACTCCGCACGGCACCAGTGTTCCAGTCATACGGATTTTCTCCCGTTTTTCTATGTTCATCCTACGGTCTTTCTCAAATAACCCAACAGAGTAATATGACGATCATTTCGTGTACGGGCACTGTAAAGATGTTTACCAAGTCCATACATAAATCTCATTGTTTTCCTTAAGGTAGGCGGATCAGAAGACTACTACACCCGGCCATGGGGTACAACACTCCGCCGGCTACGTCGAGGTTAGGCCTTCCTCACTGGTCACATTGAAAACCCCAAGTGTAAGCTAGACTGAATGTGAACCCCAAAAGTTACACTGGTCACTCCTTCCGGATTGGAGCTGCATCGGCCGCCTCACAACATGGGGTACCGGCCCACATCATCAGAAGACTAGGCGGATGGAATTCCTTTTGTTACTCTAAATACATACCTGAACCATTTGTAGAAATGTCACGGGCATGTGCTTTACTAGCAGTATAATGAGACAACCCAATAAACTCTTTCTGGCATCCTACTTGTATCTTTTTGCCCTCTTTTAGGCATACTGACCTTGTGACCACGGCACGCCTCAGGTCACTGCCATTTCTCCATGATAGCTTCCTCGTTCAGGTACGTTAAGACTCCGAGTACAAATTGTATTAACTTGGACAATTTCATTATCTGTTGGGTGGTTGGCAGGTCCAGTGGTGAACACGTCTTCTCACTTTACTTTGTAAAAATGTTTGTTTAATCACTTATGTATGTGAATGAAGTTTATAGGACTAGATCACATGTGTCAAACATAAGGCCCGAGGGCCGAATCTGTCCCACAGGCCATTTCATGTGTCCCTTGTGCCTCTTCTGCAGCTGCAGCACCCCCCTCATCTCTGCCCCCACCTTGTCTCAGCAGTCGGCAGCAGAGAGTAGGACAGAACTCCTCCTCCAGATCCTGCATTTCTATGTGCAGCCATGTAGAGGCTTGTCTCTTTTCCCATCGCAGCAGCGAGGTCAGAATTCCTCCTACAGATCCTGCGCTTCTCTATGCATCCCCTCATCTCTGCCTCCCCTGATCTCAGCCTTCAGCGATCAAGCAGCCAACTCCAGCCCTCCTCTGGTCCTCTTCCAGGCTCTGCACTTTTCTTCCCAGTTCCACCTCCAGCTTCTTCCCAGTAGAAGCACAAGGTAAGGGGGGGAGTGCACTGTGATGTAAGGAAGGGTGGAGGGACTCTTGACTGCTGATGGTGGGGGCTCTTGACTTCTGATGTAAGGGGGGTGGGGTGCTTTGGACATTTAGTCTAACAGATACAATGGCCCTTTGAGAGCAACCATAATGCTGATGTGGCTTGCGATGAAATTGAGTTTGACACCCCTGAACTAGATAGTTCAAAACTGCTTGAGCGTAGGCCTCCCAAAATTCTCTCAGTGCCAATAAATATAGTGTCATTGAACAGCATAATCTAGGTGTCAGATGGGTATGTGTGGGTTTTACAGTATTCCATGTTGTGGCCACTGATGACAACTTATGATCAACTAAAGCAAAGTACCGAAATTCCAGGCTATAGCACATTCCATAAACTGGTTGGGGCAAGTGGCTTTCTGGCAGAATTAAAAGATCAGAACAAGCTGCTTTCAGGCACAATCAAATAACACACAGAGACTGGGCCTGGCAGCAAACAGACAATAAGAGTGTGAAGACAGGCTGTAACCAGTGTATCAATCAGGATTCACAAAATAACTACTAAACTCTGTTAGGACCAGCTGGAATTTTTTAGTCAACAGCAATCCTGGTCCAAAGGGAAGGGCATGTGTGGCATTTGAGCTGGCTACATAAGCACAGAACTAGATGCCACCCAAGGGAAGGTACATGGTTTGGGTTTGGAGCTTCATGTTTAAAAAAAATATTGTTTTATACTTAGTAAGGTTGACAAAAACGAAAGTTTATTTCATTCAAACTTTTCTATTCCAAGCTACAGAGGACACAAACTGCTAGAAATGTGCATAGCAAAGTATGAAAACAGAAAACACATATCAACTTTCCAATATTCAGGATTGTAGCAGTGATTCATACAGTATATTTTATCTACTGACAGCACGTGAACTTCTTCTGGAAGACACTGCTGTGATCTGCTTGACCTGAGCAGGCATGACAGAATTTCATTCTATAATAATTTGGGAAGCAGGACGACTGTCATAGTGCACAATTTAGATATTGCTTGAAAAATCTACCACCATAATGTTATATCCACCATGATAATTCATTAGGATTCACAAACATGAAGGCTTGGCTTTGCTGGATGCAAGCAAATAGTGGCACTCCAAGCCATTACTGAATATAATTTTTACTTCAGCATGCTGTAAATATATGAAAATATACAATGGAGACATTTTCTAGTAGTTGCAAAGATCTGACTAAGTCCTGAATATGCAAAAGCCACAAAATTAGTTTCTGGTGCATCAGTCACGTCGTCTCTCAGCGGAGGAAAGTTGTGTAAATTTTGGTACATGCCATACCACTGTTACAGGTCATTTTCTTTTTCCAATAGTGTTGAAGAGTGTAGAGTCATAGACCATATACTTTCTACATACATAGCTCCATGTAGTGTCTGGCTTCTTCCAGGAAGGCAAGACTCATATTTTGGTATGACTAGAATACAATGTTTCTGCATCTCAGTGACTGATGTAACTATGTCTATCCAAGAATAAATATTTTATCACAATTTTTGCGAGGAAGCAGTCTGTTAATTTGATAGACCAAACATGTGAATTAGTAACCTTAACATATTTAAGGCCCCTTTCACATGGGCTTGTCCATTTGCGGAGTCTGCCCTGGTCAGCAGGGATCAATCCGCTGATCCCCGCTGAACAGGCGGATGACAGATCCATCTCTGCTCACTGTCCTCTATGGAGATCGGATGAAAATGGATCCGCCTGTCCGTTTTCATCCGATTCGCTCCGATCCGATTATCCAGACGGATGCAAAATAGGGTTTCCATCCGTCTGGATTTCATGGACAGGATTGGATCAGAGAGCGACGGATGTCAGCGGACATGTAACCGCTGACATCCGCCGCTATATAGGGCTGCATGGAGTGTCCAATCAGGTCCGCCTAAAAAACTGACAGGCGGACCTGATCGGAAAACCCCTGTGAATAGAGCCTTATCAATGATCATCAAAATAATATAACACAGGTGACAGGGATACACATATTGCACCCAGGGCAGGTCCCAGTGGGTCCAATGGTCCTAGGCGGCAAGTTGAGAGAGCAGGGCCGCAGCTACCTATACGATCCACATCTAGTGCAGAATCAGTGAGAGTGTTGCGGGCTGCCTGACACATCGCTGTCCCACACAGACGCAGCACTCCCACGGAGTCTGCACCGATACTTCAGTGACAGCCGGAGCCCAGAGATCAGTGTGAGAGCGAGTCTCTTCCTTGCTTCGCCCATATGATAGAGCCAGGAGGAACTTTCTCACACGAGGTCCTAAACAGGGGTGGCGCTATGTAGTACTGTCTGTACTCACTTCACCAGACTGTATGTACAATTCACTAGCTTGTCTATATACCCTAGCCTGTCTATATACCCTATATTGTCTATATACTACCCTAGCCTGTCTATACACCCTAGCCTGTCTATATACTACCCTATTCTGTCTATATATCCTAGCATGTCTATATACTACATTAGCCTGTCTGTATAGTTCACTAGACTGTCTATATACTACACTAGCCTGTCTATATACTACACTAGCCTGTCTATACACTTCACTAGCCTGTATATATACTGCACTAGCCTGTTTATATACTTCACTCGCCTGTCTATATACTGCACTAGCCTGTCTATATACTGAATAAGTCTGTCTGCATACCATAGCCTGTCTATACACTGCCACAATCTGTCTTTATTCCCTAGTCTGTCTATATACTGCACTAGCCTGTCTATATACTTCACTAGACTGTCTGTATACTCTAGCCTGTCTATATACTTCACTAGCCTGTCTACATACTGCCCTAGGCTGTCTGTATACCCTAGCCTGTCTATATACTGCACTAACCTGTCTATATATTTCACTAGACTGTCTGTATACCCTAGCCTGTCTATATACTTCACTAGCCTGTCTATATACTACACTAACCTGTCTATATACTACAATAGCCTGTCTATATACTTCACAAGCCTGTCTATATAATACACTAGCCTGTCTATATACCCTAGCCTGTCTACATACTACACCAACCTGTCTATATACTACACTAGCCTGTTTGTATATTGTTTGTATATTCCCTAGCCTGTCTATTTTCTTCACTAACCTGTCTATATACTTCACTAGCCTGTCTATATACCCTAGCCTGTCTATATACTACCTTGGTCTGTCTGTATACCCTAGCCTGTCTATATACTACACTAACCTGTCTATATACTAGACTAGCCTGTCTATATACTTCACTAGCCTGTCTATATAATACACTAGCCTGTCTATATACCCTAGCGTGTCTATATACTACACTAGCCTGTCTGTATACACCCTAGTCTGTTTATATACTTCACTAGCCTGTCTATATACTACATTAGCCTGTCTGTATACCCTAGCCTGTCTATATACTGCACTAGTCTGTCTGTATACCCTAGCCTGTCCGTATACTACACTAGTCTGTCTGTATACCCTAGCCTGTCTATATACTGCACTAGTTTGTCTGTATACCCTAGACTGTCTATATACTACTCTAGCCTGTCTATATACCCAAGCCTGTCTATATACTACCCTGTCTGTATAGTACACTAGCCTGTCTATATACCCTAGCCTGTCTATATACCACACTAACCTGTCTATATACTAGACTAGTCTGTCTATATACTTCACTAGCCTGTCTATATAATATACTAGCCTGTCTATATACCCTAGCGTGTCTATATACTACACTAGCCTGTCTGTATACACTCTAGTTTGTTTATATACTTCACTAGCCTGTCTATATACTACATTAGCCTGTCTGTATACCCTAGCCTGTCTATATATTGCACTAGTCTGTCTGTATACCCTAGCCTGTCTGCATACTACACTAGTCTGTCTGTATACCCTAGCCTGTCTATATACTGCACTAGTCTGTCTGTATACCCTAGCCTGTCTATATAATACCCTAGCCTGTCTATATACTACCCTAGCCTGTCTATATACCCTAGCCTGTCTATATACTACCCTGTCTATATAGTACACTAGCCTGTCTATATACCCTAGCCTGTCTATATACTACCCTAGCCTGTCTATATACTACCCTAGCCTGTCTATATACTGCCTTAGCCTGTCTATATACCCTAGGCTGTCTATATACTGCACTAGCCTGTCTATATACGCTAACCCGTCTATATACTACACTAGCCTGCCTATATACCCTATATTGTCTATATACTACCCTAGCCTGTCTATATACCCTAGCCTGTCTATATACTACCCTATTCTGTCTATATACCCTAGCCTGTCTATATATTACACTAGCCTGTCTATATACTACCCTAGCCTGTCTATATACTACACTAGCCTGTCTACATACACTAGCCTGCCTATACACCCTAGCCTGTCTATATACTACCCTAGCCTGTCTATATACTACACTAGCCTGTATATATACTACCATAGCCTGTCCAAATACTACCCTAGCCTGTCTATATACTACACTAGTAAGTCTATATACCCTAGCCTGTCTATATACTACACTAGCCCTTAACCTTGGTTCACACGTATGTGTTTAGTGCAAAATCTGACTTAATGATAAATTTAATTTTAGTTTTATTTATCATGATATAAAATAATGGATGTAGGGGCCTTTTGGTGGGCGTGATTTTTTTTTTGGGGGGGGCAGCATTTCATTCTTGGACCCAGGCAGCACAATGTCTTGGGCTAGCCCTGATTGCACCACATTATTGTCCCTTACAATATGTCAAGGAGGCTTTAACTCTTTGTGAGGTCTTCCTGACACTGGAGTATATGACGTACATGCAGTGCTGAACATGCTGTGTGCATTGACTATGGAAGTACTGGAATCATCTCCAGAAATTTTAAGGCTCAATTCCAGTTAATCACTTGAGCAGTATGAGATGAACCCCCTGTTGACAAATGTCTCTCTTTCCATACTTTGAAATCAATGTATTGCAAATAAGTGAAAGGCCAACAAGGTGTTACAATCCCACAAATCATCCCCACATATACTAAAGGAGCATAGCAAGTTCACTTTAAAATGTGAATTATACGGTACAAGAGAATTTTCACTAAGCTTAGTGAAGGTGAAGCTATGGTGACTTCAGTCATCCTATTATGTGCAAGATAAAATGTTTTTTTGTCTTTAATTTTCATGGCACGTGATTGGATATTCTAAGCAAAGTGTACAGTATTTTAACTGGATTCAAAGCTAAGTAAAATTCCCTTGCAAAGTGAACATGCTCTACTCCTTTTGTGCACCAACCCCCGTGTTTCCACAGTAATACTTTGACACAGTATGTATCACCATATTCTCTAAATAACTGTTCCATGACATTGATGAAAACGGAGAAGAGGGAAAAATGTTTGGAAAGACTGTGTGAAAAGTGCTATAAAGTCACAACTTTAAAATAAACTGGCTCAAAGTTTTCTTCATTTTTACACTGGTTCTGATTTATCAGCTACTGCCTCTTTCTACCTTTTTTGATGAACACAAGGGCACTGTCATGTCAGTGATTATGCTATACATAAAGGTTCAATGCCAGTTGTACTAAGTCTGGTGGAGCTTGTTTCCAAGGTATGAGGTTACCTGAGGATATAGTTGACCCAGATGATGTTCCTCTCATTGGCATTCTTGGCATTGATTGCGATGGTGGCACAGGACTGGACCCAAATGTAGCCACCATTCTTCTGCATCCACCGATAATACTTGGTTACACACTGGCCCTTGTTCAACACTGAAAGGAAAAAAAAGTTCTGAGATCTGCTCTAAGTACCAGTTATTATTATAATCAGATGCTATTTGCTGTTATATATTATGGTTTTTATTCAACAACCAAAGTCTCGCGCATGAAAGTGTCTGAAGAAAGAAATGTCTGCCCTGCCCATAGCAACCAGTTAGATCCTTCTTATTTTCATCTTTCCAGTGTAGGTTGGAAAATGAAAAAAAATAGATTAGCTGTCATGAGAAGCGCTGACTACTTTTTTTCAGACAATTTTAAGAATGAGGTTAATTTTGGCTGATATACCTATAATGTAACATAAGCAACACTGATGAGTAACTGTTCCAAGAAAAGATCTGAAATGACTGTCAAACATCGACATGTGTCACACGCATATGAGTACACTAAAATGATTATGTCCAAACATATGGACTCACATTAAAACACCAGCTAAACTTTCAATTTAATCACTTAAATGCCTTTAACAAATACATAAATAACTTTAGGAGGTAGGAAGAAGCAGAGCCAAACTTGATTTTTACAAGAAAAATAGGAACTGGAATGGTCTTTGGCCACATTGCAGTAAATATACTAAAATATATACTCTGATCCATCATATTGCTCAAAAACAGCGCCATGAATGGGGGGGAGGAGGGGAGGGGGGAGTTGGGTTACAGGTAGTACTCCCATTCCAGGACTCTCCTGGTTGGTAAGGAGGCCTCCTGGGCCTTGTGGATTACTGAAAATAGTGCAGGAGTGAGTGACGCCACACCAGAGTCTGCCCTGAACTGGAACCTGGTTGCACATAGAATTATCATTAGGGGTAAGCCCGGAAGTATTCTCCAGTCACTAGAGAAGATTATAGTGCCCCCTATATGGATCATGGCTGCAGTGTTGAATCAGAGAAGTCTTTCTGGGGGTCCTGCTTGGTCTCAGGATTATTACTACTAGCGATCACCTCGCCATCCACAAGGAATGAGTTCCAAAAAAATATTGCTTGTGGTGCTTGAACTTGGGGCTGCTGAAGAGCGTTGTTTGGGTGTCCACTGGGGTGGGGGGGCCTGTCATATAGCTTGTATGGGGGCCCCATGATTTCTAATGGCAGCCCTGCTCATAAATACTAAATGCATGTATAAAAAAGCCTAATGGTGCCCATATTTGTTTTGTTTTTTTGTATTTGATCAGGTAATGACCAATATTGACCAATTTTTGTAAAACTAATTTAAGTAATAATCAAACAGGCTGGACAATTTATAGCATGAATGTTGTAACTGAACAATTCTGTTCCACTTTAATATTTTTGCAATGTTTAAAAAAAAGCCTGAATGCACTGAGGATTATTGTGTTCATGTATTTAGCAAACACAATTATGGAATGACCTGAAGAACCTATTTAGCAAATGAATTAATCAATCTAAAAAAGAAAGATCAAAAAATATGTGTGCATTCCAAGGCGTTGTAAAAAAATGAAAGCATTACTAAAGCTATTTTTTAAATTAAAATAACAAACATGTTATTCATACCTGCTCTGTGCAACTGTTTTGAACAGAGCGGCTCCGAACCTCCTCTTCTGAGGTCCCCAACTGGTGCTGTTATGGGGGCAAACACTGCAGGCTCAATCTGGAGCTGTGTTGTGTGTGTCTATAGATAGACATAGCATGGATCGGCCCTGCCTCACTGGATTTGATTGACAGCAGCAGGAGCCAATGGCTCCTGCTGCTGCCTCCATGTCTAGTAAAGAGAGAGAGAGAGAGGAGAGAGCCGCTGCTCTCAGGCACAGTGCTGGATTAAGATCGGGTTCCGATAAGTATTTTGTGGGGGCTGTGGAGCAACAGTTAAAGTTTTTTTACCTTACTGCAGAGATTGCATTAAAGTAAAAACCCTTTTGCCTTTAGAACCACTTTAAGAGCGGAAGTACCAGGGATAGACAGGAGTGCATCTGATTTAAAATATGAGGTACACTCATACATTTAGAGCCATTCAGAGAAAGAGCAGAGTTCAATGCTGAATACTACTGTGGCCAGGATAACACTCCAAGTCTCTCTCCTTGCCTGCCTGTTAGAGGTTATTTGAAGGTATTTGTGCAGCTTTGATCCCTGGGCTCATTTTGGGGATTCCAGTAGGTCAGAAAATACAGCACTTTCTTTTCATCTTGTCAGAGAGAATTTACAGCTCTCAGAAGAACAAAATCCCAGTCGGAAAGGTGGGGTGAGGGGGACCAGAGACCACAGAAGTTAATATGTGAAGACAGCAGAGGGAAAGATTTGTGTAAATGAGGAAAAAAGAAGAAAGTTGGAGAAATAAATGCGGTGATGATAATAAAAGTGACTGAAAAGGGAATGGATGTAGAGTTAAAAGAGAAAAGGATATTTGGGGTCATTTACAAAGCTCATAAATAGCAATAGGCAAGTAATGTAAAATCCGCTCCACTGGTGCTTCAGCCGAGTGGGCCCTATTATTTGCTCCGCCGAGCAAATATTCAATTTAGCTGGCAGTTTTAGAAAGCTGATGAGACGTGGTCCAAAAAGCTACAGTGACACCCCCTGTGTGACATTATCACCTTAATGAAAATATATAGCTTTCACATCAGTCCACTTACATCAGTGGGAATTCGGTTTGGCCTTAAAAATGTAATCCCTCATTGGATTCTGCTTGTGAACTAGAGGCCACTAGGGATTGGAGAACCTATCCTTGGAATGTGGGTTTCTTGTGTGGGTGTCTGCTTTAATCCCTGCCTGTTCCAGAAGGGAACCTGATTCACCCAACAACCCCGCTAGTACCGCACAGCTTTTCCAAGGAATATGTCCTGTCTGGGCCCTCGTCCTATTAATTCCTATGAATGATCCATATTTGTGGTGGCCTCCAGCTGGTATACAGCTTACCCATAGGAATGACTGAGACTGTGGCAAGCGTGAGCAGTAGGAAAGAACCCAGCTGGGACATTGTCTAAGCAAAAGCTGTGCTTTCCTGAGCATGTTTGCAAAAAGGTAGGCATTTTACTGGGTGGGCTGGGGGTTTACTAAAATTGTGGATGTACTTTAAATATCTGCATTCCACAATGTTTAAAGTGGTTGTAAAGGTAGAAGTTTTTTTTCCCCCATAATGCATTCTCTGCATTAAGGTATAAAACCTACTGTGTGCAGCTTCCTAACCCCCTCAGCCACCTTAAACACTTACCTGAGCCTGATTTTGATCCAGCGCTGTGCTGAAGAGCAGCATTGCTGCTCTCTCCCCCTTACTGTCTTAGAGGCAACAGTGGGAGCCACTGGCTCCTGCTGCTGTCAACCACGGCCTGTGAGAAGGGAGCAAAAGGGGTGGAGCCGAGCTCTGTGTATCAATGGACAGAGTGTGGCTAGGAAATTAGCTTGCACAAGTGCCCCCATAGTAAGCGACTTGCACTCAGAAGGGGGGGGGGGGGCAGTAGCACTTCTGGGGACCACAGGAAAGGAGGATTGGGGCTGCTCTGTGCACCACCATTGCACAGAGCAGGTAAGTATAACATGTTTATTATTTTTAAAAAATTCCCTTTACAATTACTTTAAAAAAAGCTGTCTAAAAAGCAGACAGCTAACTTCAAAAAACACAAATTAACTGTTAATCTCCCTTGGTCTGGGGCTCCATGCAAGATCTAATCTCGTGGAGATTCAGGTGAGGAATCAGCCCAGAACTACATGGGAGAATCTTGTCAAAGATCTCAAGGCAGCTGGGACAATAGTCACCAAGAAAACAATTGGTAACACACTACGCTGTGAAGGACTTAAATCCTAATCTAAGGTCCCTAACTCACATTAATAAATACACATACTTGGGCCAATTTAGACAAGAGCCAAGTAACCTACCAGCAAGTCTTTGGAGTGTGGGAGGAAACCCATGCAGGCACAGGGAGAACATGCAAACTCCAGGCAGGTAGTGGAGTGGTTGGGATATGAGCCGATAACCCTAGTGCTGCTAGGTAGAAATGCTACCCACTTAGCCACTGTGTAGCTGATGTGTAGCTTGGCATAGCAGCAGAGGTAAAGAGTAAGTCAACAGTAAGTGGATTCAAACAAGCTTGGGGCACACACAGACCTATATGCAGCCAAAAAAACTCCCCAAAAAAATGGAAAAAAAACTAAATAAATTTTAAAAAATGGGGCAGACGCAGTGGAAACTTGGCCTTTTTACTGCCATCACTCCTCTATGCTATAAGCTGCCATTAATGTCTAATCCTTCTAAAGTGGGAGCTTCCTGGGTGCCACCTGATCCACCAACTTTAATACTTTCTAAGTCACCGACCCACAACAAATGCTCAAATTAGGCATTCAGACTTTACCCTGACTTTCCTTGCTGCATACTTGATCCAGGTCAAATACTCAAAAAAAAAGTATGTATTTTTCAAGATATTGCTGAAATGATGACAGTGTTCTTCAAGTCCCTGAAGAGGTTATTTTTTGAACAGTCTGTGAGATGTATTTGCAAATAAATATTAGTAAAGCTGGAGGACTAGGGGATTTGTTGACAGAGATCTAATAGACCATTTTTAGTTTCTATGTGAAAGAAATGATATTTAACATATCTCTGTAGAACTATATCTTACTGCTTGTGGATTTAGCAAAAACAAGCTATTCCAGGGCAGGTAACACATAGGATTCACACAAACGGGAAGCAACTGGTTAAATCGGTAGTCTTATGTGTTGTGATATGGGTTACAGGTTGCATAAATGTTAATGAGCTTAATGCCTCATTGCTTGCATGGTAGTCAGAACTGTCATACAGTGTAGCATGTTCACAGATAAATAATTAACCATGAAATTACATTGGTGTCTCAAAATCTTTTCATAAGAGACAGCGAGCAGAGGGCAGTTCCATCACATCACCATCAGGGGGCAGTATGTCCTCAGCAGCCCCTTGTCCCCTTACTGTGTCCTTGTCTCTGTCTGTCTGGAATGGAAAACCTTCTAACTGCTGTAATAAATTTGGCTAAATTAGTGGTTAAATGGTTATCTCAAGTAATATGTATTTGCATTAATCATCTTGCAGCAAAGCAGAGCTGAGGAGGGCTTCGGAGAAAGCACTAAATTCATATTGTCCATTTAATTGTGGCTAATAAGTGCTACACAATACAGAGTGTGCTAGGGAGGGCTGCAGTGAAGAGGGTGGTGGGGAGGGGGGGGCACAGGAGAAAACAGATTGAGGAGACCTGAGAGGTATATGGAAAAACAATGTAAGCATTATGTGATGCATTTACAATATACAGATACTCTCAACATAAGACCATGAGAAGATCCCCCCAAATGTGTTGGACTGTACTGGAGTTAGAGCAGAAGACCGTATGCTTCATGTATGAAAACAGAATTTCATATTATCTGCCTCGTGAATAAGTCTCACAAAAAGCAGTCAATATAGGCCATAAGAATGGAATCTGTTCAACTAATGTTAAATTATTTAAAAAAAACATTGTATTTATTAAAGTGCGTCAATCACCTACACATCAGTTGTGTCACCCAATGTGGGTGGAACAATTATTCACTCTGACAATTCAAGGAGGCCTACTGTAATCCCAAGCCTGCCTCCCACGGCGCAATACTAAATATTCTGTTGGGTTCAGAACGGAAAGTGTGTTTCTCTTTACCTAGGGACATGTCACCTACTGTCCACCACCCCTCCCAAAACTGAACTCCAAGCAGCTATAAAGGTCACATACTCATTCAGCTCTGTATTAATATATTGTTACATGTATTATTTTTAATGCAAGCAGTGTAAGTAACTGAAATTTACTTGTATTAGCCACTTGCAGTCCCTGTAAAGTAGAGTGACTAGACGTCCCCGGTTTCAGGGGACAGTCCCAGGATTGAGGACACTGTCCCCGGACCAAATCTGTCCCCGGTTTTGTCCCCTGATTGGATTTGAACAGGGGCCAAAGCCATTTCAAAGGCAGTCAGTGCAGAATTAAAAAAAATTCTGACTTACACCCCCCGCTCTGCAGCTCCTACTAGCTTGGGGGGGGGGGGGGTGTAATTCCCGCTTGCATGTTCTCCTGCCTTGGCTCAAGTCCAGGCCAGCCGCCTGCCTGCCTATCTCCTTGCCTTCCCCAGTGGAGTAATCTTCCTCTGCTCAGTTCTGCTCCCCACCCAGTAGTAGCCGGGGCCCAAAGAGGTGCTGTGAGGCGGTCAGTGGTGGTGACAGGCGGAGAAAGGCAGCTGAGCTCAGCTGATATTGTCCAGCTGCAATTTCCCACAAAGTGTCACTTAGTGTCCGATTTGTCCACCGCAAAATCGCAGTCCCCCTATAAATCGCTGATTGCTGCCATTACAATTAAAATTAAAATATGTCCCCGGATTTCATTTTAAAAATCTGGTCACCTTACTGGAGAGCAGAGTTCAGACTGAAAGTAAGAGGAGCAGCACAAGGAGTCAATCAGTTCATGTGTTAGCAAGCAGCATTTTGATGGAGGAGAACTCATATTGACAGAGAGATGAACTCACCAGTCATCTTTCTACTCCTTTCACTGTCCAGTCACGTGCCAGGGGGGGGAGGAGACAGCTCAGTCTTAGTAAACTGCAGCAGAGGAAAAAATAGGTCTCCTCTCCTTCTAGACAGGACTTCACTTTGTAAATCTCAGAACTAGGAACTAGATGGCCAGAACTACATATTATTATATACACGTACATGTAGTTTGTCTATGTATTTAGCTGTCTTGTTAGGGTAATAGGTAACATTCAGGTTTCCCTCCATTCCCTGGAATCTACAGTGAGGAAAAAAAGGTATTTGATCCCCTGCTGATTTTGGACGTTTGCCCACTGACAAAGAAATGATCAGTCTATAATTTTAATGGTAGGTTTATTGTAACAGCAAGGGACATAATAACAATTATAAAAATCTAGAAAAACACATTTAAAAAAGTTATACATTGATTTTCATATTAGGCTGGGTTCACACTATCCGACATTTAAACGGTCCGACTATGATCCTACTTTGCTGTGCGATATACGGTCCTACACAGGGTCAAAGTCGGACCGATTTTCTGTGAATAGGGATCCGACTTTGATCCCGACAATACCAGGCACCTTGTGCTCTGAGGATCTTGAAGGGGAACTCCACACCAAATTAAAAAAAAAAAAAACGGCAAGGGGTCTCCCTCCAGGAGCATAGTCTGATATGGATTTTAAGGGGAACCCCGCACCAAATGAAAAAAAAAATGGTGTGGGGTTCCCCCCAAAATCCATACCAGACCCTTATCCGAGCACGCAGCCCGGCAGGCAAGGAAAGGGGGTGGGGACGAGCGAGCACCCCCCCCCCCTCCTGGACCATACCAGGCCGCGTGCCCTCAACATGGGGAGTATGGGTGCCTTGGGGCAGGGGGGGCTCTGTGCCCCCCCACTCCAAAGCACCTTGTCCCCATCTTGATGAGGACAAGGGCCTCTTCCTGACAACCCATGCCGGTGGTTGTCGGGGTCTGCGGGCGGGGACTTATCGGAATCTAGAAGCCCCCTTTAACAAGGAAGAACAGAGGGTAGAGGACAGTGGAGAAGACCGGCAAAAGGGCAGAAGACGGGCAAAAGAGCAGAAGACGCCGCAGAGAAGGAAAAGAAAGACGACCCCTCAGAAGATAGAAGACTCCGCAAAAGAGCAGAAGAAAGAAGAGCCGGAGAGGGGAGAAGACGCCAGAGCTGATTTAATAAAAGATTTTAAAAACCTGTGTAGTGTGGTTTTTATTTTACACTTTTTTTCAGGTGAATGGGTAGGGGTACAATGTACTCCATACTCATTCACATAGGGTGGGGGGCTGGGATCTGGGGGCTCCCTTGTTAAAGGGGGCTTCCAGATTCCAAAAAGTCCCCACCTGCAGACCCCGACAACCACCGGCAAGGGTTGTCGGGAACAGGCCAACGCTGTATCTTGGCCTAGGCCGACAAGGCCCAGGCCTAGGGCGGCACATTGCAGAGGGGCAGCACAAAAAGAATCCCCGCCGGTTTGCGCTCTTAGTGTAGCGCCAGTCTTATGGAGCGGACTGGGCCGGAAGGCCAATCGGGCTGGCACCCCCATAAAGCAGCTGGGCAGGGCCACCATCAGGGGGGACAGCCAATACATATGTAGGGGACCCGGGCGTCCCAAGGGGCCCAGGCGACAGACCCCAACCAATGAGTTGTTGTGCTACCCCATAGCCAAACAGAAAGTGTGAGGAAATCTTCAAATTAAGGGAATCCATTGTCCATTGTCCCCCCCCCCCCCAAAGTCCTAAGAACTAGTGTCCCCACTGGAAAATTTCACAGTGGGTCCTAAATAGGAAGGGTTGTGGCCTTGACAGGAAGGGGTGGCTCATTTTTAAATTAGGGGGTGCACGAGTTTAGTCAGTCCTAGGGCAGCACAAAACCTAAATACACTGCTGGAAGAGGCCCTTGTCCTCATCAACATGGGGATATGTTCACAGGTACCCAGCTCCCACTTCCGCACCTGGCGCCGCGACGGAAGTTCACCTATCCCCCTCCCTCCCTGCAATCTTCTGGGACACGTCACAGGTCCCAGGAGATTGCCCGGCTAATCATATTAAATGGGTGGAACTCCACTTTAAGCTTTGACAATTAAACCTGGAAGCTGATTGGTTACTATGCACAGCTACACCAAATTTTGTGCTCTCCAGTTTTAGGATATCTCCCCCTAAAAA
>BLSH010215088.1:686221-722649 GCA_018402905.1 Glandirana rugosa | reverse complement strand
AAGGATAAATCCTGGGTGACACTTCCCCCCCCCCCCCAAAGTCCTAAGAACTAGTGTCCCCACTGGAAAATTTCACAGTGGGTCCTAAATAGGAAGGGTTGTGGCCTTGACAGGAAGGGGTGGCTCATTTTTAAATTAGGGGGTGCACGAGTTTAGTCAGTCCTAGGGCAGCACAAAACCTAAATACACTGCTGGAAGAGGCCCTTGTCCTCATCAACATGGGGATATGTTCACAGGTACCCAGCTCCCACTTCCGCACCTGGCGCCGCGACGGAAGTTCACCTATCCCCCTCCCTCCCTGCAATCTTCTGGGACACGTCACAGGTCCCAGGAGATTGCCCGGCTAATCATATTAAATGGGTGGAACTCCACTTTAAGCTTTGACAATTAAACCTGGAAGCTGATTGGTTACTATGCACAGCTACACCAAATTTTGTGCTCTCCAGTTTTAGGATATCTCCCCCTAAAAAGTCTCATACGCTTGAGGCTCGTACACACCATCAGCAAATCGAGAGAACACTTTCATCTGAGGAACGATCATACGATTTTCTGATAGAAAAAATCAAAGTTTTTTTTTTTTTATTTCATACAGGGAAGGCCAAGTTTGATAGAATGGAGGGTTGTCTGTACCCCCATTTTTAAACCATATTTTCGTTCACAGCTTTCTGTGTTTAATGACAAAATACATAATACAATAGGGATAGTCTTGTCACTTTGATTTTCTGTCCCTAGAAATGACCATCATTTTGAATAGTAAACACGAAAATAAAATTCTTATGCTACATCCAGTTCTTACTATCTACTATAATTACTTTGTCTAATTAAAGTGTTAAGTACCCCTGCCAGGTGTTTATTGCTGTCCGCCTGGGAGATTTATCTTATATGTCCTGGTTATCACTGTGCTGTCTGGTTCAGAAACTAGGAAACTAGGAAATCCCACAATTCCAAATTTATTTTTAACTATGGATGCACCAATACCAATTTCTGATGGCTGAGTACTGATACTTTTTCTCAAGTACTCGCCAATTACCGATAGCTGCTTCACACTATACATGCATGAAAGCTGATGGAAAAACCGTGCGTTTCAGTGAGTTTTTACAGCCTGTTCACAAATGTACGGCAGGCCACAGAGCGATTTGAAAAAAAATTCCAGTTCAGGTGCGATTTTCATTCTCATACACTACAATGTGCATTGGAAACGCACCTAAACGAAATTGCACTGGATTGGGCTTTGAAATCGCACTGCAAACTGGCCCACACATATGAGAACCGAGCCTGAAGGTATCGGTTTTAGTATCAAAGCATTTGCACGAGTACAAGTACTCAAATACCTGGTATCAGTGCAATGCTATTTTCAACCATAATGATGAAAACATTACAAGGAGCACGATAGAAAACTTGTTTCAAACAAACAAAATTCTACCTGTGAATGTGGTTTTCTTTCAGAAAAAAATCATATGAAACACTGTACATATATATTGTAATGAAACCTGTTTCATCCCACATGGGATATCAAACTAACTTAATTGATGGCAGAAAATAATTTTCTAAAAAGAAATTTGCAGAATTGTTCCTACAAAATTCAACTAGGCCATCTTAAGTCCTGGTTCACACCAGCGCAATTTCAAAGCTCTGTGCGATTTGCACTTTGAATTTCATTGCGGATTGCGATTTTGTTTAACAGAAGGCTATGCAAGTCAAAATTACATCAGAAAAAAGTAGCACAGGAACCTTGTTCAGAGTCGCTGCGACATGAATCTCAGAAATTTGAATGTTTCCATTGCCGGCAAGGGGGTGCGATTTGTCATGCAAATTGGAACTATCAAATCACATTACAAATCGCACCTGTGTGAAATGGAGAAACCTGATATTGTGATTACAGTCTAAAACATAAGAAGGGATTTACCCTCACTTTGGAGTGATTTCCTCTTACCTTTTGCTGTGCTAATAGAATAGGTTGTAAACAGCATACAAACAAAAAGGAGGTCTTACCTATTCTATTAAAGAAATAGAATACAGCATATTGCTACTTTTTAGCCAAATTGGGATAACACTTACTTGTTCCCATCCATATAGCGTAAAGTGGCTCTAAGCATTTTATGCATTAAGATAAAAAACCTTCTGTGTGCAGCAGCCCCCCTCAGTCCCCCTAATACTTACCTGAGCTCCATCTCGATCCAGTGATGTTGCACGAGAGCCTCAGCTGCGCGGGACTCTCCATCCTCATTGGCAGAGACAGTAGTGGTAGCATTCACTACCACTGCTGTAAATCAAAGTCAGTGAGCCAATGAGGAGAGACAGGGAGCAGGCCGAACCACAGTTCTGTGTCCGAACAGGCACATAGTGCAGCAATTCAGCTTGGGTGCCCCCATAGCAAGCTGCTTGCTGTGGGATCACTCAGCAGGAGGGAGGGGCCAGTGGCATGGGACTCGAGGCAATGAGGATCCGGGCTGCTCGGTGCAAAACCACTGCACAGAGCAGGTAAGTATGACATGTTTGTTATTTTTAAACAAAAAAGCAAGACTTTAACTTTATTATTATTTAAAAATAGCTTTTTACATTTTTACTCACTTAAAAATTCTAACTTTTCCCTTATATGTAATGAATGTTAAGGAGGGGGCTGGGGGTTATGATTACCATAATTAAATTGACACTAAACACTGGTTTAAAAAAAATATCTATCTAAAGTGGAAGTAAAGTTCGATCAGCAACTTTTACCTATAGGTAAGCCTATAGGTAGTGTAAGTATCTCCTAAACTGCACCATTTAGGAGATATTTACATTACATGCAGCCAGTGACCTCACTGGCACATGCGCTCTGAAGGAACGGCCACCCATGCCATCCCTTCAGAGCCCTGTGCTGTAATCGGCAGCTCCCGTGCGCATGCGCGGGAGTGACGTCATCGGGGCTCTTGGCAATCACAGAGCCGGAGTCCGTGAACCAGGAAGCAAGATGGCTGAAGATGGGAGCCCCTGAAGCTCTGACATCTCGGCACTGGAAGAGCTTTGTTTTAAGGTAAGTTTCACATAATGTGCTAGTACGCGATGCATACTAGCACATTATGACATTATCTTGCAGGGTAAAAAAAAAAAGTCCAGTGGTTTATAAGCACTTTAAATATATATGCATAACTCAGAAAAGTAACTTTTATTGCTCTCAATCTCCTCTGAATCTCAAGATTCCTTTTTTGGTTGCTGTGAGCCAACTTCCTGTTACGGGGTGGCTACGCTCATTCCCCATGGTCCCACTGTATGTAGGAACATAGCCATCCTCTCTTGCTTGCTCCTGAGATGGACTATGGACAATAGGATGTGTACTGTGCATAGAGCAAACATGACTGCAACTAATGAGCAATACTTGTTCCAAATAAAAGAAAGGGAGATGGAAAAGGAGAGGCTCAGAAGCTTAAAAAGGACATTACAGAGAGGCAGAAAACCACAGTAAGAAACAACTTCCATAAAAATATCCCATCATTTGTAGACGCTATAACTTTTGCGCAAACCAATCAATATACACTTACTGGTATTTTTTTAACCAAAAATATGTAGCAGAATACATATTGTCCTGAATTGATGAAGAAATTTGATTTTTTTTTTAAATTTAATTGGATATATATTATAGCAGAAAGTAAAAAATATTGTTTTTTTTCAAAATAGTTTTTTTTTTTGTTTATAGCACAAAAATAAAAACTGTAGAGGTGATCAAATACCACCAAAAGAAGCTCTATTTTATGTGGCACAACTGCGCAATTGTCAGTTAACCGCTTGCCAATTGACGGCGACAGTGTGGCTCGATAACGCAAAACGCCGTCATACGACGGCGGCCGCGAGATCGAGCCCAGTGAGCTCGCGCGCGCCACCGGAGGCGCGCCCGCGCGCTCACTGTGTCCTGGGAGGGCCAGGGAGCGGGTGCGGCGGAGTCGATCTCCGCCGGCCACCCGCGATGCTCCCTCCGCAGTGAAAGAACGGAGGTCCGTGTAAGTAAACACGCACCTCCATTCTGCGAGAGGGGGAAGGGCTGTGATCACAGCCTTCCTCTACACGGAAGGTGTGATCACTTCCCTTCTCCTGTTAGGGCAGCCCCCATACAGTTAGAACACGCCCAGGGAACACAGTTAACCCTTAGAGCGCCCCCTGCAGGTTAACCCCTTCACTGCCAATGGCATTTACACAGTAATCAGTGCATTTCTATAGCACTGATCGCTGTATAAATGCCAATGGTCCCAAAAAAGTGTCAAAATGCTCCCACATGTCCGCTGCAATATCGCAGATCACCGCCATTACTAGTAAAAAAAAAATAAAAAAATAAAAACCCCAAAAATGAATTCTCATCATCCGTAAACGCGACCACTTTTGCGCAGACCAATCAATAAACGCCGATTGCGTTTTTTTTTATCACAAATATGAGGAAGAATATAAATCGGCCAAAACCGATGTAAAAAAATGTTTTTTTATATTTTTTTTTTTGGATTTGTATTTTAGCAAAAAGTAAGAAATGTGTTTTTTTTTGCAAAATTGTCGATCTTCTTTTGTTTATAGCGGCGATCAGAAATGACGCAGCGGTGATCAAATACCACCAAAAGAAAGCTCTATTTGTGGGAAAAAAAGGACGCAAATTTCGTTTGGCTACAACGTCGCACGACCGCACAATTGTCAGTTGAAGTGGCGCAGCGCCGAATCGCAAAAAGGGCTCCGGTCCTAAAGTGTGAAATCCTTCCAGGGCTGAAGTGGTTAAAGTAATGCAGTGCCGTATCACAAAAAATGGCCTGGTCATAAAGGGGGTAAAAAGGTCCGGTGCTTAAGTGGTTAAAATAATATAGTACCGTATCTCCAAAAATGGGCTGGTCATGAAGGGGGGTAAATCTTCCGGAGGTCAAGTGGTTAAGGTATTATCAGCAACCAAAAGTGGTAATTATTCTACTGGCCAGATCACAGGCTATGGGTGGGAGCAGATGATAGCCATGAAAACTTGCAATCTTATGAGCCACAATTACATTGTAGGTAACTGCACAGGATGATTAGAATACTTGTAAGATTCTCCTTTACACATGTTCCTAGCTAATGCCCATGTGTGAAATCCAAATATATAACCACATACATTTGTAAAAAGAAATTGCTTATAATACAAGAAGAATAAATATGAAAGTTGGTATTATTGAGAGGACAGAGCCAGTGAAAACCGAGATGGAGAGGCTTGACAATCCTTGACACCTGTCACAAAGGATGCGGAATCTGCCTGCTATTAAAGCTTTTTATTGCCAGAGGGAGAGCAACTTAACCCTGCCTTAGTACAATCAATTGGTATTTTACCACACATGTCCTTGTATTCCTCCAAACACCTGTCTAGAGAGGGACGTTCCTCGACAAGGCAGTCTAATAACTGGAAAGAATAAGGTTTGGCTGCACTGTGACTGGCAGAGCCTTTCTCTCTCATTGTCCTCCCCCCCCTCCACTTTCCTCTCTCCAGTCACCAAACTGGCAGCTTCAACATGAAAAGGAATAAAACTGCTTTAATCTGCACCTCTCGCCCACGGCACCCTGACAGTCAGCTCCGTCCTCCGCGGCAGCTTTAAAAACAAACGCCAGATGACGCCTCAACGCTGAGGGACGCAGCAGGGAGGGGGTGTAAGGGGAGAGTGGGTGATCACACGCGGTCGGGAAAGCCGTGAAGTCTCTGGGATTTGGGAAACTAAAGTTTCTCTGTGTCCTTCACTGCACAAGAAGGTCAGTAAATGGATTTTATTTTTAATATGCATTAAATAGGGCGTTAGAAAGCACACAGGCCCAAATGTGTAGAGGACACTGCCTTGGAACAAACTGCACAATTCCTATTGTCGGAAGTTTGATTTATTTTCACGAATAAGAAACACCAGATTGTAAGAAGACGCTAACTCCACTCCCCTGCATTTATCAACGGGTACAAACTATAATCTGAGAAAAGAGAGGTCAGGTGTATCTATTTTATTTTTAATAGCAAAAAAATGCCCCGTTTCAGAATGGGAAAGGTTGAGGATATAACAAATGATGAAAGAAGTGTCTTCACAGGCCGGGTATGCAGAGTAAAGAGGGTATGACAGAGGGCAGGATGTGGTGACGGGGAGTGCAGAGGGTATGACAGAGGGCAAGATGTGCTGGAGGGGAGTGCAGAGGGTATGACAGAGGGAAAGATGTGCTGGAGGGGAGTGCAGAGGGTATGACAGAGGGCAAGATGTGCTGGAGGGGAGTGCAGAGGGTATGACAGAGGGCAGGATGTGCTGGAGGGGAGTGCAGAGGGTATGGCAGAGGGCAGGATGTGCTGGAGGGGAGTGCAGAGGGTATGACAGAGGGCAGGATGTGCTGGAGGGGAGTGCAGAGGGCATGACAGAGGGCAGGATGTGCTGGAGGGGAGTGCAAAGGATATGACAGAGGGCAGGATGTGCTGGAGGGGAGTGCAGAGGGCATGACAGAGGGCAGGATGTGCTGGAGAGGAGTGCAGGTATCTACTGCTGGTAGATACCGGGGAGCGATGTCTGTGTACTGGAGACCAATGTGTGCACTAACAAACACAAACATAATGCTGGCTTACACAGTGGGAAGTTATGAGAGACCCTTCAGAAAGGGGGAGGGGGGTTACTTCACTTCCAGACTGTGGAGTTGATTTAGTAAAAAAAAACTTGAGAGTGCAAAATCTAGTGCAGTTGTGCATAGAAGCCAATCAGCTTGTACGATGGGTGTGACTGCAGATTGAGGAGTCTCTAGACTAGAGATTGGGGTGATGGAGGTGGGATACAGGGAAAAAGGCAATGTGTTCTGCAGGAGGGATACAGGGGAAAGACCAATGTGTGTGCTGGAGGTGAGATATAGCGGTAAGACCAAAGTGTTCTAGGTGAGGGATACAGGGGAAAGGGCAATGTATGTGCTGGAGGTGGAATACAGGGAAAGACCAAATTGTTCCAGAGGAGGGACACAGGGGAAAGACCAATGTGTGTGCTGGAGGTGGGATACAGGGAAAGACCAACATGTTCTACAGAAGGGATACAGGGGAAAGACCAATGTGTTCTGAAGGAGGGATACAGGGGAAAGACCAATGTGTGTGCTGGAGGTGGGATACAGGGAAAGACCAACATGTTCTACAGGACGGATACAGGGAAAAGACCAATGTGTGTGCTGGAGGTGGGATACAGGGAAAGACCAACATGTTCTACAGGACAGTTACAGGGGAAAGACCAATGTGTGTGCTGGAGGTGGGATACAGGGAAAGACCAAATTGTTCCAGAGGAGGGATACAGGGGAAAGGCCAATGTGTGTGCTGGAGGTGGGATACAGGGAAAGACCAACATGTTCTACCGGAGGGATACAGGGGAAAGACCAATGTGTTCTGAAGGAGGGGTACAGGGGAAAGACCTATATGTGTGTGCTGGAAGTGGGATCTCACTTGAGAATGACCAGGAAGAAGCACAGTGAAAGCAGAACTTACAAATGATAAAAAGAAATGAAAATAATATTGTGCTAACTTATTCACAAAGCTTATGGGTGAGTGGACATTGGTGATGCATATTATATCTGGTGACTGTGAGTCTTGTGTAGACTACAGTGCCGCAATATTCGCTAACAAAAGCAGAACATTGTAGCATTGTAGCAATTAAAGTAGACCTAACCTTTATCTGGAAAAAAAAACATTAAAACTGCAGTTTTTTTTTCTTATAAAAAACTGTTTTAATTTTTTTTCTCCTTTCATGCATTGCAATGCTCCTTGTAGCCAGTTCCGATCTACATGCATGTTCTGCAGTGACAGCTGCACATCATTACTCAGAGTGGACTTCCTGGAAATTTTGATGAGCTCCTAACTTGCATGTAATGCAGAGATGTACTACATATGTTTTTTTCCCCAGACATAAACCTTTATTAATGGGTTAAGTGACTGGTGAATAATATAAATGTGTGTATTAACAGGAGCTAACGATCCTGCAGAATCTACTTAGTGGTTTAATCTACTTGCCCCCTATGTAGGGGCAGTGGGAGGAACCATAGCACCCAGCAGGGGACCAAAAAATTAACACTTGCAAAAGAGTTGGATTCTGCAGGTTCTTCAGCTTTTGGCAGCAATGCCACTTTTGATAAAGACTTGTGTAATGTACCAGTATAATCTGGGGTTTCTGGGTAATACTTTGTTCCGGGTCAGCACTGAGTAGTGCAGTGTATGATTCAAAGTCATGCATTAACATCTAGTTCTATGGGTCTATTGGGCTGTGATGGAGGTCATTTTTCAGCTAGTCCCAGGTATAATGAGAAGTATTTCCTTGTTCTGCTGCGAGAACACTACCGTACTCATTGTAGTTTTATGTACAGGAAGTACAGCAAATAAAATAAATGGGCATATGATAATGCTTACACAAACATGCTTTGCAAATTAAAAATGTATGTATAAAAATATATATAATCTCCGCAACAAATACAATTTTATCTATTTTATGAATCAGCTATAATTAAATAAGAATATTTAAAGTTATAGTGATACTCTAAATTAAAGGGTGATAGAAAAATACCAATACACAGAAACAAATGTAGATGACAGGAAAATGCAAAGCATAATGTTTAACCACTTCAGCCCCAGAAGGATTTCCCACATTAGGACCAGAGCACTTTTTGCAATTCAGCACTGCGTAGCTTTAACTGACAATTGCGCAGTCATGCGACGTTGTACCCAAACAATATTTGCGTCCTTTTTTCCCTATAAATAGAGCTTTCTTTTGGTGGTATTTGATCACCTCTGCGTTATTTCTGATCACCGCTATAAAAAAAAAAATTGCGACAATTTTGCAAAAAAAAAAAAAAAAACAATATTTCTTACTTTTTGCTAAAATATATATCCAAAAAAAAAATATATAAAAAAACGAATTTATTCATCGATTTTGGCCGATTTATATTCTTCCTCATATATTTGTTAAAAAAAAAATTTGCAATTGGCGTTTATTGATTGGTCTGCACAAAAGTTGCCGCATTTACAAACCATGATAATTCATTTCTGGCGTTTTTACAATTTTTTTTTTTTTTTTTACTAGTAATGGCGGCGATCTGCGATTTTTATCGGGATTGTGATATTGGGGCGGACATGTCGGACATTTTTGACACTTTTTTGGGACCAATGACATTTATACAGTGATCAGAAATTTAACTATCCACTGATTACTGTATAAATGTCATTGGCAGGGAAGGGGTTAACCTGAAGGGGGCAGTGAAGGGGTTAACTGTGTTCCCTGTATGTGCTCTAACTGTATGGGGGCTGGGCTGCCAGGGGCACCAGAGATCTAACTGATCCAGAGTAAAGGGATCAATAGATCTCTGACATACCACCTGTCAGAACGGGGAACCACTGTGTTTACATCAGCGGTTCCCTCGTTCTGGCTCTGTCACAGGCCTTCGCGGGTCACCGGCAGACATCGAGTCCGCCTCACCCACGGCCCCGTTGTGCCTGCGAGTGATGACTATAAGCGGAGATTTGTGGGACAGAGCCACATTGTCACTGCTTATAGTCGCTACACGGTCGGCAAGTGGTTAATTGCCTCCTCCCTTCCTCAATGGTACATTGTACTGCCAAGGTAATGTGGTCTAGTTGTTGAAGGCACAACTCAATCCAATATAAAAAAAAAATATAGGCACACTATACAATTTTCTGTATATTTTTTCCTTCAGATTTACCAAAACCATATAATATGAATGTTATATATAACAAATGGGGATCTTGGGAGGGAATTGGGAAAAGGGAAAGGGGGAAGGGAATAGGTAAGGCAGGGAATGGGGAGTAAACAGGATTATACGGTGCAATAGAAAAAAATTGGATAGCACATATGTGAATAAAATACAATGACTTTTATTTCATATATATGATAAAAAGTACTGAAGTACTGAAGAGGGTTAAAATTTCACAAATTACATAAAAGAATTGTATACATGTAGAGGTTTAAGGCAGAATATAATACAGGTTGTAACGATCATGGGCATGTATTGGCGTCCAACATGTTTCGCCTGTATTAGGCTTCCTCAGGGACTATAACAGACCAAGCGTTACATATCTCTACCAATCCAGACCTCCGCCCAGACCCCAAACATCAGGCAGCTCGCTCCTGGTCGCACGTCACACCGGGAGGGGGGACACTGTACATCCACAAATCGCCATAAATTGCGCCGGAAATGGCCAGCTCAGATCTAAAAGCGAACTTTGAAGGTACAATGAACCTCTTGCTTTGTAAGGTAACCATATGTATAATGGGAACTGAGGTACATAGTTGGTAAGCAGACCGTCCACGAGCTGGGGATATAATATGAAGTCAAACCTTAGGAGTTTCAATTTGTATGCGATCAGGCAGGTCCTTGCACTACGCGGTTTTGGTTGGATAGCGTGTATGGGGTCTTACAGATACAGGGGACAATCTACCAAGATGTATCATGTACACATTATTCTAGCATCCCTACATCCTTATGATCTTTGTTACTCCATGTATTGTCTGTGAAGGCTCTTCTCATTCATCCATAGCATAGTACAACTATAGTAGTTAGTTACATTACACTAAACATGACTAATGTTGAAGATGTTTTGCCTCTTTTTAAGAAAGAAGAACTGAATAGGATGCTTTGATGAGCTGCAAAGCATATTCAGCATTACAGAACAAGCCCAGTTAAATGTGACAAACTACTACCAGCTATCTCATGTGTTATAAAAGCCTCTACATTTGCAGGTCAGGAAATCCCAAGATCCTAATATCACTCATCTTTAAGGTGAGATATATACCTTAAACTTGTATGTAAACTACAACAATGAACTTCTATTTTTTACTCCCATTTTATCTGGTAATTACATGATTAAACCATAATGTTATATCTATTCAATAAGTGCAAAAAAAAAAATACAATACCTGTTGATCCTGCCTGAAATCTGTTGAGCTTGTAACTTCCTATGCCCTCTGCAATTCAATCTTGTGTAGCACCTTCAGCCCTTCCTAGACACCTCTGTGAATTACAGAACATCCTGCCCAAATTCTATAAAGAAGAGGTGTTCCTTAGTTCAAGTACACTTCCTGCTCTAGGGTGACACCACTGTTCTTCTATATAGGATATACAGCAGTGAGCAAAGCCCTGTACACACGGGCCGAATATCGTCCAAAATCAGCCAGTACAGTAGATGCTGTACAGGTCCTTGCTTAACAGAAGTCAATCTCACGACCAGTTTCTGACGAATGAGCATGCTGGAAAACCAGCAGCTGATCAGCGCTCTCTGAATGGTTAGTTTAAACACACTTTAATATGTGTGGCCATCGTAAATATGCATACCTTCAGATAGCTCTGACACCCCCTGATCATGCAGCCCAACTGCTCTGCATTCCTCTGGGACAGGGAGGATACACTGCACAGAGGCAAGGGGTTACAAACCCACCATAGACATGCTGATAGCTGACATCAGGGAAATGCTATAACACTTGAATACAACAGGAAATCCTATTTGTCACCATTCTGTGTAAGAACATAAAGGGGGGGGGGGGTCCTCACATAGCTTTGGGTTTTATATGTACTTGTGGGGAGGAGGGGTGGTGGGGTGTGATGCAGGAGGGCAAAAAGTACCCAGTGTTAGACTGAAAGCACTGTGAAAATTAGCACAGCCCTAATACAATTTTCTTCTTCCAACACTAATTTCTAGAGAACAGGACCTTTAATACAAGCGTCCATTTTTGGCAAGGTGCAAGGAAGCTGAGGAACTGATAAGCACACTGCAATGTATGAGGATTATCATAGCAAGAATGTGAGTCCCTGTCTGCCTGACAAAGAAGACCTTGCTTAGCCCCAAAATATTAAATGTTGCCTATACTGGAACACTTAGGTGTGCTGGTTATATACAATCTTGGGTTACAGGGAGGGTTAGTATGAGGGTTGTAAGGAGGATTGCCGTGAGGCTTAATGTTAGGGTTATAGGAGAGCTAGTGTGAGTCTTAGTGTTACAGGGAGGCTTACTGTTAGGGTCACAAGGCGTGTTAGTGTGAGCCTTAATGTTAGGGTGACATGGAGCGTGAGTGTTAGATTTGTGTCTAAATCTGCCTTCCTCTGAAGCATGATTCACGCTTGGATCGCACTTCAGGGGCTACTAACAGGCGATAAGGAAGCAATGTGATGCTTCCTCACCACCTATTTTTACCCCATTTTTGTCGACAATTACGCACTATGCGGTTGCAGGGCATTTACAGCGCTTCCCCAGTTGCCTGAATATGTTGCAATGGGCAGGCTTGCCACCTGCCGATCGGTACACGTCGGTTAGACTTTTCTGTGGACGCAAAGGAAAGCATGACATGTAAACACCCTGCCTATTGCAGCCTAAGGGGAGCAGTTGGCAGATGGCAAAACGTGGCTCAACAGAGCACTTTTAGCGCCCCCCAACCACACATCTAAATTAAGCCTTAATGATAAGGTTACAATGAGCTTTAGTCTGAGGCTTAATGTTAGGGTTACAATGAGCTTTAGTCTGAGGCTTGATGTTAGAGTTACAGGAGGGTTAGTGTGAGGCCTAATGTTAGGGATACAAGGAACATTAATGTTAGGGTTACAGGAAGGGTTAGTGTTAGGTAAACATGAAATTTAGTGTTAGGCTTCATTTTCGGATAACTGGGAAGGTTAGTGGGAGAATTACAGGAAGGTTAGTGTAAAGCCAAATGTTACAATGACAAGAAAGATTAGTGTTATGGTTCCAGAAAAGTTAATGTTGAGATGTATGTTACCATTACAGGAAGGTTAGTGCTTGGGTTACAGGAAAGTTAGTTTTAGGTTTAGTGTTAGTGTAACATGGAGGGTAAGTGCTGGGGTTACAGGAAGGTTAGCTCTAGGCTTAATGTTGGTGTGAGCAGGGAGGGTTAGTGTTAGGGTTACAGGAAGGTTAGTGTTAGGCTTAATGTTAGTATGATATGGAAGGTTAGTGTTGGGGTTACAGGACTGGTAGTTCTGCCAGCTAAGACTTGCTGGTGCTGATAACAAAGATACCATTTTCAGGTACAGTAATATATTAGGTGGAAAGGAGGCTGTCAAACAATCTTTTGAAAACCAATCAATCAAACATTTTCAGTATTCTACTTTTCTAAATCAATGAAGGCTTAGATGTGAATTGACCACATTAGGTCAATACACATCACCAATCTCACATAGAAGTGTGTTAGGAGCAGTCTGTCCTTAATAATACAAATCTCAGCTCTGTAGACCTGCTGTTTAAACTTGAGTTTTTGTTGATATTGGTCTTCTCTACATTTTTTTTTTAAATGTTATATACAGAATGCATTATTTTTCCTAAAACTGAGAAAAAAATAACACATTTGTAGAACAGGACTCTTTTTTTTAAACATTGAACATATTCAGAGAGATAACTGCGGATAACCGAAGATTGGTTTCTGTACTTGTTATTGTAAAATGAAGGCCTACAATAGCTCCTTTAGCTAATTATATTTTAATACTTTACCAAATTAATATTTAAAAAGCAAGCTGAACTATTCAGTAATTCACTGTTATTTTAATTTACATTGCTGATGTATGATAGCAGATATAATGAGTGCCAACAGTTGCTTCCAGGTTAGACTTGTGTAACCCGCAGTGTTACCCAGTAATCTTCAGGAGCACAGGCTGAACTGCTATCCTGCTGGTTGTGCCTCTTTAAGTGATGTCTAGCGTCCCACAGCGTCCTTCATATGTACAGGAGATATTAGCAGCTGTAGACACTCCTGAGGCAGACAGGGTGACCTTTCTGTGAGCCAAATGACACCCGCCTGCTCCTGGCAGCTTCTGCTTTTGTAATTTAGGGCTCAGTTAGGACTTTAACATTGAATGAAACAGCCATAAAAATGGCTCGAACATCCATATTCCATTTATCAGATGGCAGAGAAAATGTGTCCCTGAGGTGGAGATAGAAACACAGGGAACAGGGACGCTGAGAACGCTTGGGCGAAGAAAACACAGACTTTAACTACCAGGAAGTCATATATGCCTTTTTGCATGAGAACAAGGGATCTTGTCTGATAAGGCAAAGAGCAAAGTGCAGTGACCCATAGCAACCCAAACAGCAATCTTTTTTTATCTCCTAACTTATCTAAAGAGATGAAAATTCTGATTGGTTACTACACGTTTCTGTACTTTTCATATCAGCATTCATAAACTGCTTATAAAAAAACTCAATTCACTTTGTATTGATGTTTTATGAACACATTTCTAAAATGTGATTTGCTTTTTATTTAAATGCTATTAATAAAAAGTAGTAAATACTTTTTCTCAGTGTAAAATGCAAAACATACAGCACTGTGCCTTGCTATATCATTGTTGAATTGTCCTTATTGCTGATGGAAAGAGTATAGTGCAGATTTAGTAGTAATTGTTACCTTTGTTTTTAATCATGTCTGTTTAAAAAACATACAGCAATAACATTTGATGTATGCTGTTTAATAGACTGTCTTTATTATTCTGACATAAAAGGTCAGATCACATTTTAAGAACCATTTAAGCAGAAAATCAGAAATTATTAGAATCTGCAAACTTTTTCTCACAATTGTACATGCGCGGCTAAAATGCGTAAACAAGGCTATGGATTTTAACCTTACAATATATTATATACATTATTAAAGCTTCATAGTTGTACAAGATCCTGTTACGTGCCAACTATTTTGTATGGTTTGGACATGTGTTTTACTGTCTTGCAGTCGCAAGAATCATTATATTCTCACGTATGATGTGTCTAACATTGTGATATGAATATTTTTTTGCACTTTAAAAATTGATCTTTGCTACATAATAAGTTAAAAGAAATCTTTCCTGGGAAAAACATGGAAGCTGCACTGCCGTCAGAGGCTTAGCAAAAAGAATCTAAAAAAAAACGAGCAAACACATAAAAATTAGAGGTACAGTGTTTCAGGTTTTAAAACTAAGGTCATTTCTAGAAGAAGAAAGGAAAAACAAATTTTCCACGTAAAAGTCTTCAAGACCTGGAAATATTTCTGCATTCCATGGATAGTTACAAATTACTGCAGTACACTAGCCTGGATCGGTAAAAAAGTCTACACTGCGCATGACCTAAGAACTGGAAAATGTGGGGGACAGGAGATTTCCTGGTTGGTATACCATGTGATATTTTATGCTTGGTCTGTAGGTATATTCAGGGAGAGATGACACTGGGGAATGAACATTCTATCCATACTTGTTTGTACAATATTCTATGAGCTAGTGGTCATTGGCCAACAACCTCTGGTCATCTCACAGTCGACCCTCTAGATTTATGATTTAGAATTAATATTCAAGTGAGTGGGTACATTTGTTTTTCATGTCTTACCACTGGCTTTCCTACTTTGGGTATCTGTGTTTTAGTGGCAGAAATTTGGGAAAAAGAATGTGGGGCATTATTTTTTTTAACCCCCCCCCCCCAAAAAATCAACTTAACCCCCCCATATATAAACCTTATACCTCATTTCTTGGTACATATTATGGTGATGTGAAAACATTTTCAAAGTTTTGCCACTAAAATATCTGTACCCAAATCAGGAGATTCAACATGTGTCCAAATTAATTCATATAAACTGTGGTACTGATGAATCATGTTTTCTGTAACACACATTAGCTATACAGTAAATTATTATACACTTTTAAAGCATGAACATTTATATTCAAATCTCCTTGTATGATAACATTTTAACATAAGTGTGTCATGAAACAATGGCTTGTATTACCAAAGCTCTAGATCTAGAACTAGAACTGCACAACATACTCACAGTCCAGGTGGCTGTGCCTGATTCCTTCTACATCTTCAGCATGGATAAAGTGATAGCATCTTTTACCCATCAGATCCACAGCATTGAGGTCCATGTAATCACTGATTCTGAAACAGTCATGGAAGTTAACGTAAAAAAAATGTATGGTTGATATTCGAGGCAATACAAGCAGACAAGGAACTGATACAAGAAGATGCCCAAATTTGTCATAAAAAAGGTTCACCCTGTCTTACGTAGCAGCGTGTTGCATGTTACCAAATGATCTCTAAACACAAACAGCATATTTAACAAGTATAAATCCTGGTCTGGTAGCTTGATGGATATATGTGTTACACCCGACGGTGTTTCCTACTTATAGACCGCTATTCAAGATTGTTCTCTGTGCAGCCCAGTAGAAATGAGACTCTGACCACCTGAGACCCTGGTAGCAGCCTGCCTGGGCCCTAATGTACTTTGGTGCCCTTGTGCAGGAGGATTGCACAGTTACTATCTTACTATCTGATAGGATGTACAAAATATTCTATAGAGAGCCCATCTACACTACAGTCCTAGAATACACACACACATGTCACACACAACTATATAGTGCTAGGCAAAAAGTGCACCACCCTAAAGCTCCATGCACACGGTACGCTTTTCAACCACCCCTGAACGTTTTATCTTGACAGCTAGAAACCAGCGTTTTGCGTCGTTCGCATCTAGGAGCGTTTTTTTAAAAAAAAAAAATATATATATATATATATTTTTAAAAATGGAAACGCCTGTAAACGAAACGCTCCTAGACGCGAGTTACCGCGTTTAGCCGCATTGGGCGTCAGATACACCCGTCAACTCGGAGTCTGAACCCATTTTTGGGCATTCAAAGGACAGCCTCTAAACGCAACTGCCTAAGAACGACTGTAAACGAGCCTGTGTACATGTACACATGAGATAACATTATTGGAATTCAGGGGCAGTTTAAAAAAACGCCCAAACGCCTCTAAACGTCCATTTACAGCGTCCCATGTGCATGGAGCCTAAGGAGGAAGTTTCAGGTCAAACATGCACCGAACAGCCATAATTTTTGACTACTGAGAAATGAAGTGAATAACATTGATTAACTTGTTACAAAGCCATCTTAAAGTTTGTGGGATATATTAGTCATCAAGTAACCATGTCTCTGAAGTTGATGTGTTTAAAGCAGAAAAAATGGTCATCTCGCTTTGTTGTGTATGGGTCTGTACAGACAGGGTGCCCATGCTGACTTCTGTCCACAGCCAAAAGCGCCTACAATGAACATACAAGCATCAAAACAAGGGCAATGGAAAAAGGTGGCTTGGTCCAATGAATCACATCCAATGAGTGGCCTTTTTCAGCAGGATAATGCTCCTTGGCACAATGTAAAAATGGTTCTAGAAGGGTTTGAGGAATACCACAGTGAGTTTGAGTTGTTGACTTGGCCTTCAAATTCTCCACATATCATTCCAATTCTTAGGGACTCACCTTGCAACTTACAGGAGTTTTAAGATCTGTTACTGATGGCTTGGCGCCAGATACCAGAGCATACCTTCAGAGGTCTAGTGACATGCATGCGTCCATGGGCCAGGGCTGTTTTGGCAACAAAAGGGGGACCTACTCAATATTAGATGGGTGGTCATAAAGTTATGGCTGATCAGTGTATAAACAAATGTTTTTAGAAAAGGTATTCTATATTAATGGGGTTGTAAACCCTCACGGTTTTTCACCTTAATGCATTCTATGCATTAAGGTAAAATACCTTTTCTGTTGCAGCTGCCCCCCCAGACCCCCGTTTACTTACCTGAGCCCGATCGTTCCCGTGCCGGGGACGGGCCTAGCAGCTCCAACCGGTGTCTCGGGTCCTCACTGGATAAATTGATAGCAGGGGAGCTATTAGTAAAAGGACACGGGAGCGTGCCCGCACGAGTGACCCCAGGGAGAGTGCTTCCCTGACATGTCACTCAAGAGGAGGAGCGTGGAGCGCCACCGAGGGACCCCAGAAAAGGAGGATCGGGTCCACTCTGTGCAAAACCCTTGCACAGAGGAGGTAAGTATAACATGTTTGTTATTTTAAGGGAAAAAAAAGCTTTAGTATCGCTTTAAGGAAACGGCAGGCAACTAAGAATGCAGCTGTATAGCAGGAAGCCTACTGCTGTCATGTCTAGTGCCCCAGGAGCCCCAATAATCTCATGCAAATACAGACCTTGTGAAAGTCTAGCCTAGGCTCCACCCACATGTAACATTGTTCAGGCCTATACCATGGCTGCTCAAGCACTTCACTGTTGTAAAGGAAGTGTACATGAATGCCCTATACTTGGAAGTATTGGGATTTACATAGGTCCTAGATCTTATTGATGTGTCCCTGTTAAAATATTTCCTCCTTCTTCCTGTCCAAGTGAAAATGTATTCGTGAAAATAATAGTAATTAGGAGAAATCTCCCACAAGGACATAAACCATGATAAAAACCTAAAAAGGATTCTAATCCATCCCCACTCTATTCAATACTAAGCATGACACATTTGGAATGAAACTCCACATTAATCCATAACTTTTTAGCATGCCAGTTTAGTTTAGTTTTATAAATGCTGGGGTAATGCCCTAGGAATCTAAATAAAATATTATATGAGGTATGGGTGGATAGGGCCTCTGCACGCTTATGTATATTAATGATTCTCCTTTCCTGAGGATGCCTGTCCGGTGCTCTGATGTCATCTTGTACAACTGCGGCGGCGCTGTATATACTTTTGCCATTTGTTTGTTTGTACTGAACATGTGAGTGCAATACTTTTTAAATAAATTCATGTTTTAGGCTGTACTGCACTATGAGCCTTCTCCTTTTTTTCACTTGGCGATTATCTGCGGATTTGTGGGCTAAGGAGACAGATATCCTGTGTTGTTATCATACTGGAGCTGATTGCAGATACCCTACAGTATTATTAAAAGCGCTCTGTGATCTTTTCTCTGGTAAGAGGCTTCGCATTGGGGAGCAGCATTTGAACACTGTAAGCACTTATATTCATTTGAATGTCACTTAAGGGGGAGCTCCACCCAAACTGGGAACCTCCACTTGTCTGCCCCCCCCCCCTTCCGCTGCCACATTTGGCACCTTTTGGGGGGGGGGGGTGAGTGGTTACCTGGTTTTGACAGGTACCCGCTCACAATTCTGGCTGAGTTTGCCGAGCAATCCCGACAGTTTTGCACAGTGTTCCTGCTAGACTTCCATGTGTGCTTTGTGTATTATAGGCCGTGAAGTTTACTTTGCTTGGGTTGAGGTCACCTCTATAGCTTTTTGGCCACAGGAAATTTCAAGGCAATTAGGTGCATTAGGGTGACATCTTACCGGTTTAATGAGGATGTGGTTAGTCTAGGTTAAAGAAATACACTGAGCAAAATTATAAACGCAACACTTTTGTGTTTGCCCCTATTTATCATGAGCTGAACGTAACCACTTCAGCCCCAGAAGGATTTGCCCCCTTAATGACCTGGCCATTTTTTGTGATATGGCACTGCATCGCTTTACCCGACAATTGTGCGGGCGTGCGAAGTTGAACCCATATAAAATTGATGTCCTGCACATTTTAGAGTGGTCTTTTATTGTGGCCAGCCTAAGCCGCACCTGTGCAATAATCAAGCTGTCTAATCAGCATCTTGATATGCCACACCTGTGAGGTGGATTATCTTGGCAAAGGAGAAGTGCTCACTAACACAGATTTAGACAGATTTGTGAACAATATTTGAGAGAAATAGACTTTTGTGTACATAGAAAAAGTTGTCGATCTTTGAGTTCAGCTCATGATAAATAGGGGCAAACACAAAAGTGTTGCATTTATAATTTTGCTCAGTGTACTTCTATATATGCTAAAATGTTAAAGAAAACTCTAGCCCGGTCAGACTTCGCCCTGATTACTTAGGGTTAATCATGCCTGTTGCTTATGGCAGTGATAAGGAATCAAAACCTAAAAATGTTCACTTTGCACTAATGCTCCTCCTTTTTTAACCTTTACAGTCAGCACAGAGGTTTGTCAGTAGACATAACAGCAGTATCAACAGTTGCCTGTTGTTTGGCAATGAACTGGTTACCACATGACACTGTGATTGGAAAAGAAAATGGACACTTGAAAACTCCACAGAATTTACAGAACTGATTTCCCTTGGCTATAACCCATTCCAAGCCAAGACCCATGCACAGCAATTCAAAGATGGCAACTTCTTTCATCTTCCCACCTCACAGGGGTTAAATCTGCCCCTCATTTGTCCTTTCTAAAGACTTTGTAAAAGTGAATGTAAATGGAAGTAATTAACGAGCAATTATTTCTGTCGGATCGTGAAGGCGGAAAACAACGAGGCCACTAATTACCCAAAGCGCGGGCGACACAACGCTTTCTGCGTGGCTGTATCGGAATTATAATAATCAGCGGATATTACTTGGTGAATGATATAAATGACAAAGCGTGTAATAACCTGTAATAGCGCTAATAATGGTAATAATAAGCCTTGTGATAATAGCAATGATCATCATTATATTGCATGAATAATGAGCCAGCTAATGAAGCTACACAGAACAATGGAAATCACGGCACAGTGTGTTGAACACTGCCATACACACAGATATGTATATGCCAACAATGGCCATCTACCTACAACACTAATGTATTTCTATTCCATCTACAGTAACCTATAGTAGGAAGTAATCAATACTTCTGGTGAACAGTGCATAGCACTGGCCCAACCAGTTAGTAATTAAGCCTGGTAACCTCTGCATGGCATTCCAAGCTGAGCTCACATGGTGATGCCATCATCTTGGAGTGCCATGACAAAATAAAGGGCTAAGATCCCAAACAACTAACTTTTTCTTTGCTACATGAAAGTAGAAACCTCTGTTCTCTTCCTCCAATTCAGAAATGGACCTGTTCAGCACTCATGCAATCTGGCACACAGGATAGATGAAATACATCTATGTTATGTCGAAATACGGCACTTATATTAACATGGTACAATTTGGAATTTCAATACAGTCTCTGCAGTTCATTCTCTAACCAGTGTTCTGTGGGACCCTGGGGTTTTTCCAGAAGTTGCTAGAACAGTTTCAAATTAATCTCCTACCTATGATGACCGCCAATCTAAATGGGGCAAATTTCACTTCTACACTGACCACCCATGTTATACACCCTCTGGTGCCTTGGAATGTCTTGAGATGGTTGTTGGCTGAATTGTTTTTGGCCTAGTTTTGAAACAGCAATAAAGGAATTAAACAGCAGTGAGTGCCCTGGATTGCTTACTCTTTTTAAAAAGTGGATACTATAACTGTTCTGGAGGACACTGAGATTCTGCCAGCAATCTAAAGGGTCATTCTTACACTGGCTACTGCCTGCATTAAAAATTATTAAATTACTGTTGAAAATATGTTTGCCTTCTAAAGCAGAGGGAGGTACAAAAGTTATCCACCATTGGTTTCTAATGCTCAAAGTATTCCCCATTCTTTATTCTTCTATTTAAAACTTTGTACAACTTGCTGATTATGCCAATGTACAGATTTGTAGATTATTTTTAATTTTCAGCATGGGTTCTGTGAGACCTGAACCTTATTTTTGAAGGTTCCTCCAGAATTAAAAGCCTCCAAAATATCCATACAATATACTATATTTTAATTGATCCCTTGCTAACTACTTTTTAAAACATTATGAGAGCAGAGTACTGTTGTAAGGTGCTGTTAGTCAAAGTGACAATTTCAGTAAAGTTCAAATTTCCCTTTTTTAATTAAATATTCCATAAACACAAAAGTTGATTTTATTGCCTAGATGTCTTGTGTTTATTAAACAGTACTTGTCATAAAGCTAAAATACATCCTATATAATATCAGTACCACAGTGCCACCCAGTGGTCAGATTATCTTCTTTATAGTAATAACATAAAGCTGAATTCTAGGTATAGATTTTAAAGCATAGGTACAGATTGCCTCAATGTAAGTATGCATATTCCATACCTGTGGGATCCCTCTGAAAGCTACAATTCACAGTAGTCGTTTCTGTTAATACAGTAATTGCCATTATCTTTTGGTTTTCATGTCGAGCAAGTGCTCTGTTGCATGGTGAACACAGGAGGCTCCATGCTCAGCGCGGGCATCATTCACAAAACACCTTGCATGTATCTCAGTAAATGCAAGGAGTTCTTGCATCTTGGACTAGGCACTAGGTGGAGGTTGTGTTGGCACCGCTTCAACTCTCTCATTCATCTAATCAGAGAACGTCTTGTATTCATTATTAAGAGTGCAAGGCATTCTGTGAATGATGCAGAAGGGCAGCTGCTCGGCAAAGGACCTGGAAGATCACGTTGATCACTGTAGTATCAGAAAGCACTACAGTAATTTCCAGCTTCCACAGGGATCCCACAGGTATGTAAAAGCATACTTTCACTGGTCCAAGCTGGACCAATGAAAGAAACTATGCTAAAAAATCCTTACCTGGAGTTCAGCTTTAAACCAAGCAATGCTCAGAATGGGAGTACCATCTTTTACAGAAAACATATTCTTAAAGTATATAGTGAACAATTTAGATTTGTCTTGCTAGCCACATTTCTATCATGGCAATTTTGTGCATCTCGCATCTACATGGCTCTATCAAATGCAGCATGTCAGGTTTGTTCAATAAAAACCGTCACGTAAGAAATACATAAGCTGCCAATGCTAATCCTCTTATGAAAATGCTAATTTCCTGGCTGTCACGTTGATCCTCTGATTTCTATACTTTCATCCACTGACTTGAACAAGCATGATTTAGAGTGCTGACATCCTTTGACATCACTTCCTAATCTAACAATAAGGGGCCCAGGTCTCTTGCACAGCAATAAAAGATTTTTTCCTCATTAATGGACACGTAGAGCCCAGCTTTAGACTCCTCTGTGTACTGACATATAGGCTTCACCCACTCCCTCTCTCACACTCTTTGTAAACAACAATGGAATTCTGCTGTTTCATAATATGTGCAGGATATATCAATGTGTCAGTATTAAGAACTGTTGTCATTTTTCCACATGAGCCAATCAGGCTAATGCTTTTACTTTTTCAGCTATTATTTATCAAACAGGTCTAAATATATAATTGTTGGCTGATATTTTCCATGTCCACAGCACAGCAATCTGCCATTTGCCGTTCAGATTGTTTCCCAGTTTCGAACGATCAGATAATCACAATTGGTGTGGAAATCAATCAAAAATTCCTTTAGACAGGTGTTGTGCTGGTTTAGATCAATTTCCATCACAATTTTGATCATTCGGTTGATCAAAACTGAGATGCAGATTGTTGTAGGTTATTAAGTTCTATGTTATGTTTTTATGTTGGAAGCTGATTGAATGAGGTTCTCTCCCGACTTACATAACCTGTTAGCCAAACAGAACGATTCTCCACACAGCCATTTGGCTAATAACAGGTGGATGCATTCATTACATCACTGTATGAAAAGAGGACCTTTCACTGCTATAGTGGTAAGAACTTTCTCTCCTTTCTTTGGAGAAAATGCTGGAACTCCTCCCACCGTGGTGCGCAGACAACGTAGCTAGCAAGGAGGCGGCTACTTGGTAACCAACGATTGTCTTATCTCCAAGCACTCACCCAAGACAAGCAGCAGCAAGAGGAATGCATTGGGAAGGGAGGCTGATGCTTTCCTCTCTCTCTGCATTCCTCTTGTCACCATTTGTCTTGGACAAGTGCTTAAAGCCATGACACGTGCCAGTTATCAAGCAGCCACCTCCTTGCCAGCTATGTTGCCAGGTGGTTGCAGGAGGAGGGGGGGGGGGCTGTCTGACTTAACTGCTAGGCTTACAAAACATGTAAGAACAAATGACAAAGTACTCTATGGGTGACAGAACACTAAAAACATTGAAATAAGAATTCTTATTTAAGAGAATGATACGGTTTTACATCAACAGACAACTGGGCAGGGCTGAAGCTGATTCTTGCAGTTTTAGACCACAAAAGGGCATGTTGTGTTATTTCACAGAGGAAATGAGGGGCTGAGTGCATTTCTGGCAGATCAACAGGTATTTTTCTGTACTTGCAGGATCTTTAAAGGGATAAAACATGTAAAACTGTACATGTAGTGCGCTTTTTGTCCTGATATACTCTTTAAAGCGGAGTTCCACCTAAAAGTGGAACTTCCGCTTTAAGGGAAGGTGACCTCCTGACATGCCACAATTGACATGTTATTTGTTTGGGGAGGGGGGGGGGGTGGTCCCAGGTCCCACTTCCTTCCGGCTCTGCGGCGCTAGGAGAGGAAGTTCACCTCTCCCTGGTGATCTTCTGGGACATCACAGGTCCCAGAAGATACGCCGTCCATTAACAGCATGCAGCGCGGCTCGCGCATGCACAGTGTATGCCCGGCTTTGAAGCCAAATCCGGGCGCCCACTCTTGTGATACCGGCGCTGTTCGGAGGAAGGGGAGAAGAGTGTCTGATTATAAAAAGCCAGCAGCTACACTTTTTATAGCTGCTGACTTTTAATAGGGTGGAACTCCGCTTTAAGTGCTGAGATCTTTCCTTGTTTACCAAAGAACTCTCTGAGGTTTGACAACCATTGGAGAAATGACACCAGTGATTCTCAACCTCAGTCCTCAAGGACGCCCAACAGTCCATGTTTTCAGGTTTTCCTTTACTTTGCACAGCTGCTTTAAATCAATATCAATGACATGGTATTGATAACAGCCATTTTATCTATTTGAAGTTCCCAAAACATGGCCAGTTGGGGGTACTTGAGGACTGAGGTTGAGAACCACTGATTAACACCACACCATTGGACTATAGAGTACTGAACACTGTTGGCATGTGTGCGAATGGCTTAATTTGTGTAACTGTAAAGTGGGCTGACTTAAATACACTGCAGCTTTCTGTTTTAAGTCTCTGGTATTTTAGATATATTGTGCTTTACAATGGTCCCATCACTTTGTGATAATAATGTATCAGTGTTTTACAATATTCATTGTGCCCCCATAATGAGGCCAATACTCTGATGAAGTCACCTACCTATTTTCACAGTATATAATATTGAGGTCCATGTTGACACGTGTTACAAACATGTGGCAGTCAATGCGGACTTCATTGATGGTTGGGGGAGGGAGCGCATGAGCCACAACTACTAAACCCATCACTTGTCCTGGCCCAGTACGCCCATGAGACAAAGACACACGGAGACGCAGACGTCCAGTTACATGAATCACCTGGAAAACATGAAAAGACACATCAACTGCCTCAGTAGCTAAAAAAATAGGGAATTATTTTATGAGGATTTGTCACGTCCATACACTGGTCAGTGATACCCTATATTATTTTCCCCCAAAGCAAATACACTATAGCACTGTTAGAGTTTTAAATGGATTTTCTGAGTCAAAAGTGAAGATGATGAAGCACACACCTGCCTCTAGAATTGTCACACTAAGAATGCCCATGTGTATGAGTCTGATAGCATGCAGTGTGTAGAGGGCATACAAGCTCATTAACTTAATCACCATTGCAACTACTATGTTATATATGAATTTCCAGTGGAGATTTAGCGAGTTATTTCCATGACTTTTGGCACAGGATTTTAGAAACAATTTCTTAGAACAGTCATCACAGATGGATATTGGATGTATAATTCACATCTGATAATACAGGCTATATTAATGAATTTGACACCCTAGAGGGCAGTAGCTGGGGCCATTCAATCAGGTGTTGCATTCATTACACACTTCAAGTGCTGCTGAATACTTAGAATCCCCTTATAAAGATTCTGCATACGCCCTGCTTCAAAACAATGCAACATGGTGGCTCTAGAGAAACTGAAAGAGACTTCAGCAGTTCCCAGTGACAGTGGCTTTAGGTAGGTCATCTTAATCTGGTGTCTGTCATTCCATGCCTTTCAAAATCTGAATTTCCATTTTATAATCTTTGCTTGTATAGGCTTCTCTACTCTCTAAACATATACACATAGTTATACCAGCCTTTTTCAACCAGAGTGCAATGGCACCCTGGGGTGCCTTCTGAGTTCTTCAGGGGTGCCTTGGCAAAATGCCTTAAAACTGCCTGTCTTTTTGTTACATAAAGCCACAGGTTTTTACTATGCAGCATTACAACACTGGGCACCATGCCACTGGCATCCTAATAACCAATTACTTCATTGGTTGATAAGCAGGACATTGGGTGCATGCATCCTTGTTTGCCTCTCCGTCAGCACGGGGGTCACGTTAGCAGAAGCAGGGAGAGAAACTGAGGGAGAAGAGAATGCTAGGATACTTGTTAGTACCACTTTGCAAAAGTGGAGGAATAAATCACATCTAATGTTGGGTGGCCCACGTGTGCGGATGTTGCTGCAACATGTAAAACTATTACTTTGATTTTTTAATGTTTTTTATGTTTTAAAACAGGGTGCCTTGAGAATGTTCAGAAATTTAAAAGGTGTCTTGACTAACAAAAGGTTAAGGAACACTGGATTATACCATGTCAAAAAAAATGTCTAAACAGTGAAAGACAATTAAAAAAATGTATGAGAATGAAAAAAAAAACACTGAAAATGCATAAAAGACAGTTCTGAATGGGACTAAGTAGTCAACACATTTATAATAACCTGGAACTAGAGCACGACATGTGCTTACACCAGCATTCATACTTTCTGGTACACATCTCTTAGGCTGATTTGTCATCTTCAGTCTGGTAAAAGATAACTATTCCTGAGACTGGGGAATGGATCACAGACAGGGATTGAGAGAGAAAGGTAGAGATGGGGGGGGGGGGCGGAGTGATGAAAATATCTACAGGAAAATGGGTGAAAAAAAGAAACGTGGAAAACTGAAAGTTACAGGTGTATACAAAGAGAAAATAGATAAATAAAAATACAGATGGATGGAATGTGTGACACATTCACAAAGAGAGAGATATACTTTATATACATATGAAAAAAACATGGCTGTAAAATAGGAAGACACAAGGAGGAAAAACAAACACAATGTCCAAAAATAAAAGGCAAGAAATAGGCAGAGGATGACCAAAGCAAGCAAATACAAAGCAAAGGGCAAGCATTAAGAAAAAAAATCCGGAAAAAAGGAAGGCAAGAAATAAAAAGAAGGTCTGGTCAGTAGGAGGCAGGGCACCACAGCCTGAATCTTCCAAAGAGCGGCAGAATAGAGTGAGCAGAGTCCTCTTTGACACATGTGGGGAGTTTTGCTGCTGGATCGCTCATGGCAAGAAACACATCAGAGACTCCTGTGGTACTTTTATATATTTCAGCAGCTAAATCTAATATGACACCGAAAGCGGGGGGAGCGGAGGTACACACAACGTCAGGAGCCAGCTCCCCTTCCTATGACCTTAACTGATAAAACTGGGAGAACTCTATTAACCCTTCACCAACCAGTGCCGACTCCAGCTCCTTTATTTTCCCTTTATCTTATGTATTCTTTTTAAATTTAAATGACTGAGGATGTTATTCAAGGGGTGGGTGGCAGATCTCTCCTATATGAACAGTAGAACAGAGTTCACAGTATAGTTACTGTGTAAGGCCAAAGTGGCTGCAACAAGCTAGTTTGTGCCCTAAACCCTTTTTGTAAGCATTCAAGTCTTCCTGACCACTGATTGGGGTTCTCGACTTTAAAGAACAAGTCTAAGAAACAAGCAAAGCCAAGCTCTTTTCTTCTAATGGTTTCCAGGAAATGTAAGGAATGAACTGGGATCGAAAGTCCACTCTACTTGCCTCCTCTGCTGTAACCGCCATGCCCTAAGGCTGGGTAGGACTGTGGTATACTGTGGGCCAGGGGCTGAGGGATTAACCCAGTCTCCTCACTAACAGGCAAAAGGGCAGGTCAACTGGGAGAAAGCAGGCTTGGCCTGGTGTTAAGCTAGCCATGCACTGTATGAGTTTAGAGGAGTTCCTGGCGAATTTTGATCAGTGGGTGGCCCTACCTCCACCTTCCTGCTTGGCATCTATAAAATAAACAGTTGTTGGCAGACAGCGGCTGCATACAATCAGATGCAGACACTATTTGGGTATTTTGACAGCCAGCCCCACTGGCTGTCAAAATGCAATAACCACAGTGGGAGATCTGTTTTTTGCTCAGCCTGCAAGCCAACTTTGGAACAGGTAGTAGGAGGGCAGCAAAAGTGCAAAACTGCACAGAATACAAAACTATCAGACAACACCTATCACTGGGATGGTCTACAACACTAATCTTACCCTACCATTAAAATTAGCCCCATATATTCAGACTTGCACACATACAGTATATCCTACCTACTGCCTTTTAAAAGTGTAACAGTAACTCTAACAGATACAAGAAAAAGTATAGTGACCAAAAGCAACCAATCAGAATTCGTCTTTCACTTATCTGACTAGAGAAAACTGACAGTACATGGGGTGATATAGGTTTACATAGACCCTGCAAAATAAAGGAGACCAATTCTTCAAATCTATCAAGGCAACTATATGACCATTCCTGCCAGCTAATGTGATATGTCTACTTAGGCCTGTGACACATACAGTGCACTGATAACAGGTCGAACCAACTTTGCTTTCTAACTGTAAAGGGCAATAACACTCTCATCTGTATAATGACAAATCCTGATAACTTTAAATGTAAAACTTGTAGCATATGATATTGTGCCCATTCTATGTTCTTGCAGTCTCGATGCCAGACGAGTATGATTGCTGTTCTCTCTCTTTTTTTTATCCTCTCTTGCCTCAGGAGAGAGGAACCATCATGATTCTTTATACACTGAGGCTCTTCAAAGACACCTTTAGATTGTAGGCAGCCTGGGGGGGAATTCTCTCCCAGACACAATTTGGAAGCAACATGAAGGCCTTGAAGTTGAAAAGCAAAGCAGAGGGAGGACAGAGGGAGCAGGGCAAAAGAAGGGGGTGTGGGACGAAGGCTCTGTGTATTTTTCCTCCATTCCTTCCACTCCCCCAAGAGGTAAAAAGACTTGTATACCCAGAGTTTTTTTTACACGTGAGTATAGGCTCGTGTTTATCTCGCTAGTTCTGACATTCCTAATTGGTTTAGGAAACAGGCAGTATAATGGAAAGATATGGAACAAAATGAAGACAGACACAAAAATCAAACAGAGAAATGAAACAAATGATATGCTTCCAGGTGTAGATTAATATTCAGATGAATTTCAGATAAGCATCTGTTTAGTGACAAATTTTCCACCACTCATAATCACATAATCCATGTAATATGACGTTATTTAATAATACTATGGAACTAACCACTAGTTCATATCAAATCACCTGAATTATGAGCTTTAAATGTTTTATTCACCTCAATATTTGCATGTACAGATCTGTCTGATGCAGAGAATCATGTAATGTGGGCAGTTGCCATTCATGTATGATTCTCCACAAATTGGACAAACCTGCATGTTTGTAATCAAATGATTAAATCAAATTCGTTCATCATTCACTACCAACGCAAAACGGCATTTTAGCGAATTAGGATCATTGAATGCTGGTCTCTGATTGACTGCTATATGCTTAACGTATCTTTCCTAAGAGAAACATGGAGACAGCTGTTGGTGAGCTTCTTCTTAAAGTGTGAGTAAACTCCCATGCATTATTTTTACCTATAGATAAGCCTATAATAAGGCTTACCTATAGGTACTGTAAACATCTCCTAAATGTGCACTGTTTGGGAGATATTTACTTTAGATGCAACCGGTGTCAGCACCGGCGCATGCGCTCTGAAGGAACGGCATGCCGATGCCATTCCTTCAGAGTCATGTGCCGTAAACGGTGACTCCCGCGCATGTGCGGGGGTGACGTCATCGTGCCTCTGGCCGATGTCCGCAAACCCAGAGCGAAGATCAGGTGAAGATGGAAGCACCTTCAGCAGTGACAGCGTGCCACTGGAAGGCTTCGTTCTAAGGTAATTTTCACATAATGTGCTAATATGCGATGCAAACTAGCACATTATAACATTGCCCTGCAGGGTTTTAAAAAACAAAAGCCAGCAGTTTACTACCGCTTTAAGATGCCAGTTTCTATTACACTCACTGGCTTCAACACTTACTGCTCTGGAACAAGCATGCAGATCAGGCAAGTCAGAATAAAGTCAGGCGTCCTTAGCAGCATACTTGTTCAAGGTCAATTATGGAAACAAGAGGGTAAGATTTATTGTCAGGCAACCAGCATGTGAAGAATAAGAAGCAGCAATGGTATGCTCTATATTTCTCTTAGGAAAGGTTTCCTTTAAGGACACATTGGGGTTGATTTACTAAAACTGAAGAGTGCAAAATCTGGTGCAGCTCTGCATAGTAATCAATCAGCTTTCAGCACATCTGCACCAGCTTGCACTCTCCTAAGTAAATCAACCCCACTGTAATCTTGCATATTCAGGGCAAAGCGACAGTGTCTGCAAAGTGCCCTTCCATGCAAACTGGTACTCATTTTGTTGGTGTTCTCCCACCATTCCTTCTATTGGTGCAGCTGACAACAAAATCATGTGCTTTCAGGTAAGGGCAACACATTTGACTTCCTCCAATGTGATACTGCTCAGGTCCAGCAGCCAATCAAAAAGGTTTCTAGACCCTAGCACTATCACACTGGTAGTGATGTCACCACTCCGCCTGCGGTCCATCTGATATTAGCCGAAGAAGGGAAGGAACAGCAGTGAAGCACTGGCAAGGTGAGTAACAGGTGTTTGGAGAAAGCCCTCTGCAAAGACACTGTCACTTGGCAAACTAAGCTCTGCAACATAAACTGGTATTCCTACATCCTATGGGCAGCTGATATACTTTATGCGTGCAGCAGTGCACACTCTAATGTGTGCAGCATCTATTATTTTTAAACAAAGCTGAATTTTCACTGTAAGATGCAACACTTGGATCAATTCTAGCATGCAGGTTTCTGAAATATAGAACAATCTTTCTAAATCTTTGCATTAAACATGTAAAGTGGTACCAGGACTGCAATGCAGGCTCACTGAGTTACCTGCCCGTATTGTTCTTTGTGAGCACCACGAGAGCCCTGGAACTCTGGGTATTATTATGTCCAGGCTTTGGGGTTCTCAGGGTGCTTAGGAAGAGTGGATACCTGAAGGTGCTGCTTCTCAGTCCTGACCCCATGTAACCTATTTAAACAAGATATACACTGAGGTGGAAAAGTAAATGTCCTATGTTGTGATTTCTCAGTCCCTGCTCTTGAGCTATACATGCAGGAGTTTCGGGAGGGCAATATTTTTCAACTTTGTTTGGAAGATAGGATATACAGTGTCTCACAAAAGTGAGTACACCCCTCACATTTTTGTAAATATTTTATTCTATCTTTTCATGTGACAACACTGAAAAAATTACACTTTGCTACAATGTAAACTAGTGAGTCTACAGCTTGTATAACAGTGTAAATTTGCTGTCCCTTCAAAATAACTCAACACACAGCCATTGTATAAACCGCGCGCAACAAAAGTAAGTACACCCCTAAGTGAAAATTTCCAAATTGGGCCCAATTAGCCATTTTCCCTCCCCGGTGTCATGTGACTTGTTAGCATTACAAGGTCTCAGGTATTATTAGGAAGCAGGTGTGTTAAATTTGGTGTTATCACTCTCACTCTCTCATACTGGTCACTGGAAGTTAAACATGGCACCTCATGGCAAAGAAGTCTCTGAGGATATGAAAAAAAGAATTGTTGCTCTACATAAGGATGACCTAGGCTATATAGCCTACATCTAGGCTATCTCCTAGATGTAGGCTATAGGAAGGTTGCCAAGGCCCTGAAACTGAGCTGCAGCATGGTGGCAAGACCATACAGCGGTTTAACAGGACAGGTTTCACTCAGAAAAGGCATCGCCATGGTCAACCAAAGAAGTTGAGTGCACATGCTCTGCATCATATCCAGGGGTAGTCTTTGGGAAATAGACATATGAGTGCTGTCAACATTGCAGCAGAGGCTGAAGGGGTGGGGGTCAGCCTGTCAGTGCTTAGACCATACGCCGCACACTGCATCAAATTGGTCTGCATGGCTGTCATTCCAGAAGGAAGCCTCTTCTAAAGATGATGCAGAAGAAAGCCCGCTACCAGTTTGCTGAAGACAAGCAGACTAAGGACATGATTACTGGAACCATGTCCTGTGGTCTGATGAGACCAAGATAAACTTATTTGGTTCAGATGGTGTCAAACATGTGTGGCGGCAACCAGCTGAGAAATACAAAGACAAGTGTGCCTTGCCTACAATCAAGCATGGTGGTAGGAGTGTCATGGTCTGGGGCTGCATGAGTGCTGCCTGCACTGGTGAGCTACAGTTCATTGAGGGAACCATGAATGCCAACATGTACTGTGACATATTGAAGCAGAGCATGATCATCTCCCTTCGGAGAATAGGCCGCAGGGCAGTATTCCAACATGATAACGACTCCAAACACACCTCCAAGACAACCACTGCCTTGCTAAATAAGCTGAGGATAAAGGTGATGGACTGGCCCAGCATGTCTCCAGACCTAAACCCTATTGAGCATCTGTGGGGCATCCTCAAATGGAAGGTGGAGGAGCGCAAGGTCTCTAACATCCACCAGCTCTGTGATGTCATCATGGAGGAGTGAAAGAGGACTCCAGTGGCCACCTGTGAAGCTCTGGTGAAGTCCATGCCTAAAGGGGTTAAGGCAATGATGGAAAATAATGGTGGCCACACAAAATATTGACACTTTGGGCCCAATTTGTTCATTTTCACTTAGGAATGTACTCACTTTTGTTGCCAGCGGTTTAGACATTAATGGCTGTTTGTTGTGTTATTTTGAGGGGACAGCAAATTTACACTGTTATACAAGCTGTACACTCACTACTACTTTACATTGTAGCAAAGTGTCATTTCTTCAGTGTTGTCACATGAAAAGATATAATAAAATATTTACTAAAATGGAAGGGTGTACTCACTTTTGTGAGATACTGTATGTTTGTTTGGTTAGGTCTGCATAAGGTAGGCTCTGATTTAAAGAAAGCAATTATTTCTATTGGAGCAAAGTCCTGAAAAAGATCATCCAAGGGTAGTATTTCTTGATCATGTTTACCCAAGGAACTATCAGCAGAGGTAGAAACGATAAGGCCTCATTTTGGAATTTTAGTGGGACAGCATTCACAATGGGTGTCTTTCTAGATGCACTTCAACCAATATAGCTATTCAGTATAGTTTTAAATATACTTTATCCCTGAGGTGTTACCTTTGTGGTTGGCAGTAGAACCTGCAGTGTTACACTCCCCAATTTCTTATATCTCTAGGAGGACTATACTGGTGAGACATCATTGCTTTAGTTCCAGGGTCTGCACACCCGCAGCAGTCAATGTGTAGTGATACCCACTCACTATGTTGGATTTTTATTTATTTCATGTATGGAGAATGCAACAAGTGGTGCTGGTATATGCAGGGGTGGGCAGGGACACCCAAAACTCCCTGCCGGACAAGAACAAAGTCATATTTATGGCAGGAAGTTCTCAGTGTTGGGAGTATTCAAGGCATATTAAAAGTCCGAGAGGATTCTTGCAGGCTCTACCTTGAACTAAGACATCATTTTATTGAGAAAACTGACATTTTTAGTAGCAAAATCCATGCAGTTGATTTCCTGCAATGCTAGTAACATCTAGACTGTTTAGTTTTTAGCTTTGTTACCTGTTTTTCTTAACTCCCTGAGTGTTTCTAACTGCTGTAGCTAGCAGTTACCAAACGCAAATTTCCCAGATGACCAGTTTGTTATACCATGAGCAGCAGAATAGATTCTTTGGGTTTCATATAACATGTTGGCCATGCAGGTAAAATGATTGGTTGCAGAATGCGTTATACATTGCAGCCAGTATGTAACTCACCTTGTACCCCGAGGATTTTATATGTACACCTCTTTTAGTCAATGTTGATTTCATCCGAATGAAGAAAGACCTTTCTAAAGAGTTGTCCTGAGGGAGAATTCCAGGGCTGGAGGACTCCACTGAAAGAGAATAATAGAGGTTATACACCATATAATATCACAAATCTAACATAACCCAGTAAAACTAGTCAAATTACGAACAGTTTTGATTGTATAGTCACTTGCTTTATCTAAAGTGCACTCATATGCACATTCTGTGCATTCAATTATTTTCATATATACAGTACATGCTGAAAAGTATTGCACTCACTTTGTATTGCATCACTGATCTCTCACCACCATCTGTGTCTGCAACCACCTTCTTTCAACACCCATCATGCCTGTACCCCCTTTGCCACCATTGCACCTACGTCAATCCTCTCTCTCTAGGCCTATGCACACCAACACCTTATGTCTGTATGCCCCCTTCCCAGATTTTACTAATACACTTGTACAACTTCCCCCCAACCATTTACCAAATGCTGGCACATTGCCCCTTGGCTCTCACCACCATAGCAGCACCCCCACCACCACTCCATGCCCAAAATCATCTGATCAACATAATCCACCCCATCCTCTGTTCTGAGCACTCCACTTGTATGCCCACCATGTCACTGCCACACCTGCAACTGCCTGCTCTCACCATTGTGCCTGAAACCCCCTCTTACCAGTGCTCTTTGGCATGCTTATCACTGTCCTCATTTCATGCCTGCAGAAGCCACCCAGCCCCACACTGCAGCTATGTGCTCTTAAATATCCCTTCTTTTACTATCCCAAATAGCAAAAATAACTTGCCACAAACTTGTGGCAGTGTTGAATTGTAAGTCTGTTAACTTGCTGCCCATTCTCACTGGCAAGTTGTACACTTGCAGAACACTTGAAGTTCAAGTTCTAATTGACACTTTTCCAATGTGTAGCAAATTTGCATGGCAAGTCTCTAGAAAGAGCAACGTTGCAGAGGTGAGTCTACAGCAAGAGCTCTGCAAGTCTACAGCATGAAAATTCTGCCACAGTGACCCCGTGGTGGAATGACTATTGCACAACATAACTGAACCAGAACTTGCAGCAGATTTGCAGAATGTTTGCAAAGAAAGTTGATCTGGAGTCATGCAATGCAGACCTGGCAGGTCTAGCAATAGATGAGCAAGTCCTTTTCAAACTTGCAGCACAATTGCTTGCTATCTGGGATCTCTCTCTCACCACTGCATCTTTACCCCTATTTTTACCAGTGCACTTTTACTACCATCACCTCCCCTATAGGTCTCCATCTCTCACCTCAAGCTTGCACAAATTACCTCCTCAACACTGCACTCTTTCCCCCACATTAACTCCAACATTAACATTGACCGACATTTAAGGGCAAAGTTGATGGACCTAGACTGCCACTTTCCCAGCATGGCCAGCTGCCAGACTATAGGAACTTGCACCAAAGCACTCTTCAATAGAGGGGTTAAGTAGCATGGCCATTGCTGGAATACTGTGCGCGAATCAAGGATCATCCATTGTTGCTATGAAACCAGTCTGAAAACAATGTGCTTTCAGCGTTCACTCCCTTTCACAAGCTTCTAAAACATTTTTAAATTTTCAGAGCTGTTACTTTTTTGTGATGCAAGCAGTCGGTCAAAAGGTAATAACTTCAAAGTTATGGTTAAATACATATTGGATGATATTTTCTAAAACTGGTGCACATAGAATCCCACTCAGAATCAGGTACAGCTCTGCATAGTAACCAATCAGCTTCTAACTTCAGCTTTTTCAATTAAGCTGGTACAATAAAACCTAGAAGCTGATTGGTTACTATGCACTGCTGCACCAGATTCTGTGTGCAACACTTTTATTAAATCTCCCTATTGAGTTATACAGGAATAATTTTATTTATGTACGTTGTTTTGTTAATGTTGTACATTTACATAAGGCATTTTCGTAAGTGCCAGATAGTTGTCTGTTGGATGACACCAGCCTGAGGACTGATGGTTACATATAATATAGCAAATGCTTTCATATAGTTAGTCTGGTTGAAAAAAGACACAAGTCCATTTAGTTCAAACAATAAAAGAATGTGGCTTTGTTTTGTCAACCAAGCAATAGATTTTACTATACAAAATACTTAAGAGTTAAAAAAACAAGAAAACTGCAATAGGCATAAAATTCAGGCGTGAAAGTACCTGAGGCAGGTTCAAAAAGCATGGAGATACAACCACATAGCAGGCTGTTCTATCAGGCAAAAGCTCACTTCTGGTTACTAAATAATCATATGCAGCGCCTATGGTATTTAAGAACAAAAGTCTTTCAATAGATGAAGGTGATTCACTCAATGAGAAAGTGACACAAAAATTCTTCAGCCGTGATAAAGACAATGGATGCAGGCTTACCAGATAATGGTAGATCAAGCGCAGGTGTTTATATCCAAACTTGGCTCATGGTCATCCGATCGTCTGGGAACGAGGAAATGTCACCTGGGGGACCTCCTGGTGGCTCCTGGGGGATGGTCCTCTGTACCGCTGGTCCGCTCCTCCTGAAGGGGGTATTCGCTTGACCCGGGGGACCTCCTGGTGGCTCCTGAGGGATGGTCCTCTATAGCGCTGTTCCGCTCCTCCTGAAGGGGGTATTCTCTTGTCCTGGGCAAGCGCTGGTGGAAAGGAGAGTGGCTCCAACCGCTCACGTTCTCTCGTCCAGGGATAATCCGGTATTCAAACGAAGTGTATTCAGGTAAAAGAGAGAAGCCCACAATCGTGTGATACCGTTTGACAAATTTATTACAGAAATTAATGGATTAAAAATACTCACATATTGTGATTAAAATCAGAGCTAAAGACATTATTTAAACA
>BLSH010215088.1:671989-686088 GCA_018402905.1 Glandirana rugosa | reverse complement strand
AAGTTTCTGACAACACCCATATTTCACGTCCATAGATCTACATGGACGTTGTCGGTCCAACACCTGGTGAGATTTTATCCGTTTCGACATCGTAGGGAGGGACAGAGAACGTGTAATGATAACCGGTCGCTTCGTTGGGTAATTTCGCTACCCGGTTATAATTACACTGCCTCACACAAAACTGTCTATCAAGGTTGTCATTGGTCTTCACATATTATGTTCATTTTAGGCGCGAGTGATTACTTACATTTTTAACTTTTTTTTAAATTTATTATTTTTATCTTAGGCTTTCTATTTATAACTACCACCGTCGTGCGTGTTTGTTATCTTTATCACGGCTGAAGAATTTTTGTGTCACTTTCTCATTGAGTGAATCACCTTCATCTATTGAAAGACTTTTGTTCTTAAATACCATAGGCGCTGCATATGATTATTTAGTACATTTTGGGACAATATAGATCTATTGTTTGTGCGTGCTGCCACCATCAATATTTATCTTTCGGATTCTATTTTTATTATTTAAATTTTTTTTCAATTTTTACATTCATTAGTGAGCGCGGATTTTACTTGTATTATACACTTCTGGTTACTGTTGGAACTATCTGTCAAAACACACTCCGTCACATTAATATTGGCCCATCGCTTTAATGGGTTGCTTCGCTGGCCAATAGTAATGTGCAAGAGACAGGGAGGGATGCTACAGCTTTGCCTATTTTAGAGTGGTCCACAACCTGGCTGTTGCAGGTACATCTAGATACCTGCACTTTATACCCACAACAGTCTTTGAAATGGTGAATGCATTAAAGCTGATTTACAAAAAAGGATTGAGATGTACACCAGAAAACTCTGCCTAACATCAAAAGTATGTAAGGTGTTTGATAGAATGGTAAGGGACTCTATACAGAAATTTGACAACCAGCATGGATTTATGAAAGACCGTTCTTGTCAGAGCAACCTGTCATTGTTCTATGAGTGTCAGGAACCATGAATCAGACCAAGACAGAAGTGCAGTAAAATCACACTTTTTTATAAAAAGGTAAAATGATATAAACAGAGTAAATGTGGTCAAAACATAGCCAGGGTTCGGTAACCACAGCGGATAGTCAGAGCAAAACAGTGAAACAGGAGTCCAGAGATCAGTGAGGTCAAACAACAGCATGCAGGGTCAGGAGCCAGGAGGGGAGTCAGCCGAGGGGGGTCTTGAATCCAGGAATGAGAAGTGAACGTCAGACAGGCAAAGTCTATCATAGGAAAACACAGCAGAGATTTCTCCAGAGATGTTGACCAAGGTGAAGGCAGCTGCGATCTAATCCAGGCAGTTTATATAGCAGCTGAATTGGCTTAACGAGGCAGGATATGATAATCAGGTGAGACAGAGTAGAAGCTGAGACTGGCAATTAACCCTCAGCTGAGCACCTTGCTCTGAAAAGGGAGACCTGAGCCCAGCCCTGACAGTCAAGGCCGCTGTTAGAAATCATGGGGCCCAGTACAGCCTACCTGATGGGGCCCCCTTTGATCCCGCCCTCGACCCCACCCCTGGCCCCTCCTCTGACCCTGCCTAAAAAGTTGTGGGAGGGTGGACATACGGTGCAATGATTGTGGAAGTGATCGAGTTGTTTCAGAGATGCTCGTATTATTCCACATGAAACCTGACAGTTGCCTTTACAAGTATACACACTCCTGGCTCCAGCCGGAAATGTGTGTACGTGTTAAAAAAGGCATGCTTGCAGCATGGCTTAAGCTCAGTTTTAAAACAGCGTGGTTAAAGGGGCGAGGTTCAGGGGCTGTAAAAACACAGCTGTGTGTGTTTACCCCCCCAACACAAGTGTACAGTAAGATCTCTTGGTACCTCATGCACACAGATGGTTTTTTTTTTGGTTTTTTACTGATTCCAAACACACCTCCATGCTATCCTATGTGTCTATGCACACAAAGAATTTTAATCTTTTAGTAGCAAGGGCATTTACTAGCAGATAAAAAAAAAACAAGGGCCTGTGCATCCAGGAGCAGCAGTTTTGGCTGCAAAAACACTTGATGCATGTAAACGTGCCTAAACGTGTATTAACACTAGGCGCGTTTTGCGCTTGAGGGTTAATTAATTTCAATGGGCAGAATAAATTATTGTTTTGGCCAATAAAATGAACGCCCAAGTTCTTGATGCCTGTAAATAAGCCTTAAGGCTGTATTCACACCATTGCGGTGCAAATTCCAGCTTATTTGCTGCTGAGAAGGGACAGAGCCGCCATTAAGCGGCCCCTGTCCGTTCTCACAGCGCAGCAGCTGCGGGGGGAGGGAGGGGCAGGTGCCGCGAGCAGGGGAATGATCCCCGTTCAGTGTGGAGTGCATCTCTATGTCAGATGCGCTCCCATTGAACAGAATGGGCTGGAAATTCACACCGCATTGCACAGAAAACGCACACATTTTCTGTGCAATGCGGAGTGCAAATGCACCGCACAGGTGTGAACCTGTCACATTAAAAACAATGGGTTTTGAAGCATCATGTGAATTGGATGCGGTGTAAGCCACATCCAATTCACATAGGTGTGAACTCAGCCTAATGCTTGTATGGGCGTTAGACGCTTTTATAAGCATCAGGCTTTTTTTTTCTGTCAAAAGGCTGTTGCCAAGAGGAGGAGTGTTCTTAAAACATCCTGTATGCATGAAGCTGTATTGGGATAATCAGTCACACAGGACAGCAGGTGCTCCATGGATCTCACAGTGTGTTACATGCTGTTGGGTGCTGACTTTGCTGTGGCTGTACAGTGGTACAATCTGTAACACACACAGTACAGTACACCCATAATGAAGTCAGCACTCAACAGCATGTGAACCACTTTGTCAGAGCCATGGAGCTCCTGCTGTGCGACTAAATAACAAAAGGCACTGTGAGTATTTGGAAGATTCTGCTAATAGTACAAGTATAACATGTAACCACTTCACTCACTGTGTGCTCCCCGTGCGTGCCGCGCTACCCTCTGCCGCCGTGCGGATTACTTTTGCTGTTCCCTCCCTGTCAGCTCTCTCACATCAGTCCTTGAAAGAGCGGAACAGGTAAATCGCTGTATGGATCACTCCACCAAGCACCAGGGAAGGGGAACAGCGGGCGGAACTTCATGCCATGTTGCTGAGCACAGCTTTGTGTACCTCCGCCCGAAAAAGAAAAAGTAGTCCCTCCTCAGCTCCCACCTCCTGAGCCCCTCTGTTTACCTGATGGGGCCCAGGAAAATATAGTTATACGCCCCCTAAGCCAGTAGGAAGGGTGTAATTTATTTAGCCTTATTTTTTTGTTTGAATGAAATGCACTATAAAGCTGCCCGGGCCCCCCTGATGATAGGGTCCGGGCTCGGTATAACAGGGCTGCCTGTACTGCCCTATCAGCGGCCCTGCTGACAGTACCTCCTCCTAAAAGACCCCTCAGATTTGAGTGGGTGACGTCTATGGAAAACACGGAGGAGGACAGGAGCATGTACGTCCGAGGATGAGACCCAAGAACGCTCCTCCGGACCGTACCCTTTCCAATGAACCAATTACTTTATGCGCCCACGGAACCTATGGGAGTCAAAGATAGTTTGTATTTCCTACTCCTCTTGGTTCTCAACCTGAGTAGGATGAGGACGTGGTACCGAGGTGGTGAAGCGGTTGCATACCAAAGAATTTAACAAGGAGACATAGAATACATTAGAAATTTGCATACTAGAGGGCAGGTCTAAAGCTTAAGCCACTGGGTTGATCTTGTGGAGAATGCGGAAAGGCCCAATAAACCATGGTGTCAGCTACAGTTAGGGAACACAGAGTTGGATGTTGTGAAAAGACAACCAGAACCTCTCCCCAACTTGGTAAGAAGGTGCAGGTAGGCGTCTGTGGTCAGCATGGCGTCTGTACCTATCACTGGCACGTTGCAAAGACTCCTGGACCTGTACTAAGTGGAACGAAGACCACGGAGATGCTCCAACAAGGCAGGAATTCTCTGAGGAACAAAAGAGTCAGGCAACATGGCTGGTTGGAAACCAAAGTTCGCTATAAACTGAAACAATCGGAAACGGTATTGACGAAACTATTGTGCGCAAACATACCCAAGGCAACACGTCAGACCAGTTGTTATGGTGGTCAGAAATATAGCAACGTAAAAACTGTTCCGAGGACTGGCTGGCTCGTTCTGCAGGCCGTTTGGACAGCGGGTGATATGCAGAAGAGAAGGAGAGCACAAAAGGCTCGCCAAAACCTGGACACAAACTGGCTACCCCTGTCCAAGACGATCACCTTGGGAAGCCCATGCAAGCAAAAGATCTCCCGAGTAAAAATGGATGCCAGTTCCTTGGACATGGTTAACAATGTGACATCTTTGAGAATCCGTCAACCCCCATAAGGATAACTATGTTACCCTGAGAGTTAGGTAACTCCACAATAAAAATCCATACACAGGTGAGGCCAAGGCGGCTCTCCATCGGGTATGGGTTAAAGAAGACCCACTGGAAGATGTCGTGGTGTTTTGTTCTAAGCACACACAGAATAGGCTGCTACAAAGGCGGCTACATCAGCGCAGAGACTAGGTCACCAGAACTGTTGGGAAATAGCCCAAATGATTGGTTCTTCCCTGGGTCACCAACAGCGTTGGGAAAATGGCAAGTCTGGAGCACAGTAGTACGGAGACTCTCCGGGACAAAGCAGTGGTCACAACATTTCTCAGGAGGAGCCGGGATCTGAGCAGCAAGGATCTTCTCACCCAAAGGTGAAGTGAGACTGGTATGAACCATAGACAGAAAACGATCAGGAGGTAACAGAGGAGCAGGAACTGACTACATCTTGGAAGCGGAGGAAAACTGTCGCAACAATGCATCGACCCTTACATTCTTAGTACCCGGTAAGAATGAGACTATGTAATTGAAGCTTGACAAGAACAGAGCCCATTTGTGCCCTCCTGGGGTAGAGGCGTTTAGCCTCAGACAAGAATGTGAGATTCTTGTGGTCAGTCAGAATGAGAACCGGAACAGTGGTACCCTTGAGGAGATGCCTCCATTCTTTAAGGGCTAAAATGATCGCTAACAACTCTCTGTCCCCAATCTCATAATTGCATTCCGCAGAAGACAACTTCTTGGAAAAGTAGCCACAAGGATGCATAGGGCTCTCGGAGGTGGGATGTTGGGACAGAAGGGCACCAACTCCAGTCTCAGATGCATCAACCTCAAGGATGAAGGGTGACGTAGGATCTGGATGTGCCAACACAGGAGCAGAAACAAAGGCAGCCTTGAGACTTTCAAAGGCCTTAATGGACTCTGGGGACCAATTCTGTGGGTTACCATTCTTTCTGGTCATATCAGTCAGGGGCTTGACCAGCGACGAGTTACGAATACATTTCCGATAATAATTGGCAAAGCCAAGAAAACGTTGTAGTGGACGTAAACCCACGGGTCAGGCCACTATAGAACTGCCGATAGCTTCTCTAGGTCTATCGAAAAACCAGTAGTGGAAATGACATAACCCAGGAATTTATCCTGTTAATGATGGAACTCAAACTTCTCCAATTTACAATACAGGTTATTATCTCTCAGCCTCTGAAGCACACAGCAGACATCTGTGTGGTGGCTCTCTAGGGACTTGAAATATATGAGGATAGCGTTGAGATAAACCACCACATATTGCTGCAACATATCTCGGAGGACATTGTTGATGAATTCCTGAAAAACTGGAGCGTTGCAAAGACCAAACGGCGTTAGGAGGTATTCGTAATGGCCTGTCCTGGTATTAAATGCAGTTTTCCACTCATCGCCCTCCTTGATCTTCACGAGATTGTATGCCCCTCTCAGATCAAGCTTTGTGTACAAAACTTTGCTCCCTTGAGGCGGTCAAATAACTCCGTAATCAACAGAATTGGATAGGCATTCTTAATTGTGAAGCGATTGAGACCCCTATAATGGATACAAGGTCTCAGTTCTCCACTCTTCTTTTTCGCAAAGAAGAAGCCAGCACCAGCAGGAGACGAGGATTTGCGGATGAACCCTCTAGAAAGTCTGGCCACGAGGGGGTATGGCACCAGGTTGAAGGTCAATTGTGCAATCATACGACCGGTGTGGAGGCAAAATACCGGCTTGACCTTTATCAAAGACATCACTAAATTTGTGGTATTCCTCCGGCAGGGAGGAGAGTGAAGAGGTACACAAGACCTTAGCCACTTTCTGAAAACATACCTTACTGCATTGTGGCGACCAGGAAAGAACCTCAGTATGAAGCCAATCAAAAGAGGGGTTGTGCCTCTGTAACCAAGGATAACCAATAACCACGGAAAATAGGGAGAGGAAATGACTTGGAATTGGATTATCTCATGGTGAAGAGCCCCTATGGCCATGGTCAACGGAGCAGTCTCATGAGTCACCTGTGCAGGCTGTAGAGGTCTCCCATCAATAGCCTCAATGGCAAGTGGAGTAGCCCGAAGCTGCAGCGGGATTGAGTGCTTAGACACAAAGGCACTATCTATGAACAGGCCTGCAGCCCCAGTCTATTAGAGCCTGTATCTCGATAGACGACTCAGACCAAGAAAGGGTTACCAGAACCAGGGGCTTATCCTTCTGGATAACTGGGGAGGTAACAACGCCACCTAAGGTCTGTCCCCTACAGGACCTCAGGTGCAGGCGTTCCCCCTAGAGGGTTTGCCTAGGCCAAGGCTATGTCAGAAAGCAAAGAAATCACAGCCTACTTTGCTTCTGTCTGTGAGGAATGCCTGGGGTAGCATCTCAAAGTATATCCCAACCTGGTTGAGAAACCCTCTGCATTGAACTTTATCGTTCCCAAATTGCTCGGAAAGCAGAGTGGAACCAGACATACCCCTTATAGAGGTAATATTTGAAGCCTGCACAAAAACTTGAGCATCAGCAGGGGCGGCCTGCAACACAGGTTGTGCCAGAACAGCCACCACCGTAGGAGGAATCAGGTGAGCAGTGCGATTCAGGAGCGTCTGTAATGCTATGTCAAACAGATCCATGTGATGATCCTGCTCATCCAATCTGGAAAAAATATTACCAGCAAGTGGATTTCTGCATTTTCTGAATTCATGGCCTTCACCTACTGTCAGGAACCATGAAACAGACCAAGACAGAAGTACAATAAAATCGCACTTTTTAATAAAACGGTAAAATTATATAAACAGAGTAAACATGGTGAAAACATAGTTAGGGTTCGGTAACCACAGCGGATAGTCAGAGCAAAACAGTGAAACAGGAGTCCAGAGATCAGTGAGGTTAAACAACAGCATGCAGGGTCAGGAGCCAGGAGGGGAGTCAGCTGAGCAGGGTCTTGAATCCAGGAACGAGAAGGGAACGTCAAACAGGCAAAGTCTATCACAGGAAAACACAGCAGAGATTTCTCCAGAGATGTTGACCAAGGCAAAGGCATCTGCGATCTGATCCAGGCAGTTTATATAGCAGCAGAGCTGGCTTAATGAGGCAGGATATGGTCATCGGGTGAGACAGAGTAGAAGCTGAGACTGACAATTAACCCTCAGCTGAGCACCTTGCTCTGAGAAGGGAGAGCTGAGCCCAGCCCTGACAATGAGGAAGTGAGAAATTGGGTGTTGGAAGTCCAGTGGATGTAGTATCCAGATTTTGCTAAAGCATTTGATGCTGCACCTCATAAACATTTAACATACTGTATAAAGAGGGTCTGCTGGAATTGATGAAATTGTATAAACATGGATAGGAAACTGGTTACATGGTCTGGTCCAGGGAGTAACGATAAATGACTAATTTTCTGAATGGTTTAACACTGTGAGTGGTGTGCCCCAGGGTTCTGTTTTGGGGCAAATGCTTTTCAATTTGTTTATCAATGATACAGAGGATGTAATCAAGAGGTCAATTTCAGTGTTGAAGGATAAGTCCACCTTAACACTAAAATCTCTACAACTACAGATATCCATGATCTAACACTAACCTGTCTAACCCTGTAAAGAATACCTTTTTTGAAGCCGATCCTATCCCAAGCTGAGCTTTCAGCTGTGGCTTCGTTGTGGAGGAAGGAGCAGAGGACCCATCTATGGGTGACGTCACTTCCCATTCATTTCACAGCTGTTGTCGGCTGTGTCCTCTGCAGAGCTTCTGCCACTGGAGACTGTACCGTATCGGCTTCAAAAAAGGTATGTATACTGATTTCTTCTTTACAGGGTTAGATAGGTTAGGGTTAGATTGTTGTGGATGTAGAGATTTTAGTATTAGGGTAGACTTATCTTTTTACTGATAAAAATAAATTATGTTGAAAAACAACTTTGGCACAGGAAGACCTTGACAAAATAGTGGGGTTGGGCAGCTATATGTCAGATGAGGTTCACTACTGGTGAATGAAAATAAACAAAGTGGATAGAGGACCTCAGCTATGTGGATAGACATAGATTACTGTTATTTACTCTGGAGTAGGGGTACTTAAGGGGGTACACGATCATGTACAAATATATTAATCGTGACTTCAATAACGGTAACAAATCATTTACTCTAAGGTCCCTGAAGAGGACATGAAGCCACAATATAAAGTTAGAAGAAAGAAGGTTTAACCTTAGATCGTGGAAAGGGTTCTTTACTGTTAGAGCAGCTAAAATGTGGAACTCTGCCCCCCAAAAATTAGTGCTAACTGAGAGTGTCAATAATTTAAAAAACTTTTAGATATCTTCCTAAGAAAGCAAAATACCTGGCTATAGGAATTGTCTGAGAATAAAAGTCACACACATAGTGTCACAGATCTGCAGCTGTGATCTGTGTCCTCTATTCCCAAAGATCAGCAGGCATGCTGGTACATGTAGTTCCATGGCTTTAACCTGTAAGGTTCTGCTGTTACCTGTTATCCCACAAGACTCAAATTCAAGACCGACTAATCACCTTCTGTTGATTCTGTTAGCTAGAGCATCTTCCTTTCTATTTAGTTTGGCTCATTGCCTCAGGCATTGCCTGAGTAAAAACTAGTGCTCGCCCCCCCCAGTGAGTTCCAAGAAGTTTCCTAGAGTTCCCTGTGATTCCTAGTGAAGGTGTTTCCTAGCAAAAAGTTGAATAATGTCCCTGGCTTCCTGAGAATATTTCTCATGACCCCAAGATTCCTTGTGTCCCTGGCTTCCTGAGAATATTCAAGTGACCCCTATACTCCTAGTGTTCATTCTTCTGAGAGACTCCTTATGAGCCCAGTATTCCTAGTGATCCAGAAGTTGGACCTCCCTTACTCCTAATGTCTGTTTGCAAGTGTCTCCCAGTGTCTTCCAGTGTGATCTCTGTACCCCCCAGTGTCTTTCAGCATTTCTCCAGTGTCTGTCAGTTTGTTTCAGTTTGCAACCTGTATCTGTGCACCTGTTATGTCCCTTGTGCCTGTTTTCCTTGTGTACATTTGCAAGCTTTCAGCCTGCCTTTTGTTAGCAGCACCTGTGTCTGCAGTCTGTTTCAGTGTCTCCCAGTGTATTCCTAGCCTGTTTTCTGCTCAGTGTCCCTATGCATTTCTACTTGCTCCTAGCATTTCCTGTTTATCTCTGTGCATTGCTACTCACTCTCAGTGACTGTGGTCCTGTGCACTATTACTACTACTACTACTACTACTGTTCACAATGCTTCTGTGTGTCTCTGAGCACTACTACTACTGTTCACATCACAATGCTTCTGTGTGTCCCTGTGTACTACTAATACTGTTCACAATGCCTTTGTGTGTTTCTGTGCATGTGTTCCCAGTGTCTGTGTTTCCATGCACACCTGCTAGCTTGGGCTGTACTACCTACTGACTAGGGCTACAACTAAGGATTATTTTCATAATCGATTAGTTGGTGATTATTGTTTCAATTTATCGATTGGGATAATAACCTTACAAAAGTGTGGTGTACAATTTAGTTAATATGTAAAGTTTTTTTTTTTTAAAAAGGCAATTTATTCTAAAATATCTCTATGCAATGGTAAATATAAATAACTATATGGTTAGGGAGCAAAATCTTTAATCCACTCTGAGGATAACAGACAGAAGCATATATAATAATAAATACACACAGAAGTAGGATATATGGGCATTTTAACTAGGAGTCAGACATGAAGCTATATGAAGGGTGGAAGGGGATATAAATCGTTTACATTAAAGTAGTCCTAAAAGCTGAGCTTTTTTTTTTTTTTACGGATATGATCATTTTTTTAAATATAATGCAAAATACTGGTAAAAGTTTACTTTAAATGTAATTTTAATGCCTTATATTACCTCCAGTCAATCAGCCTCCACCTTCTCTGGGTCCAGATTCTGATCTTCCTGCACACAGTCTTTAAAGTCATTTTTTTGAAAACAACAAACATGTTATACTTACCTGCTCTGTGTAATGGTTTTGCACAGAGCAGCCTGGATCCTCTTCTTCTAGGGTCCCACACCGACGCTTCTGGCTCCTCCTGCCTTCAGAGTGCCCCAATACCAAGCTGCAAAGTGATATAGAGAGTCCCTATAGCAAGGCAAAACAACTTCTGCCTTTAGAACCACTCATGTCCTGCACAGGACTACATGTCCCATGAGGCATTGCTCCTCACACATCCACACGTTCTCAGGCACTTACTGACATGTATGGGCGGTGTACTGAGCTGTATGTGTGCTGCACTGTATTTCCTGATTGAAAACCGCAACCTGGAAATAATCTGCAGTGCAACCCATCTCCACATTCAGAAGTTCTGGAGAAGGCAAGGCGGTTCCTTAGACTATGCACTTCAGCACCTATGCACCTCAGCCTCATTGCCCGGGAATGCATTTCCATGTATTCATACATATTGTTACCTCTGTCTTCCTGTAAGCTCCACTGCCCATTGCTGCTCAGATACTCCAGTCTCCCTGTGAGGTCTACACTCCAGTGCAATCAGTGTTTCTTACTAGTAATATGTGCACTGCCTGCCTGCACGACCAGCACCTGCATTCTGTGCTTTCCAAGATTCTTATCTATGTACTTCCCTGTACCAGATCAGCTGTAGCCGGCATGGAAGGTCTCTCAGAGCACACCTTCATTCAGCGTGCAGGCTGCATTTAGGGTCTAAACAACATGCCCATTGGTAGTTTGAACTGGATGGACTGGCATCTTTCTTTTCAACCTTATAAACTATGAATTCTTATCATACCTATGCAAAATATATATGACATAAATATATGCACACCGTTTTATTGTAAAAAATATTTGTAACTCTAACTAAATAATACAGAACAATCTCACGCTAAAATGATCTGCAGTTGTTTCCTTAATGCTATTTTGCCTGGAAGCAAAATGGTTAATCATAAGAGGCTGTTAATGGCATGAGTTGGGGTTAAGCACCATCTCTACCACAAATAATTCTGCTCTCTAATCCAGTGGAATCAAACCTATTTCTTTTATCACAGGGCTCCCATTTTGAATGAAACAAGCTCATTATTTCTAATCAAAAGCTGTAAGATCAAAAACTGAAGTGTCGGCTTCAGATCCAGCTGGTTCTAGGATCCGATGCTTGGCTTCAGCAGAGAACAGGATCATAGGAGCTTCACGATGGGGTGGGCCAGGACAGCTCAGGAAAACACGGCACGTACTAACTAATGCAACAGGAAAACTGTATCAGCCGCTGGCTGTAGGTTCGTATGTTTTTAAGCGATTAGACTGCAAAGTACAATTTTTTAGGAAAAATAAACTGAGAAAATAAGGGGCTGCCATCTAGATCACAAAATTGTGAGCCAATATTGGTGTCTGGGGTTGAGGACATGAGATTGTTTGGGGACATATTTTTGAAAGCTACACTCAAGTCTGAAATATAACATCATAGCAACCAACTGTTCCTCTCTTGGACTCAAATTCCGTGGTCCTTCCTTACTACTCAGGGCCTTACTACCAAAAGTGTTGAACTGCCCTAATCTTTTCATCCAACCTTTATATTATTGCATTTGCTATTTTGAAAAGCCAGTATAGAGGAAACAATGTGGAAGGGATTTATCTGAGGAACCCCAAAAATTGTGGAATCCCTTTTTTTCACAATATGTCTCTGTGGGATGACTAGTCTTCTCTCCGCCCCTCCTGTAGATTTCTACTGCCAGCCTGTAGTGGGTGGATCTGCAGGGCCCCTCCCACAGCTATGCTATCTATACAGGCTATGGGCTGCTACTTTTACAAGATGATATTTAGGTTTGCAAAGGCATTTGGTACACACAAAGTGGATTTATATCCTTTGTAACTATTGAGGAATATATTTTTGTAGTTTTTGTACTCTGAGTTCAATTTTAAGCAACTTCATTATACTGCAAATGTTTTGATAGAAAAAAAACAGACAAATGTTAACAGCTAGGTAAATCATAATCACCACTTGTATAATCAGAGATTTTAGCAACAATCAAAACAAGTCACCACTACAGGCATTAGGCCATAGTTGAAAAGCAATCCAAGCACTAAAGATCTTTTTTTTAACCACATGCTAACCAGTGTTATATAGGCAGGTCCTCTGAACCATAGCATCCTGGTGGTCACCTCTGCAAGCACACAGGAGAACAATGAGCTCTTCACTGCATAACCTCAACCCTGCAGACAGACTTTTCCTTTAATGATTATGTTCTGAGCATATCGGTAACAGTCTTTTGTATCCATAAGCAGTCAACTGTCATTGGGAGTAGAAATTGTACTGGCATCAGTGGGAGTAAACAGTGCATCTTTGGCATTAGGGGGAGGAATGGCGCTCAATCGTTGGTGTCAGGGGAGGAATAGTACCCCATTGTAAGTGTCAGTGGGAAGAATAGTAACCCATTGTTTGTGTTAGTGGGAGGAATAGTGTCTTGAATCAGTGACAAGAAAAGTGCCCCAAGGGCCAGATAAAAGCTAGCAAAGAGCTACAGTTTGGAGACCACTGGTTTAGAAGGTGTGGATTGGTGGGAAGGCCACATATTCCTGAATCTAGTGCTGAGAAATGGGTGCAGCAAAGTTATTTTAATGACATTTTTCTTCTATGTAAATCTTCACAAACACCATTATATAGTCATTACTGTTTCAATACATGTTGAATTAATTAATATATACTACAGGTGATTACACTCTGGTGTAACCACAAACCTGTGGAAGCCCATAAAAAGTCAGTTTTTCAACCATATAATATCATACAAAATGGTTCCAAATGGATATTATATGATTCTTCCACTCACTAAATCAGTATGACTGCACTACCATGTGAGTCAGGCATTCAATAAACTTTATTCATTTCAATGGAATGGACATCTCACCAAACACTGCAAGCTCTTAAAACTTTCAAGGGTTACAGCTTGAGGTGTTTGACAGGATGCTGGTCCCACCGGGAGAAATAAAGTTAATTAAAGCCTATATGTATTTTTATGCTGATTCAATGAATATGAAGTACAATGAGGATAAGATGAGTCCTCGGGCCTGTGGAGCAGCCATTGCCTGGTGACAACAGCCATAAGGAGTATAGGAGCCTTATGAAAGGGTTGGATTGCAAAATCATATAATTATAGCATAAGCAGAAGTATTCCAGCGCTACTGTAAGAGAGGGTCACCGTGTCCATAACCATACTGTTATATGATGGAAAAAGAATAAATCACATATTTCAGACTATAATATACAATGAGTTGTACAAAAATAACACATAAATACACCTATTTAGATCTGGAAGGAGGTGGAGAGAACGACGAAAAAAGTATAAGGGGGTGGTGAATGGTCGAGACTATACTCCCTTCGTTTGAGACGAAGAACTAGTTTTACCGGTAGAGGTGTGTCTCTGTCTCCCCTTGTTCTGTACCATTCAGTCAAATCACAACGGACTAGTCTCCCTTCCTTTCACACTAGCTGACGATACTCAATAACATGAAGAGAGTGTTACTAACGAGGATTTATCCGGACAATATGACCGGATCAAATTTAACGGAAGAAACGGCATACCAATACTGTTACCTATAACGCGTCGTCCACAAGCCGGTCGGTCCGTGAAGTTTCTAGTCGATTATTACATTCGGAAAACACTTGGTGCGTAACCAAGTACTCGAACAAACCCTTACAGTCTAGATTTATCCACATAAATACACAATAAAAACATGTTGAGTAACATATAATATCAGACTTTATACACTAAATAAGAAAAAGGTAGTATATTGTCATACCAATACCTGT
>BLSH010215088.1:653679-670887 GCA_018402905.1 Glandirana rugosa | reverse complement strand
GTGAGGGTGGTGGTACGAACTGACATCTTTTCTGTGTGAACAGAAACATGAGGGGTGGACCAACGGCGGTGTGTGCGAACTTTGGTAGACTTGGTTTATTCATATAGAACCAGAGTAGTCTGATGTCCTGTACCAAGGTAATTAGGTACAGGAATCAGACGAACAGAAGTCGTTTGAGTTTGACTGACCGAAAGAACACGTAGTAGAAATTTTCTCCAAAGAAAGACCCTACCGTCGGTACGTCTGGTTAAACTACGTCACACGCCGTATACCAGATTCGTGACTGACCGACTGGGGGGTGGGGAAGTTGGAGACGTCGTTACGTGAGCTGCAGCATGGTGGCCAGGACCATACAGTGGTTTAACAGGACAGGTTCCACTCAGAACAGGCCTCGCCATGGTCGACCAAAGAAGTTGAGTGCACATGCTCAGCGTCATATCCAGAGGTTGTCTTTGGGGAATAGACGTATTAGTGCTGCCAGCATTGCTGCAGAGGTTGAAGGGGTGGGGGGTCAGCCAGTCAGTGCTTAGACCATATGCCGCACACTGCATCAAATTGGTCTGCATGGCTGCCATCCCAGAAAGAAACCTCTTTTAAAGATGATGCACAAGAAAGCCAGTCAGTTTGAGTTTGCTGAAGACAAGCAGACTAAGGACATGGATTAATGGAACCATGTCCTGTAGTCTGATGAGACCAAGATATACTTATTTGGTTCAGATGGTTTCAAGCGTGTGTGGCGGCAACCAGGTGGGGAGTACAAAGACAAGTGTGTCTTTTCTACAGTCAAGCATGGTGGTGGGAGTGTCATGACCTGGGGCTGCATGGATGATGCTGGCACTGGGCAGCTACAGTTCATTGAGGGAACCATGAATGCCAACATGTACTGTGACATACTGAAGCAGAGCATGATCCCCTCCCTTCAGAGACTCCAACATGATAACGACCCCAAACACAACTTCAAGATGACCACTGCCTTGCTAAAGAAGATGAGGGTAAAGGTGATGGACTGGCCAAGCATGTCTCCAGACCTAAACCCTATTGAGCATCTGTGGGGCATCCTCAAACAGAAGGTGGAGGAGCGCAAGGTCTCTAACATCAACCAGGTCCGTGATGACATCATGGAGGAGTGGAAGAGGACTCCAATGGCAACCTGTGAAGGTCTGGTGAACTCCATGTTCAAGAGGGTTAAGGCAGTGCTGGAAAATAATGGTGGTCACACAAAATATTGACACTTTGGGCCCGATTTGGACATTTTCACTTAGGAGTGTACTCACTTTTGTTGCTAGCGGTTTAGACATTAATGGCTGTGTGTTGAGTTATTTTCAGTGGACAGCAAATTTATACTGTTATACAAGCTGTACACTCACTACTTTACATTGTAGCAAAGTGTAATTTATTCAGTGTTGTCACATGAAAAGATATAATAAAATATTTACAAAAATGGGAGGGGTGTACTCACTTTTGTTGGATACTGTATATGTCTGCTAGGCAATTTGTAAGTTTAACACTTAAAGTGTTACTAAACCCAGCAGCCTGCATTCACTATACCTGGTCTCACACAGTACACAGAACATGGAAATGCAATCGTTTTAGTAAATATAAACCGTTAAATACTTTTTTTTTCATCAGCAGCTAGAGCAATCCTGTGACTTCCATCAGTGTCTGTTTAAAGCTTGTAGGAGGAGTTTTCATTCTCCTCTGATTGTTCTATGAGGCTTCAGAACCCCTGACCCACTGTCTGATGGCTGATTGGCCCTGTGCTGATCACATGCACTCTCCCAAGAGGAAAAAACTCTCTAGCTATACACTCCAAACTGAGCATGTGCAGCTTGTCCCTAAGGCTCTGTTCTATCAGAAGATGGTTTGAGGACTGTGGAAGAAGGGGAGGAACAGAGAAGACAGGATCACTGCACAAGTCCCTGTGCAGTTCTTTGATTTGTTCATACAGAGCAACCTTTTTAATAAGCTTTATTTATATCAAATTGAAATACATTTAATAAATGTTCAGTAAACATATGCAATATAAATTAATCCAATTTGGGCGAGTCAATACTAAAGAAGGATCTGGGTGTTCTGGTAGGTCGCAGACTTAATAATAGTATGCAATGCCAAGCTGCAGTTTTCAAAGCTAGCAAAATGCTTTCTTGTATTAAAAGACTCAGGAGAGACATTATTTTGCCCCTGTACAAATCATTAGTAAGACTTAATCAGGAATATGCAATTCAGTTTTGGGCACCAGTTCACAAAAAAGGATATTGGCGGACTGGAGAAAGTGCAGAGAAGGGCAACCAAGCTGATAAGAGGCATGGAGGAGCTCAGCTATGAGGAAAGATTAGCTGAACTGAATTCATTCTCTCCTGAGAAGAGGAGATTATGGGGGGATATGATCACCATATATAAATACATACTGTATTTTGCGCACCATAAGATGCACTTTTTTCCCCCCAAAAAGTGGGGGAAAGTCTCCCTGTGTCTTATGGTGCGAATACCTGAACCCCCCCCCCCCCCTCGTCGCCGCCGGACACCATGGAGCGCTGCTCTGATCTCACACAGTGAGAAGACAGAGCAGCCCCAGTGGCCGAATGAAGTACTGCGGCGGCTGGAGCTGCTCTGTCTTCTATCTGAATGGGATCTGGCTGCAGAGTGGAGCTCCACTAGGCGCAGTGTGATGACATCATCACAGCGCGGCGGTGGCGGGAGATATGAATCTCCCTCTCAGCTCTGTCAGGCTGCATTTCATGGACACAGGTATGGCTGTATTTTATGGACTCTACTATGTGCTGCATTTAATGGACACTGGTGTATGCTGTTTTTCATCGACTCTGGTATGTGCTGTATTTAATGGACTCTGGTATGTGCTGTATTTAATGGACTCCGGTATGTGCTGTATTTAATGGACTCTGGTATGTGCTGTATTTAATGGACACTGGTATATTGCTGTATTTAATGGACACTGGTGTATGCTGTATTTCATGGACTCTGCTATGTGCTGTATTTAATGGACACTGGTGTATGCTGTATTTCATGGACTCTGCTATGTGCTGTATTTAATGGACACTGGTGAATGCTGTATTTCATGGACTCTGGTATATGGCTGCACTGGTAAATATTTTAGTACACCATTTGGTTCAGAATATTTTTTTCTTGTTTTCTTCCTCTAAAACCTAGGTTCGTCTTATGGTGTGAAAAATACGGTAAGTGGTCCATATAGTAAACGTAGTGTAGAGTTATTCACTTTGAGATCATTACAGAGGACAAGGGGCACCTTTCACGTCCAGAGGAAAAGAGATTTCACCTCCAAATCTGAAGAGGCATCTTCACAGTAAGAGCTGTGAAAATGTGGAATATGTACTCTTTCAAAAACTAGTTCAGTAGATTGTTTTTAAAAAAATCTGGATGTATTCCTAAATGCACAAAATATAACTGGATGTTTTTATTCTATTGGTTGAACTACATAGTCTTTTTATAACCTGAATAACTATGTGGCTAACTATATATAAAAATATTCAGACTTATACTGCTACCTTACTTCACGGTAACTACACTACCTTAGCCCTATAGCCCAGCAGGGTTCAAAATGCCTCTTTTTCTCTGTGCTTATTCCCATTGGCCAGAAGTGCATTTCAAAAAATCTAGAAATCCGATGTATGATATTTATACTGCAGCTTAATCTCTCCTCTGTCCATTCGCAAGGCAATTCCTTCAATATAAAAAGTGGTTAGTATTGCGCTAAAAGTTTCAGTGCAGCAGCAACATATAGTGTGATAATAACACCAAAAAATATATAAAGAAAAAACAGTTGCGCTAAATAAACATTACAAAATGGTGGAAATAATAAGTGTATAAACTCCAAATTAAAGTGAAAATAACGTCCAATATTGATTGGAGAAAATATTCCTTTAAAGTCCAACACCATAAATTAAGAAACTCTGTGACTTAATTCCAAAGTGGTTATTTAGGTGTATAATGTCCCGAAAATCACTCCAACACCATAAAAAAGTGAAAATATTGAGACTCAATTCTTCCTTTAAATCGACACAAGGGTGAATAGACCACCACCGGAAGATAGTACACCTCTAAATTAATAAAAGGTACCCTTACCGGAGGTAATGGACTTACTATCGCTAGCAAGTTGTGAGAGCTGGCAGAAATATAACCCTCTGCGGGGTATCACACTCCAAAAGGTCCTCTCTTCCTAGTGAGCATACGTCTGATAGGATAGACAGCCTACTCCAGCCTCTCTTCAACCGAGAATCTCATTCATATGAACACCATAATAACGAAATCATTTCGCTATTATGGTGTTCATATGAATGAGATTCTCGGTTGAAGAGAGGCTGGAGTAGGCTGTCTATCCTATCAGACGTATGCTCACTAGGAAGAGAGGACCTTTTGGAGTGTGATACCCCGCAGAGGGTTATATTTCTGCCAGCGCTCACGACTTGCTAGCGATAGTAAGTCCATTACCTCCGGTAAGGGTACCTTTTATTAATTTAGAGGTGTACTATCTTCCGGTGGTGGTCTATTCACCCTTGTGTCGATTTAAAGGAAGAATTGAGTCTCAATATTTTCACTTTTTTATGGTGTTGGAGTGATTTTCGGGACATTATACACCTAAATAACCACTTTGGAATTAAGTCACAGAGTTTCTTAATTTATGGTGTTGGACTTTAAAGGAATATTTTCTCCAATCAATATTGGACGTTATTTTCACTTTAATTTGGAGTTTATACACTTATTATTTCCACCATTTTGTAATGTTTATTTAGCGCAACTGTTTTTTCTTTATATAATTCCTTCAATATGTTCTGTATAACCAGTGTCAAAAGATTATTATCCCTTTCCCTATGATATAGTAAAAACTCTAATGTTGCAAATGTCAGGCTCACCAAACTATCCAACCAACTCTATTCCACGCCCTCTTAAACTTTCTGCAGTGAAACAACATATGGCTGAGATCTGGATAGAAGAGCCCACATTTCAAACACTGTGAGTCACTCTCTGGCATCCACTCACAATATCTCACTGTAGAAATATAAGCTTGATTATTCAATTTGAAATAAACTTCTCTAAGACCCCTTTCACACTGGGGCCGCGTCCGCATTCGTGATAAAGCGCCGCTCATTTTAGCGGCACTATACTGCTGTTTAAGCGGTGCTTTTCGGCCACTAGCGGGGTGCTTTTAACCACAAAAAAAGGGGTCAAAAATGTCTGTTGTGACGCTTTTCCAAAACGCTTTTCAGGTGCTTCGGAAGTGCTGCCCATTCATTGCAATGGTTAGGGGCGTTTTGGGAGTGCTGCATACAGCACTCCCAACCCGCCCCAAAGTTGCTGCTTGCAGGGCTTTTCCTAAAGTCCTGCAAGCACACCTCCCCAGTGTAAAAACACACCTGGGCAGCATGGGAGGCAGGTTTCAGGCACTTTACAGGCGCTATGTCTATCGCTAAAACTCCTGAAAACTTCCTCAGTGTGAAAGGGGTCTTAGATCAGTTCCCACAACAATGTGCCTTCCTAAAACCTTTCTCTAATAACTCACCTAGATCTCCTAAATGAGTGAAATAATTCCTCCATTTCTTGTTGTATTGGGGAAAGTATTCCTCCATTTCTTGTGGTGTTGGGGAAAGTATTCCTCTGTTTCTTGTTTTATTGGGGAAAGTATTCCTCCATTTCTTGTTGTATTGAGGAAAGTATTCCTTCATTTCATTTTTTGTTGTATTGGGAAAAGTATTGCTCCATTTCTTGTTGTATTGGGGAAGATATTCCTCAGTTTCTTGTTGTATTGGGGAAAATATTCTACAGTTTCCTGTTCTATTGGGGAAGGTATTTCTCCATTTCTTGTTGTATTGGGGAAAATATTGCTCCATTTCTTGTTGTATTGGGGAAAATATTGCTCCATTTCTTGTTGTATTGGGAATCGTATTGCTCCATTTCTTGTTGCATTGGGGAAGGTATTCCTCAGTTTCTTGTTGTATTGGGGAAAGTATAGTATTCTACAGTTTCATGTTGTATTGGGGAAAGTATTCCTCAGTTTCTTGTTGTATTGGGTAAAGTATTCCTCCATTTCTTGCTGTATTGGGGAAAGTATTCCTCCGTTTCTTGTTGTATTGGGGAAAGTATTCCTCCATTTCTTGTTGTATTGGGGAAAGTATTCCTCCATTTCTTGTTGTATTGGGAAAGTATTCCTCCATTTCTTGTTTTATTAGGGAACGTATTCCTCAGTTTCTTGTTGTATTGGGTAAAGTATTCCTCCATTTCTTGCTGTTTTGGGGAAATTATTCCTCCATTTCTTGTTGTATTGGGGAAAGTATTCCTCTGTTTCTTGTATTTGGGAACGTATTCCTCCATTTCTTGTTGTATTGGGGAAAGTATTCCTCTATTTGTTGTTGTATTGGAGAAGGTATTCCTCAGTTTCTTGTTGTATTGGGGAAAGTATTCCTCAGTTTCTTGTTATATTGGGGAAAGTATAGTATTCTACTGTTTCTTGTTGTATTGGGGAAAGTATTCCTCCATTTTATTGTTGTATTGGGGAACGAATTCCTCAGTTTCTTGTTATATTGGGTAAAGTATTCCTCCAAAGTTATTGTTGTATTGGGGAAAGTATTCCTCCGTTACTTGTTGTATTGGGGAAAGTATTCCTTCATTTCTTGTTTTATTGGGGAACGTATTCTTCCATTTCTTGTGCTGTTGGGCAAAGCATCCCTCTGTTTCTTGTTTTATTGGGGAAAGTATTCCTCCATTTCTTGTGGTGTTGGGCAAAGCATCCCTCTGTTTCTTGTTTCATTGGGGAAAGTATTCCTCCATTTCTTATTGTATTGGGGAAAGTATTCCTCTATTTGTTGTTGTATTGGAGAAGGTATTCCTCAGTTTCTTGTTGTATTGGGGAAAGTATTCCTCAGTTTCTTGTTATATTGGGGAAAGTATAGTATTCTACTGTTTCTTGTTGTATTGGGGAAAGTATTCCTCCATTTTATTGTTGTATTGGGGAACGAATTCCTCAGTTTCTTGTTATATTGGGTAAAGTATTCCTCCAAAGTCATTGTTGTATTGGGGAAAGTATTCCTCCGTTACTTGTTGTATTGGGCAAAGTATTCCTTCATTTCTTGTTTTATTGGGGAACGTATTCTTCCATTTCTTGTGCTGTTGGGCAAAGCATCCCTCTGTTTCTTGTTTTATTGGGGAAAGTATTCCTCCATTTCTTGTGGTGTTGGGCAAAGCATCCCCCTGTTTCTTGTTTCATTGGGGAAAGTATTCCTCCATTTCTTGTTGTATTGGGGAAAGTATTCCTCTATTTGTTGTTGTATTGGAGAAGGTATTCCTCAGTTTCTTGTTGTATTGGGGAAAGTATTCCTCAGTTTCTTGTTATATTGGGGAAAGTATAGTATTCTACTGTTTCTTGTTGTATTGGGGAAAGTATTCCTCCATTTTATTGTTGTATTGGGGAACGAATTCCTCAGTTTCTTGTTATATTGGGTAAAGTATTCCTCCAAAGTTATTGTTGTATTGGGGAAAGTATTCCTCCGTTACTTGTTGCATTGGGCAAAGTATTCCTTCATTTCTTGTTTTATTGGGGAACGTATTCCTCCATTTCTTGTGGTGTTGGGCAAAGCATCCCTCTGTTTCTTGTTTTATTGGGGAAAGTATTCCTCCATTTCTTGTGGTGTTGGGCAAAGCATCCCTCTGTTTCTTGTTTCATTGGGGAAAGTATTCCTCCATTTCTTGTTGTATTGGGGAAAGTATTCCTCAGTTTCTTGTTTCATTGGGGAAAGTATTCCTCCATTTCTTGTTGTATTGGGGAAAGTATTCCTCAGTTTCTTTTTGTATTGAATAAAGTATTCCTCCATTTCTTGTTGTATTGGGGAAAGTATTCCTCAGTTTCTTGTTTTATTGGGGAAAGTATTCCTCCGTTTCTTGTTGTATTGGGGAAAGTATTCATCCATTTCTTGTTTTATTGGGGAACGTATTCCTCCATTTCTTGTAGTATTGGGGGAAGTTTTTCTCCATTTCTTGTGGTGTTGGCATTCCTCTGTTTCTTGTTTTATTGGGGAAAGTATTCCTCCATTTCTTGTTGTATTGGGGAAAGTATTCCTCCGTTTCTTGTTGTATTGGGGAAAGTATTCCTCCGTTTCTTGTTGTATTGGGGAAAGTATTCCTCCGTTTCTTGTTGTATTGGGGAAAGTATTCATCCATTTCTTGTTTTATTGGGGAACGTATTCCTCCATTTCTTGTAGTATTGGGGAAAGTTTTTCTCCATTTCTTGTGGTGTTGGCATTCCTCTGTTTCTTGTTTTATTGGGGAAAGTATTCCTCCATTTCTTGTTGTATTGGGGAAAGTATTCCTCCATTTTGTGTTGTATTGGGGAAGGTATTCTTCAATTTCTTGTTGTATTGGGGAAAGTATTCCTCCATTTCTTGTTTTATTGGGGAACATATTCCTCCATTTCTTGTTGTATTGGGGAAAGTATTCCTCAGTTTCTTGTACTGGGGAAAGTATCCATCCATTTCTTGTTGTATTGGGGAAAGTACTGCTCCATTTCTTGATGTATTGGGGAAGGTACACCACCATTTCTTGTTGTATAGGCACCTTGTGATTTCATGCAGTTACAATGTTCCAGTTAGATTAATAGAGGAGAGCTCAGTGATGGCTTTAAAGGTACAGAGTTTCTAAAACATGAAAATGTTGCTGTATATTGTGATATCAATAATTTTTTTCTTGGAGAAGTTCCTGAAAAGTCCACTTCAAATTTAACAGCTGCTTTGGCTCAGTGTCACTGGTTTTGTTTGCGTGTGAACCACAAGGTAAAAAGTAACTTACTTCTGCTTTAGATGGTATATGGTTTAGGACAAGCCCAACACTATTCAGTATGCAATCAAATGACAAAAATGTAGATGTAGGGACATAATCCCCAACCAGTGGCCCAGGGGTCACATTTGACTTTCAGTTCCTTCTTGTGGTGCCCCAAGCATCTTCTCAGCAGGTGCTCACTAACTGTCTAAAAACACCCGCTGCATTATATTTTCCACTGACATGATGCAAATTAGAAATCTGTGTCACTTCAAGTGTATTAACACTTTGAGTGCTCTTCTTAAAGCAATTTTTCATTTTCATGACTTGGCTGGACACTTTAATGTGTCAATGCAGTATATATGTATGACAGTAATACTTCAAAGTGGTACTGCTTCAAAACATTTAACCTCTCTGCTGCCACAGATGCCTTTGGAGAAAGAACACCTTATGTAAAATTGGCCAAGCACTCGTATACAGTAGAGGTAAAGCTATGCAGTAGAAGCAGGAAATAGGTTAATAAGCAGTCTGCGTTCTCCAGCTCTGTGTAAATGCACTGCGTTGTGTGTGTATATTTCCTGGGGCTGTATCTTTTTGCCTTTCTTGTCTCTCTCTGTCTGCTCTCTGTCAGTACACCCAGTGGATTAACTGACTATTGAGGATTCTCTTTTAAAAGAAGCTCTTTTAAAAGGGTCAGATAAAGAGAGAGAGAGTGAGAGCGAAAGAGAGAGACTGTCAAAATGAGCCTTAGACAAAGATTTATTATAAACGATTTAAAGGGCTTAATGTATGTATCCCCAATGAGGCCTCGCAGCTATGAGAGGAGAGAGATGGATTGTGAAAGATGGCAGAGAAAGGAAGGAGGGGGGCAGATTCTCTGTGGCCCCCTCACACACCCCTCTCCTCGCACAAGCACAGCATGATTCTGGAAACACGTTCAATATTTCAAAACAGGAATTGTCCCTGTGTCACTGTGAGGACTGCTAATAATGGATGAAGCATGTGTCTAATGAACATATTGCAGTGGTAAGGAAGCCTATGGAATAGGTGGAACGATGAACTGGGAGATAAAGGACGGACAATTTAAAAGTTGACCAACTAAGTTTGCTATGACGGTAAATTGAATATACATTGATTATACATGCTATTAATGTAGCTCACTGAGACTAAAACAGCTAGAGCTGGTTCAGTCCATATCACAAACAATTCCTTTCTTTATAATATTGTTGGGTGATGTGGTCCATCAACCCTACTGATCTTCCACTTTGGAGAGACGATAGATTATTGAAAGCTGATGTCCTTTAACCACTTGCTGACCGTGTAATATAATTAGGTGGATCTATTGTTCTGGGAGGGCGTACTATAACATCCTCCCAGAATCGCGACCTCTGGGGTGCGCACCCAGGAGCATCCGTGACCCCCGGGTCCGTGAGACCTGTCGGATCGCGGTAAATGGCCGCTCACAGCGACCGTTTACCACGTGATTGTTCCATCAAATGACGGAGCGATCACATGTAAACAAGCCGGCTTGTCTCTCCCCTCTACGCACTGATCGGTGCAGTGTGAGAGGAGAGGGGGGAGAGATGAAAAGCAGCGGTGCTGTGGACAGAATCTGAAGTGCCCACAGCACTGCTATGTGCCAGTCTGGACCCCCCCATCCATCCATCCATATCCATCCAGCCTCATCCATGCTCACTCATCCATCACCCATGCATCCATGCTCACCCATCGGAGCTCACCCATTCGTGCTCACCCACCCGTACTCACCCACCCATGCTCACCCACCCCTACTCACCCATTCGTGCTCACCCACCCGTGCTTACCCACCCGTGCTCACCCACCCATGCTCACTCATCCGTGCTCACCCACCCATGCTTACCCACCCATGCTCACCCACCCATGCTCACCCATTCGTACTCATCCATCCATGCTCACCCATACATCCGTGCTCACCCATGCATTTGTGCTCACCCATCCTTGCTCACCCATGCATCTGCGCTCACCCATCCGTGCTCACCCATGCATCCGTGCTCACCTATGCATCCGTGTTCACCCATCCAGCCATGCTGACCCATGTATCCGTGTTCACCCATTCAGCCATGCTCACCCATGCATCCGTGCTCACCCATGCATCCGTGCTCACCCATCCGTGTTCACCCATCCAGCCATGCTCAGCCATGCATCCATGTTCACCCATCCAGCAATGCTCACCCATGCATCCGTGTTCACCCATCCAGCCATGCTCACCCATACAGCCTCATCCGTGCTCACCCATCCAGCCATGCTCACCCATCCAGCCTCATGCGTGCTCACCCATGCATCCGTGTTCACCCATGCATCCGTGCTCACCCATGCAACTATGCTACGCCATCCATCTGTGCTCACCCATGCATCCGTGCTACCCCATGCATGCATTCTCACCCATGCATCTGTGCTCATCCATCCATGCATGCTCACCCATCCATCTGTGCTCACCCATGCATCCGTGCTCACCCATGCATCCACACTCCGCCATAGATCTGTGCTCACCTATGCATCCGTGCTCACCCATCCCTCCATGTGCAGCCATGCATCCGTGCTCAGCCATGCATCCGTGCTCCGCCATTCATCTGTGCTCACTCATGCATGCATGCTCACCCATGCATGCATGCTCACCCATCCATCTGTGCTCACTCATGCATATATTCTCACCCATGCATCTGTGCTCACCCATCCATGCGTGCTCACCCATCTATGTGTGCTCACCCATGCATCCGTGCTCAGCCATGCATCCGTGCTCAGCCATCCACCCATGCTCAGTCATCCCCATCCATGGCTTATCCACCCCCATTTGTGCTCATTTATGCCTCATTCATGCTCATCCATACCACATCAGTTCTCATCGGTGACACATCCATGCCACTACAGTACCCATCTGTGCCACTACAGTGCCCATCAGTGCCACTACAGTGCCCATCAGTGCCACTACAGTGCCTCACAATAGTGTAATAGGTAGTCAAATTAGATTTGAAATGTATGCCCCTGACGGTGCTCCCTGTATGTTGGGCCTCTGTATGTGGCCAGGCTGTGTAAAAGTCTCACACATGTGGTATCTCCATACTCGGGACGAGTAGCAGAATATATTTTAGGGTGTCATTTTTGCTAGGTACATGCTGTGTGTTAGAAATATTGTATAAATGGACAACTGTGTAAAAAAAAAATGCATTTTCATTTTCATTCCACATTTTCCAAAAACGTGTGGAAAAAATGACATGTTCAAAAGACTCATTATCCTCCCAGAATATATGTTGGGGTGTTTGCTTTCCAAAATGGGGTCATTTTTTGGGCGTTTCCATTGTCCTGGTGCTCCAGGACCTTCAAAAGTGCAATAGGTAGTCAAGAAATTATATGTGTAATTTATGTCCTTAGAACGTCCGATGGCTCTCCCTACATGTTGGGTCTTTGTATGTGGCCACACTGTGTAAAAGTCTCACACATGGGGTATTGCCATATTCAGGAGGAGTAGTAGAATGTGTTTTGGGGTGTAATTTGTGGTATGCATATGCTAGGTGTGAGAAATAATCTGTTAATATGACAATTTTGTGAAAAAAAAAATCTTCATTTAGTATTGTGGGAAAAAAATACAACTTAAAAAAACTCACCATGCCTCTTACTAAATACTTTGGAATGTCTACTTTCCAAAAAGGGGTCATTTGGGGGGTATTTGTACTTTCCTGGCTTGTTAGGGTCTCAAGAAATGAGTCTGCCAGTGCATCAGGTGTAATCAATTTTCAGTGATTGGCACCATAGCTTGTAGACTCTGTAACTTTCACAAAGACAAAATAATATACACTTATTTGGGTTATTTTTTACCAAAGATATATATTTGGCCAAAATTTATGAAGAAAAATTACTAATTTGCAAAATTTTATAACAGAAACAAAGAAAAATGCATTTTTTTTACAAAATGTTTGGTCTTTTTCCATTTATAGGGCAAAAAATAAAAACCCCAATGGTGATTAAATACCACCAAAAGAAAGCTCTATTTGTGTGAAAAAAAGGACAAAAATGTCATATGGGTACAGTGTAGTATGACTGAGTAATTGTCATTCAAAATGTGAGAGCGCTGAAAGCTGGTCTGGTTAGGAAGGGGGTTTACAGGTGATACTCGAAAAATTAGAATATCATGCAAAAGTTCATTTATTTCAGTAATGCAACTTAAAAGGTGAAACTAATATATGCGATAGACTCATTACATGCAAAGCAAGATAGTTCAAGCCGATTTGTCATAATTGTGATGATTATGGCTTACAGCTCATGAAAACCCCAAATCCACAATCTCAGAAAATTAGAATATTGTGAAAAGGTGCAATATTCTAGGCTCAAAGTGTCCCACTCTAATCATCTAATTAAGCCATAACACCTGCAAAGGGTACCTGAGCCTTTAAATGGTCTCTCAGTCTGGTTCAGTAGGAATCACAATCATGGGAAAGACTGCTGACCTGACAGTTGTGCAGAAAACCATAATTGACACCCTCCATAAGGAGGGAAAGCCTCAAAAGGTAATTGCAAAAGACGTTGGATGTTCCCAAAGTGCTGTATCAAAGCACATTAATAGAAAGTTATGTGGAAGGGAAAGGTGTGGAAGGAAAAGGTGCACAAGCAGCAGGGATGACCGCAGCCTGGAGAGGATTGTCAGGAACAAGGCCATTCAAAGGTGTTGGGGACTTTCATAAGGAGTGGACTGAGGCTGGAGTCAGTGCATCAAGAGCCACCACACACAGACGGATCCTGGACATGGGCTCCAAATGTCGTATTCCTCTTGTCAAGCCGCTCCTGAACAACAAACATCAGAAGCGTCTTACCTGGGCTAAAGAAAAACAGACCTGGTCTATAACTCAGTGGTCCAAAGTCCTCTTTTCTGATGAGAGCAAATTTTGCATCTCATTTGGAAACCAAGGACCCAGAGTATGGAGGAAGAATGGAGAGGCACACACTGCAAGATGCTTGAAGTCCAGTGTGAAGTTTCCACAGTGTGTTGATTTGGGGAGCCATGTCATCTGCTGGTGTTGGTCCACTGTGCTTCATTAAGTCCAGGGTCAACGCAGCCATCTACCAGGAGATTTTGGAGCACTTCATGCTTCCTTCCGCAGATGAGCGCTATGGGGATGCTGACTTCATTTTCCAGCAGGACTTGGCACCTGCCCACACTGCCAAAAGCACCAAAACTTGGTTCAATGACCGTGGGATTACTGTGCTTGATTGGCCAGCAAACTTGCCTGACCTGAACCCCATAGAGAATCTATGGGGCATTGTCAGGAGAAAGACGAGAGACATGAGACCCAACAATGCAGAAGAGCTGAAGGCCGCTATTGAAGCATCCTGGTCTTCCATAACACCTCAGCAGTGCCACAGGCTGATAGCTTTCATGCCACGCCGCATTGAGGCAGTAATTGCTGCAAAAGGGGCCCAAACCAAGTACTGAGTACATATGCATGCTTATACTTTTCAGAGGTCTGATATTGTTCTATGTATAATCCTTGTTTTATTGATTGCATGTAATATTCTAATTTTCTGAGATTGTGGATTTGGGGTTTTCATGAGCTGTAAGCCACAATCATCACAATTATGACAAATCACGGCTTGAACTATCTTGCTTTGCATGTAATGAGTCTATCTCATATATTAGTTTCACCTTTTAAGCTGCATTACTGAAATGAATGAACTTTTGCACGATATTCAAATTTTTCGAGTATCACCTGTAAGTGCCCAGTGGTCAAGTGGTTAAGGCTACCCAAATGTTTGTCTGATCATATATGTTGTATTCCTACAGTAAATCAGTAATATAAAATAGATATGGTGCTTCACTAATTAATAAAAAAAAATAGAAAGAAAAGTATTTTCCAAACTAATTGTAATTGAATGTCTACTTAACCACTTAACCCCCAGCCCAATTCTGACACGTCTCACATATATGTAAAAATCTACTTTTTATTGCTAGAAAATTTCTTAGACCCCCCCAAACATATATATTTTTAAGCAGAGGCCCTAGAGAATAACATGGTGGGCATTGCAATTTTTTACTTCACACTGTATTTGCACAGCAGTTTTTGAAATGCATTGTTTGTTTTTAAGACTACACTTTAATGTATTTAGTGCACACAATATAACACACAATTGTTTGGTAAAATATAAAAATATAACGATGGTAGGCCAAGTAAATGGACACCTAACATGTCACACTGTAAAATTGTGTTACCCCGTGCCAAATTATGGTACCTAAAAATCTCTATAGGCGAAGCTTTAAAAGCGTTTCCAGGTTACCAATTTAGAGTTCCACAGTTCACTGTTTATGCGTGTAGAACTTACATATGTATTTGCATTTGTGTGTGAGCACGGAGGAACGGAGGTGCTTTCATTTTTTTTATTATTATTTATTTTATTTACACTGTTCCTTTTTTTATCAATTGTATTACTATCACCAGAGATGAACAACATCCCTTGTGATAGCAAGCAGCATGACAAATCCTCTTTATGGAGAGATCTGGGGTCTATTAGACCCTAGATGTCTCCTGTGGCCTCCACGGCATCTGATCAAACCCAGATCAGTTTGATCAGATGCTTGTACAAGCCGGTAAGAGCTTGTAAACATCATACTGAAACCAGAAATGACAAAATCATCGTCGCTTCCGCTTTCTGGTCTCACAGAGAGAGAGGAACAATGTCAGTCTCTCCCTCTGTGCAGTGAACAGGATGCCATTGGTTGCGGCGGTCCCAGGCTCCCCGATAGGACAGGAGAGCCCGGGAACGGCAGCAGGGGTGGCGGGAGGGGAGGGACATAATTTTTCTTCTAAATTAGTCTAATTCATAAAATAAGCCAGCAAATCGGCCAAAGCCATTTTTAATACTGATGTACTACAGGGATAGAACATGTATGACATACCTTAGTAAGTTTGGGTATAAGCTCAATATATGTACACCGGGAATGAAATAAGATAAAGTAACAAAAGAAGAATAAATAAAATAGGATTTACTTAAGTACTGAAAAAAATGTTACAAACCATTAATGCAAACAATGAATATACTTTAACACGGCTGTAATCAAGAGTTGGAAAACAAACTGAGCTTACATTAATTATTCCAAGGTACAGTGAGATTGGTGCATCACATGCTGGTAAACTGCACAATATGCCTCCTTACAATTACTCTCATGCATTGCTGTGCAATAATTACTTATACTAAGCGTAAGTATTTGCTGGGCTCTTCAAAACTGAACACCTGTGCATACAGCATTCCAACTGCAATTTTTTTAAAAGAAAAAAGTATACCCCACAATTCCCAGAGATATTAGCCTAGCCTACCAAGAATACAGAACAAGTATCATCAAGGCAGACATCCCAAGTCTCCCGCATTTCAGATTTGACTCCCTGACACCCGCAAGTACAGTGCGGTATCCTGGCTGCAGAGCCAATCCTGGGCGGGTGCAAAATTTAAAGGGGTGCTGTTGTACTGTCCCCAGTGTGATGGCCGTCTAGCGGGGGGCAAATAGGAGCAGGGCTGATGGCACTACGGCAGCAATCAGGACCGCATCGCTCTTGGGGTGCAGGTGGCCACCGGCCAGGCATCCATTGCCAAACACGGCAGTAATCAGCGAGCCAAGGGCAGATAGGTGGGTGGGCCTGAGAGGGCCCAGGACTTGGAAGATGAGCTCCACCAGCACCGTCTCCTTGACCCCACCCCCGAAGACTCAAGAAGCAGCTGGGTGGGCGCAGTGTACCGTACCCTGCACAAACAGCATGGATTTCTCCAACTTCCTCCGCTCTCTAACACCACGTGGGGCCCAGAGCGAGGACTGTCCTCCAAGGACGGGCTGACTTGGGGCACAGAGGACGGCCGGGAGCAGCTGCATGGCTGAAAGTATCAAAACGGATCTTCACAAGAAGACAGACTGGCATGGAATGGAAGGTCTGCAGACAGACTCTGGTACAATGGGACAGAGGAGGGACTGCAGATAGGAACAGGGCTAGGGGTCTCTCTCATCTCCCCCCTCCCTCTCTCATCCCCCCCTCAACCCCTCTCTCTTTTAGCCCTCCCATTCTCAACCCCCCTCTCTCTCAGCCTTCCCCTCTCTCAACCCCCCTCTCTCTCAGCCTTCCCCTCTCTCAACCCCCCTCTCTCTCAGCCCTCCCCTCTCTCAACCCCCCTCTCTTTCAGCCCTCCCCTTTCTCAACCCCCCTCTCTCTCAGCCCTCCCTCTCTCAACGCCCTACCTCTCTCTCAGTCCCACTTTTCTCTCTCTCTCTCAGCCCCCCTCTCTGTCAGCCCCCTTCTCTCTGTCAGTCCCCCCTCTCTCTGTCAGCCCCCCTCTTTCTCTCTCAGCCCCCCTCTCTGTCCACCACCCTCTCTCTGAGCCCCTCTCTCTCTCAGCCCGTCATCTCTCTGTCAGTTG
>BLSH010215088.1:638173-652098 GCA_018402905.1 Glandirana rugosa | reverse complement strand
TGCCCCCCCCCCCCCCCCGTGCCCACAGCTTATAAATCTTCTTTTTACATTGGTATTTACATTTTGGTATGATCTGTATACCATGGTTTCCTGATAAACTGCACAGTCTTTCTATAGCTGTGTGTTTAAGTAGGAGGAGTTTTCCACTACAGCCTGTATACACGCCCACATGTGTGATGTCAATATCATGTGACCAGAACAGTTCAACTGAAACAGGAAATGTTCTATACAGCATAAAAGACCAAACTGAGCATGTGCACCTTTACCGCCCTGTTGTGTATTATATGGACTTTCATAGATTGACAGTGCAGGAGGGAAGGATTTATGGCATGCAGGATAAAACAGCCTTTTTAACACAATTCAGAGGATTACCCCCTTAAGTTACACAGTGAGTATAACAAGCATGCTATGCTGCATATACAGACTGATTTTACTGTTGTGGGTTTAGTAACACTTTAAGGCTATGACATTTCAGCTTCCTTTCAAATTCTCTACTCTCAGGGGTGTTAGCAGGGAAAGCAATGCATTTAACTGCTAGGGGCAGCCCAGATGCTGTAATCAACCTTCAAGATGGCATAATGCAGGTAAGGGTGAATGTTTGCTCTTCCATACATTCTCTCTGGGGTGGCAGTGCTCATTGGGAATTGGAACCATGCACCTTGTACTTATTTTATATTTTTGGCAAACCAGCTGCTGACAAGGCTTGTGCTTATAATCACACTGGAAAAAGTGCCATTAAATATCCTAGCTCCTAGCTCATTCACATTGTTTTCAATCAAGTACTGGTGAAGGGGTTGTTTTTGGACCCTTGAAATATGTTAGCTACTCTTTGGATTGTCCCCCTGACTTTTATTAAAATAAAGTTGCATCTGACCTCTTAGCAGTGATGTGGTGCTTCAATTTCCATTTCTGGTGACACCATTGCCACTGTGGCAGGAAGTAAGGCAAAATCTCTAGTGACGACACAAATAGTAATAAATAGCTTTCCCAACCCTACAGACAACAAGTGTTTCTGTTGCTATTTTGTACTTGCTGGAGAGATTTTCATTCATCAAGACAGGAAGTGAGCAAAAATCTTCAGAACTGACAGGGCTTCTAACTTCTAAAAAAACTACATTTTGACTAGAGATGCATTTTATCTTTAATCTGCTGTTGTGTATGTATAGATGACAGGTCCTCTTAAAACCCCATCTTAATCATCTGCAGAAATGTAGTAGTTCTGGCACTGAACTGGGTACGCCTGTAATCCAGATTGATCACTAGAGTGCGAGTAATAGAATACAGTACACAGTGATAAGAAGTACTTTTAACTGATAAAACAAATTGATCCTGAGCACAAAATATAACTGCTTATATATTCATAAAGACCACAAACAGAAAATAAACTAATACACTAGATAAAATATAAGGTATAGTTGAATATTTTGCAATATATATGTAAATGGTTTAGTGAAGCTACTGGTTTCTCTTTTATCGCATGAGGCTGTTCCATTTCCAGTATGGCAGCTGCCATTAAACATTTGGAGATCTACAGAAAAATTCATCTAGTGGACAGATAGGAATAATAGGGAACTCAATTGTTTTTTTGTGTACAGAGGTTTGGGTCCAACATTCTAACAGTTCAGTTGTTACTAGTGCAGTACATCATCATCATATGACTGGTGTGGCGTGATCAGGGATACTGGTGACAGTATGTTAAAACAAAAACAATTATTCAATTTTTTTTTTGTTTTAACATTTCTTTTTTTACTTTGTTTACTTTTTTTTACATTTTCTCTTTACATGGTTCAGTGTAATCATAGTAACACTGTACTACACTGGGGTGTGATCAGGGATTGGCTACAGCTAATCACATGGTACAGGGTGCTGTGAGTGGGCCAGGTACCATGTGATACCTGTGGGCCAATCACAGCAATCACTCTATAGGAACCACAGCTTTTATGAATGAAATTAATTTATAACAGCTTTGTTGACATTGTGAACATGTGATTGCATAGTGATCACATGATCCCCCAGCTGTTGAAAGTGGCGGTACCGGAATCTACAACCCACTGCATCCGGAACAAGCTGTATGATGTACATGTATGTAATCCAGCCTGCCTGTGCCAGTTACACAGGTGGTGGTATATAATATAACCAGTTACACAGGAGGTAGTATATAGTATAGCCAGTTACACTGGTGGTGGTATATAGTATAGCCAGTTACACTGGTGGTGGTATATAGTATAATATAGCCAATTACACAGGTGGTGGTATATAGCATAGCCAGTTGCACTGGTAGGGTATAGCAAGAGCACAGCCCCCACTGTGGGACTTGCAGCACCCGGCAGAACCCCCCCTCCCCCCGTGCGGCGACGCGGCTCTCAGTCATGGGGGGGGTGCTGTCACGTCACTGAGAGCCCAACCCCCACCCGGCGGTAGGAGCTGCACTTACCGCTGAGCTGTGTGTCCTCCTCCACAATGCTGTCTCCTCCGCTGTGTGCCCTCCTCTGTTCCTCAGTGTAGGGCAGTAGCAGCGGATCCTTCTCCTCTCCTCTTTATGCCTCCCAGTCCAATAGGATCGCCTGGCGCTTTGGCCAATAGGGAAACAGGTCTCACAGACCTGGCTCCTGATTGGTGGGGAGGCATTGCAATGTGAAAATAGCAAAAATGAATTCTCTATTGTCACACAATTGGGTGGAATCAGGGCGCACTCTCTGTGCCCTGAGCCCACCCTTTTTTGAAGCCTATTAAAGCCTCGGGCTCTAGTCAGGTGCTTCAAAAAAACCCACAACCTCCTGCCAGCACCATAGGACTCCATGTGTCCAGCATCCTGAAAGGGGCCTGGCGCATGGATAGAGGGGAGGCGGCAGGGATGGGGGGGCAGCGCCCGTGTGCCCTTAATGCACCGGCTGCCCCTGAGTACGATCATTTTCTTTGGTCCATCTCAACATACAATCTGGGTTACATAAGACAGGGTGTTATCAGACAATAGTCTAAAGCCCACAAGTAACGCATTATCAGGTCAGATAGCCAAGCCATAATTTACATAGGTCTGTGACAGGGTATGGACCACCGGGACATGTTCCTCAAAGAACGGGTCCTCGGAAGAAAACACCCCAATAAGAACAACACCCATGTTCCCATCTATATCAACTCCGTAGGGCCTCTTCAAAACCCCTCACCATTTTATCTGGTGATGAGGTTGCACCGCACCAACAACTGCTTAGGAGATATAATAGCGTCTGAAATAAAATAAATGGAACGTGAAAAAAAAGGAGGAGAAAGAAACATCTGGTAAAGCAAAAGACTGAGTACAAGACGTGCATCCGCTATGCGTTGTATACCAAGGGTCCCCCCAATCAGTTTAGGAGGGTCCCGAGAGGTAGTTTATCCATGGAGCCCAAGTTTTCTCAAAATATTTCAGCCTATTACAACAGAAGATTTTAAACGAGCTTTGGCCCAGGGAAGATGACTGCGTTTCTGGATCATGTTCAGACATGGCTTCTTATTTGCATGATAGAGCTTTATCTTCAACATTTTTGGATGGCATGTCAAAGTGTTCACAAACAGTGATTCTTGGAAGTATTCCTGAGCTCATGCAGTGGTGTGCATCACAGAATCATGCCTTTTTTTTACTGAAGTGCTGTCCAAAAATCACGGGCATCCAATAAAAGTGTTTGCCTTTTCCATTGCATAGAGATTTCTCAAGATTCTCAGAAACTTTTGATGATAGTATGTACAGTAGATGATATATTTAAAGTCTTTGCAATTTATTGTTGAGGAACGTTATTCTGAAATTGTTTGACAATTTGCCCATCTTTACTTCTGAGATACTCTGACTCTCTAAGATGCTCTTTTTATGCCCAATCATGTTACTGACATGATCAAGTAAGTAACAATCCCCAAACTTTCCCTTACGCTTACTACTCCTAAGCCAAATATGAGAAAACCAATATTATAGGCTCTAAATGCAAAATCAAAGAATAATTAAAAAAAAAAAATAAGGCAGCTGCTGCTTATAAATAACTAGACATCAAATTGCATACCATATGTATATCAATAAAACTACAATAAAGGTAAACGTGGTAAGGCAGCGCTATCACATAAAACAAATTGTACAAATGATATGTGCAATCCATAAAACAGTTCATATATCAAAAGTCCATAATGTGAGTCCCAGAATGAAGATAGGAGAAATGACAGTCCTCTGTAGAGTGATGCAGGAGTAGTTTGCATAACACCAGCAGTGTGCTCACGGATACCGCTCCCAACAGGAATTGCACTCACCGCAAACTTTGGCCTCACACTCTCGTGTTCGGCAAGTATAGCATATATAGTTTGGCTGGTTGATCCAAAGCCAGCTCATTCACAGTATCACATGTATAGGGACGAGCCACGGCTCTATGTATTTTATGGACACATAGAGCAGGGCTCGGGAGCAAGCACGCAGCAGTGCCACCATAGCAAGCAACTTGCTATTGGGGGCACTGGACATAGGGGAGGAGCGTCGGCGGGGAACCTGAGAAGAAGAGGATCAGGGCTGCTTTGTGCAAAACTATTGCACAGAGCAGTTAAGTATGACATGTTAGTTTTTTTTTAAAAGCCGAACGTTTAACCACAGCCCCGGAAGGATTTCCAGCTTTAGGACCAGAGCCCTTTTTGCGATTCGGCACTGCGTCGCTTTAACTGAAAATTGCGCGGTCGTGCGACGTTGTACCCAAACGAAATTTGTGTCCTTTTTGTCCCAGAAATAGAGCTTTCTTTTGGTGGTATTTGATCACTGCTGCATCATTTCTGATCGCCGCTATAAACAAAAGAAGAGCGACAATTTTGCAAAAAAACCCAAATTTCTTACTTTTTGCTAAAATACAAATCCAAAAAAAAAAATATAAAAAAACATTTTTTTTTCATCGGTTTTGGCCGATTTATATTCTTCCTCATATTTGTGATAAAAAAAATCGCAATCGGCGTTTATTGATTGGTTTGCGCAAACGTGGTCGCGTTTACGGATGATGAGAATTCATTTTTGGGGTTTTTATTTATTTATTTTTTTTTTTACTATTGGCGGCGATCTGCGATTTTTAGCGGTACTGCGATATTTCAGCGGACATGTCGGACCATTTTGACACTTTTTTGGGACCATTGGCATTTATACAGCGATCAGTGCTATAAAAATGCACTGATTACTGTGTAAATGCCATTGGTAGTGAAGGGGTTAACCTGCAGGGGGCGCTCTAAGGGTTAACTATGTTCCCTGGGCGTGTTCTAACTGTGGGGGGACTGCCCTAGCTGGGGAAGGGAAGTGGTCACAGCCTCCATGTACAGGAAGGCTGTGATCACAGCCCTTCCCCCTTCACAGAACGGAGGTCCGTGTTTACATACACGGACCTCCATTCTTTCACTCCGGGGGGGCATCGCGGGTGGCCGGCGGAGATCGACTCCGCCGCACCCACTCCCTAGCCCTCCCCGGACACAGTGAGCGCGTGGGCGCGCCTCCGGCGGCGCGCACGCGCTCACTGTGCGCGATCTGGCGGCCGCCGTCATATGACGGCGATTCGCCTTACAGAGCCACTTTGCCGCCGTCAAATGCCGATCGGCGGTCGGCAAGTGGTTAATACCACTTTAGAGCAAGCTAGCAGAATAAATCAGCAATCCCATTAGCTGGCACTGGAAACAGGAAGAATACAGAGAGGCTTCCCATTAAAACTATAAATCCCATGTCTATTTGTAACTCCCCCAATAAGCTTTGCACCTTGATAAAGACAATGCTGTAACACAGAAGAAACAATGGAACATCCTTTTTTAGCCTTATAATGGTCATGACCCATTTTAGGATGGGGGGGTGCCAGACCCCGCCTTTCCATTTGACCCCTCCCACTTCTCATAAGCCCCACCCCTTATAGTTTCCACCCCTTGTGTCAGGAGTATACAGCCCAGCATCACCAGATAGGGTATACAGCATCACCAGATAGCAGTATACAGAGTCACCATATAGCAGTATACAAAGCCCCAGATAGGGTATACAGAGCAACAGGTAGGGCATACAGAGCACCAGATAGGGCATACAGAGCACCAGATAGAGCATACAGAGCATCAGATAGGGCATACAGGGCATCAGATAGGGCATACAGGACATCAGATAGGGCATACAGAGCATCAGATAGGGCATACAGGGCATCAGATAGGGCATACAGAGCATCAGATAGGGCATACAGGTCATCAGATAGGGCATACAGGGAATCAGATAGGGCATACAGGGCATCAGATAGGGCATACAGGGTATCAGATAGGGCATACAGGACATTAGATAGGGCATCAGATAGGGCATACAGAGCATCAGATAGGGCATACAGAGCAACAGATAGGGCATACAGGGCACCAGATAGTGCATACAGGGCATCAGATAGGGCATACAGGGCACCAGATAGTGCATACAGGGCATCAGATAGGGCATACAGAGCACCAGATAGGGCATACAGAGCACCAGATAGGGCATACAGAGCGGCACTCCCCCAAGCAGGCCAGGTCTATGCAGAGTTCGGCTTGTGGTCAGCATGCTAAGCAGCTCTGGACTGAAACCCCACGAAGTGCTGCGCCTGTATGAGTAATCACACAGGCAGCACGTCTGCCACAGTCCTGCCCCCCGCAGCCAATGACAGAGAGTCATTGGCTCTGATGGCTCAGGGGGCAGCCAATCAGACTATGTGTGTGCGCTTGTTCAGCGCACACACATAGACTTTAATGGCTGACCAATCGGCTCACTACTTGCTGTCAGCTGACAGCAAGGAGCCGAGAAAAAAAAAGAAAGAAAAGTCAATGTACCGGCGCCACCTGCAGGGGGGCCGAGCTGACTTTTTTTTTTTTTTTTTACTTGTCAGCGGCGTTGAGGCGATGCCCAATCGCCCCTTATGCATCAGCCGCTGCTGGTCATGACTGGGATGCAAAACAGGTAACTCCAATTAACTGGTAAACTAATAATGATTTAAGAATCCAGCCAATATATTAGTGTTAGTTGGACATGGTCCTTAGCACCGTCTAAGAATGCCAGTAGTAAGCATAGGTATCAATACTAAATTTATGTGTACAAGATGAAACCTTTATAATATCGTGGACTCCCTTGTGGCAGCCTAAGAGTTAAGTATTAGCTGTACAACAGATGAATGTAACATCCTCATCTCCTCCTCTCAGTAAACCCAGTGTGTTTTAGCCTGTTTTATCCACACTGACTAGCGTAAGCTCTGATACTCGCCTGTCACGTCTAATCTTAAAAAAAAGAGAAACTGAAAGGAACAAATTAATATGCAAATTTCATCAGCTTTGTAATAAAAAATGTCCTTGGAAAAAAAAAGCTGAATAAAAAAGAAAAAAAAAAAAGAAAGAAGTGGAAGAAAAAAAAAGAGAAGGTACAGGACCCGTGAGGGTTGGGGTTTGAATTATCACGGCCTCTGGATCCGGGATGTTGTTCGGAGAGAGAGAGAGGCCCGTTAGGAAATCAGGGAGGAGATCTGACTTGGAAATAATTATGATAAAGAAAAAACTGCGTGCCGGCTGAATAAATGCTTCAGCTCCTCGCAAGGTCTCAGCTGCTTGCTATTCACTCAGAATTAACAGGATTCGTTAGGAGGTGGGGAGAGGATGATGAGAGTGCGTGTGGACACCTTAAATGCTGGGCGGAGGGAAGAATTGCAGAATAGGTCAAATACATGAACATTTCCAACTAATGAAGGAGTTCCAAGTTCAGAAATGGTCATTTCAGCTATCTCTACTGATCATTATGCTACAGCATATAATTGGAACAATAATGGTCAAATTAAGTAAAGAAAGGATTGGTCACTCAGTGGCTAGCAATGCATCTTAAAAATGATGGGATCTTGGATCTGATTCCTTGGCTGTATTTGCTGTCTCTTTGTACATTTATATTTGATTTCTCAGTCTTCCACACAGATATACTACAGGTCCAGTGGCTCATACTAACCCCACAGCAAGGGACACTTCTCATTTGTTGTAAGTACTGTCCCTTGTACTGTTTTAAAAACAAAAAAAGCTAAACAAGTGGAACTCCACTCTCTCAATTAACATTGACTATTTTTAATCGTTATGCTGCTAGCATTAGTAAATAGATAGGAAGATATATTATATTTACTTGCTTTGACTTTTTTATATTTCTTTAGTTACTTCCTGTTTCCTTGCCTAGGCAAATGATGTCATATATCCCAGGAGTCTTCAGGAGGGGAGAAAGGGCTTTCTCAGCTAAGCCCACCCTCCTGCCTGCATGCCTGAGCTAAGGGCAAATAGATTCCAGGAAGTATATGCTACATGAATCATCTGCCTCTTACTTAAAGAGGAAGTAAACTGTGTATTATTTGTACTTATAGATAAGCCTATAATAAGGCTTACTTATAGGTACTGTAAATATCTCCTACACGTGCACTGTTTAGGAGATATTTACTGTAAATGCAGCCGATCATGTCATCAGGGCATGCGTTCTGAAGGAACGGCCACCCATGCCGTTTCAGCAGAACCCTGTGCAGTAACTAGCGACTCCCGCGCACATAGCCGGAAGCAAGACGGGTGAAGATGTAAGCGGCCTCCAGCAGGACAACAAGGGCTTTGTTTGCAGGTAAGTTTAACATAATGTATGCATCACATACTAGCACATTATGCATTTACTTTTGCAGATCAGAAAAAAAAATGGCACTTTACTTCCTCTTTAAGATGACTACAGTCAGAAATGCTAGGGGGGTGCTTTGAAAGTGATTTCTCAGCTAAATAAAGCATGAAGACATGGATGGATGGGTGAGTTTGCTTTGAATAATAAAAATTCATTAAATAGCGCTTTTGGTTTGTGGTGCTCAGATGCAGTTTAGTTCCACTGCTTTAAAGCCCCAACACCTGGCCCGCTTATACTAGCTGTCATTTCCTCACCTCTATGCTGCTTTGCAGTTCTAACCCTGTGCAAGCTCTATGTTGGTGCTTTCACAGGGGTGATGATACCATTATTCTCAGGAGACAGTTGGCCACTTTGACCTGAACACTGCATCTTGGGAAGAACCCAAACAGTTGACAGCTACAATAAAGGAACATAGCAATGCAGTAAAACAGCAAAGACCTTCTGCACCTTCACCATGGCAAATGTGCAGCCCACAATTTATTCACTTCAGTGGAATGCCCTATCAAGCTGGTCAAGATGTTAATGGCCTTTCCCATTAATGTAAATGGAACTTGGGTCACATGCAGTAGGGATGTGGTGCAGAATTAAGATAATCCTGAAAAGCTGCTGATTGGTCCAGTACAGGCCATAGATCAAAGTTCACCAGGGAGTTGCATTTTATGCAAGTATGTTAAAAGTGCACATAGTGGCGGAGCATTCACTTACTGGTCTGTTCTATAAATATTATTATCCAGGAAGCCTTAGTGCTTCTGGGGAAAGTTATTTTGTGTATATTACCCAGACAGCAATGCCTGAAATTCCTTAAAATATACTTTGTAACTAAGTAAATTATAATACATTAGAACAGTACATTTAGGTGCAAACAGATTTAGGAAAACACCATTCCATCATTTACTCTTATGTAATATCATGGTGTGTCCCACTGAGGTTTAGAACTCTAGCACTGCTAGTTCTATTTCAATGTTTTTATTAAGGTTGTATGGAAAAAGAGAGAGCATACAACTCATATACAAACAATAATATCAAGATAGAGATAAGATAAAGTCCCACAACTCAGATGGGTAATATCAGTATATCAATATCAGGCATTACCAGCAAAATAACGTATCGTCATATGAACTAAAATCAATAGTTAGACACGAAAACTTGTCTGTCTGTCAGACAGAGATGAACCACCCTATCAGGGTTCTTGGAAAGCCCATGCAGGGGACCTAAAAAAAAATTAAAAATAGCTCAGCATCTCCATAACCCACTGGCTAGTCGACGTGGGTGACTAATGCTTCCAAAAACTCCATATCAATTAGCAAATATGGACACCATATAAGTCTAATTTAGAAAAGGGAAAGGGGACAAAGAAAAGAAAGAAGACATGGGGGGGGGGGGGTGAAAGGAAAACAGCCCAAGAGGCCCATCAAAGAGCCCACTACCCTCATCTGCACTCTTCCGAGTGTCTGAGCGTTGGAGGTATTTAAGCCAATGGTCCCAAACACGATCAAATCCAGGGGATCTGTCTTTCAGTATACTGACCAGCTTTTTGTATAACATGATCCATGTCAGCTTATGTTTCATAACCGCCAAATCTACAACCAGTTTCTTCCAGGCAGTCGTTATAGTTTTTGCTATCTGGGACCAAATACCACTGAGACAGGATCTTGTAGACGCTGTCCAGATCCATATTCATATTGCTCTTATATGTCCGTGTGGACCAGGACCACCAACCAGATAATTTGATTTCTTCCCCTAAATCTCGTTCCCATGCCAACATACAGGGTCATTTTCCAGTCAGATTAACAAATAATGTGTAGAGCATCAAGATACCCCCCTCTGAGTCTCACCACGAAAACATTAGCACTGCTAGTTCTAAGTTACTATCCCTATTACCATTGTTTAATTTGATTGGATTGACTTACTGCCTGTTTTGCCCAATCTGGAAGGGTTTACATGGTTTTGAACAGGAACAGAAACCTCTGTGCTGCAAACAGGTGTTGGGGATTATTATAGACCAAAGCTGACGTATTCTGTTTAAACGTTAAGAATGCTTTGTTAGATTTTATCCCTGCCTGCCACATGTAATGCACAAGCTTAAGTTGACTCCCCTACTTTCCACTACAGCTTAGGGCTTTCCCTGGGATGATGACTGGGAACTGCCATAGAGAATATTGACAGTCCATTGGAGCATACACAAAGGTGCAGATGGACTGACAGTATGCTCTGTGGCAGGTCCCCATCATTACCCTGAAGTGTGCACTGGGCTGTATGTTCAGAATTTGTTAAGACAGCTCTGGGCACTCAAGTATAAGGTTTTGTGGGAGTCACTATTGCTTAGGGTAAGGGGGAGTAATAATCAAGTCTTAATTAAAGTGTACATGTCCTTTATTTTCACACTCCTGGTTTCCAGGACTAAAAGACTTTCTGCTTTGTGCTGAAACTCCCTTTGTACCTATCCTTGTACAATCAATGAATTCCTAACTTCTATATAAATCAAATTGGTTACTACAAACACAGATGACTATGCTGAAAACTGGTGAGGGGCAAAGGCCACCTATATTTGTTGGGAGTGCAGACTGTGCCCATCCTTTCCGCCCCCTCCCTAATTCATAGATGCTGTAGTATAGCTTCCCACAATGAAGAGCATTCTATGACTGTAGAGATGGATGGACGGATGAATGAAAGGACTGCCTCCTTGATTTATAGAGCGCTTTTCTTAGCAGAAAGCAATATTACAGCTTTCATGAATGGAAGAGGGAGAGAGGTGGTTAGGGCGCTCCGGTTTTCGGATGGCGGGGCTGGTGGCCAAGTGGTGTCCTTAGGGCAGCTCTTGGACAGAAGAAGCAGATCTGGAGGTATAAGGGGTAGAAGACAAGGCGTCTCTAAGTGTAATATGTAAAGGATTTATTGGTGCACACACGGTTAAAAACACTTACACTGTAGAAGATCAAATATGCATAGGATCTAATATAGTGTGGATACACATTCTTCCATCTGAGTGGAGCAGTTCGTTCCTGAAGGATAAAAACACAGAGAAAGCCTCTAAGCGCAGCAGAGGGTGGTCAGTGCAGGCGCACAGGGGGTTAACACTTACAGGATGATGGTAAGAGACGAGCGTGTGCTGTAGTATCAGATTTCCTCGTTCCTCAAGCCTATGGAGGGTGGATGTAGCCGGCCTGCAGCTGTCATCAGAGTCCAATGGCGTGCTGGTGTGTGTGGAACTGGAGGAGATTTCCTGGTGTTTCTCCGGCTGGAGTGCACAGAGCTGTGCATGTCCACACTGATGGTGGGCGGTTACATGTTTCGGAGCCTATCCCACCATCAGTGTAGACGTACACAGCTCTGTGCACTCCAGCCAGAGAAACACCAGGAAATCTCCTCCAGTTCCACACACACCAGCACGCCATTGGACTCTGATGACAGCTGCAGGCCGGCTACATCCACCCTACATAGGCTTGAGGAACGAGGAAATCTGATACTACAGCACACGCTCGTATCTTACCATCATCCTGTAAGTGCTAACCCCCTGTGCGCCTGCACTGACCACCCCCTGCTGCACATAGAGGCTTTCTCTGTGTTTTTATCCATCAGGAATGAACTGCTACACTCAGATGGAAGAATGTGTATCCACACTATATTAGATCCTATGCATATTTGATCTTCTACAGTGTAAGTGTTTTTAACCGTGGTGCACCAATAAATCCTTTACATATTACACTTAGAGGCGCCTTGTCTTCTACCCCTTATGAATGCAAGAAGGGGGAAACAGCTGGCATAGTTGGCACTCTTGATGAGTGCCTATGACAGGTTCTACTGCTCCTATTAACCTCTGCAACACCATCAGATTACCACTGTGGAGGTATGGGGGGTAAAGGAATGAATATTAAAATGAAGAGAGCAGCTTTAACCACAAGTTACACTTGTCATTTAAGGCAAGTACTGTCCCTTGTGCTGATTAAAAAAATATATCTAAGCTTTAAAGAGATCCTGAACAGGAAAAGAGACAGAACCTCTTTAAACAAGGGGGGCATATCCTAACTGTTTTTTTGCAAGAGTGAATAATTCCGGTTTAGTTAGTCTTTCCATTGTAATATAGAGTATGTGCTCCATGTCCCTGACTAATTAAGCTGCCCTTCTTTGGACTCCTTCCGTTTCAGGATCCTCTTTTTTTGAACTTATGCCAAAAACTGAAATACTTAATCACGATGGACATGCTATAAACTGCATTTGGGAAAATTAAGCCTGTCTTAAAGTGGTAGTAAACCCTCCTATCATTTTCAGCCAAGGGAGCTGCCATCTTGGCCTCTGTTTAATCTACAACTGCTATAATGCTGCACATGTGATCAGCTATGACACCAGCCATTGGATGGTTTGACAGTTTGGTTTAGAGCACAACCAAAGGGAGTGTTACATTTCCGGCACGTGCTGGAAATGTAACTGGTTTTTAACCTGTTAAATGCATGGGTTTACTACCGCTTTAAGATTTAAGATCCAGAGTTGGTGTTAAAGGACGTTGCTAAAGAACCTATGGTGCACCAAACTAAAGACAAAAATGCTTACAGTACCTTAGTTCCAGCGGTCCAACTCCCATGAGATCCCTTGCTGGCATTCTCAATGAACTGCCAGGGCGCTGTTGATCACTGTAGGTAGTTCATTGAGCTTCCTGTCAGAGTGTAACTGCCTGCCCGTATCAGAGGTACCAGCAGACAGCTACACAGACAGCCTGCAGGACCATGACATTGCACCTACGATCTTCTGATTGTGGGTGCAATGCTTTACAAGTCCGTAACAAAAACATAATAAATGCATATTTTTATACCAGCAAAAAAATGTGCATTTATTTTTTTTTTTTGTAAAGTGAATGTATCCTTTAATCTTGCCCTCAGTTATTCTTGAAAACATCTGTCTCAAATAATGAAAACCTTCACCTTCCTTTTTGCTTTCACAGAATTTTTCATCAGTCCGAGTTTTATGTGAAGCGGGGCAAAAAATATCTTTGTTTTCTTATTGACTCCCGTTCTAATTTCCTATGTAAGTGAAATGTTTTTTTTTTTTATTTACGTGTAAAAAAACGACCATATTTTTATACGTAAATAATACAAAAACAATGCCTGAACATTTCGTAACGTGGGTGTTAGTCTTCTAGCATCCACGTTACAGTACCAGGACGTCCGACAGACACATCGACAGACGACCATGGAGACTATGCCCGTCCGTCAATGTGAGACTGTCCTTCGAGTTACTTGATGGATGTCACTAGTTGTCGCGGGACCGTCAAGTAACT
>BLSH010215088.1:604197-638163 GCA_018402905.1 Glandirana rugosa | reverse complement strand
CCAAAATAAATAACACACATCTAGTACATTCTCTCATTCATCAGACCTAACCGACGATACCTACTGTTATCAAAAAGAAAAATTAACAAGATTCGTCGAAGACTATTAGAACTAAAGATTGTCTTGACCGATTGTGCAACCAACCAACCCGTCGATGTACCGTTTACTACAAGTTAGACCTATTTACATTTCAATACACGGACCCCCGGAAACAGTATGTTAAGACCTTTTTATTTTTACCAATTTAGTTACTACTTCTTTCTCACTGGAATGTCTAGTTTGAATTATGGTTGTGTGTTACGGTTGGACGTTGAAGATTTCGATCGATCTATACGAGAGCTTGATTTGCTACGTATGACAGTTTGGTTTAGAGCACAACCAATGGGAGTGTTACATTTCCGGCACATGCCGGAAATGTGACTGGTTTTTAACCTGTTAAATGCATGGGTTTACTACCGCTTTAAGTCTATGCATCGTTTAGTTCGAGAGCATATCTAGCTAGCTTTAGAAGTTGCAGGTTGGCATTGTGTGTTGGTATTAAGTTTGATCTGTAAGGTCACTCTTTCTTCATCATTGATTTAACCATTTTTATTTTTCCAGAATTGTATGACAAAGGCCCCCAGGCACATAACTTTACATTTATCCAGATTGAACATCATTTGCCATGTAGCTGCCCAACCAACCAACGTGTTAGCCAGTTCTGTTAGAAATCAAGATTATCAGAAGCTGCTTAGAACAATTAAAAAGAAAAACTATTGTCATCCATAGCAGCCAATCCAGACTACTTACTCTCTTACATGATCTACACACAATAAATAAAACCTGACTGACTGCTCTGAAGAGCTGCGGTATTTTGCACATCACCACTGTCCTTGGAACTGCAGCAACAAAAAAGGCTGCGTGGGTTCCCATATACAACTCTGAGATTAGCATAGATGTAGACTGAATACCAGAGCAAAAAACAAAAACTTGGGATGGTATATGCAGAAAAATCACTATGTACAGAAGGCAGGTGCGCAGCGCAAAACAGATGCAGGCTTGCACAGTTGTGTTTACATGCTATTAAACCCACAAAACCCTGACATTTACCATATTGCAGGTGTGGCAAGGGTAAGTTTAACGGCATAAACACGCTGTAAGTAGTCTGTCATATTTCTTGTCAGCTGAGGCCCTTCCTCCGCCAGAGACTCGATATCTCGCGTCTCTATAATTGAATTGCTAGCGAGCCACAAGAGAGAACGGTATGCAGCAGCAGCGTGAGAAAAGAGGAGCATACTACTGGTGAAAAGAGGAGGGAGAGGTTAGGGAACGAGGGGATGGAAACTATATAGAAATATATGGAGGGTGGGAAGGTAATATGGAAAATAGGAATAAATGAGGAAGAGAATACATGAGAAATATAAGAGATGAAAAAGGGAAAAGAACTGGAGCTAAAAAAAAAAAAAAAAAAAGGTAGAATGGAAAGAATGTAAAAAACCTGTCTCGGTGAACATGAGGCCTGCACGTATAGTCTGTAGGAAACACGTTTCCAAATTCAGGAAGCTGCCTGCTTATCAGGGAGTGCCAGCCATCATGTTTTAGGTGTACTGGCCAGTTCTGCCATATCTTGGCAAGTTTGTAACTTGAAGTCTGTGCAGTCTCAGCTACACATGTATTCATACTTTATAATTTATTGGATCTAAAATCTATTTTATCTAAACTGACATTTTAGTTACAGATGAAGCCTGGTTGGTTGAGTCAGCCTTGTAAAATGTCTTGAAAACTCCAAAAGTGAGAAGAAACATAGAGTGGCAGAAAAAAAGACCAAATGGTCCATCAAGTTCCCCTTTTTTTTTACTATTTAATCTGAGTCTTGTCTACATGCCATATTTTCTGATCCCACTCCTATCTACTTGAGCGTTTTGAGTGTTCCTGAGAGTGGGCCCCTCTCGTAATGGCCAAAGCATGTGAGCAGAACCATGAATTCATGTACAGATATCTCACCAATAGAGTCCCTGGGAGATAAAAAGAAACATCCAAGTGGTTTAATTCTTCACCATTAATCAAAAACTGTAATATCAGTTTTGGGTAGACAGACCCTGAATCCATTAAGGGCTCTGTGAATCCATTCTTACAGAGAGATGTGTATACTGTATATTAATTCTCCAAATGGAAATTAACATTATTGTATATATTATCTGAATATAGGGGAATCTGACTTGGCAAGGAGTAATGCTGATCACTCTGTAAGCCACTTAAAAAGGGATAACCTTTGAAAATGTATTTTAACAATACCTGTTGAAGTGTTAATTATTATTTTATAAAAACCTTGCTTCTATGTATATATACTTTGTACTTATACATAGGGGCAGCCATAATTCCTCATCACATATTCCTGTCTAGTAGAGCTCTACAATAGTTACCCTTTACTGATCCTCTTATTTGACTTATCTTCTTTCTATAGGACAAAGTTTATCACACTGAAAAGAATGAATTAAGACAGTGCTCTGTAGTCTCTAATGAAGTTAATTCCCCCCAATGCACCTGGCAACTAGAAACCATGTGATCTTAGTCTAAGCTTTAGGTCACATAAGGAAGCTTGCAAGCATTATTTTTTATGCATATCAAGAGAGGGATGTTTTTTATTTAAATAAATAATGGGATTTGGTAATGTTAATATGTGTCCTATTGATTTATGTGAACTTTAATGATAAAAAATAACACAGGATAGTCTAATTTCTCTATGCCAACAATTATGCATAGTAATACTAAATCTGTATTCAATTCAAGAAGATATGTTGCCAACAATGCCATACATTGTAATTTAATCCCAGAACAAGCAATGATCATGTAGCTAGCATTGGGTGTATTTATGGCTGAAAGAAGGATACCTTAACTTGAAAAGAAGCTAAACAAACAAAGGCCCAGAGTCCCCTCTCAATTCCAAAATACTGTCCCTTTTGTGCTCACATACACGGTGAAACAAGAGGAAAAAAATCGGATTCCAGCATTCCCCGTGAGAGTGATCCAGAGAGAATAAGCACTAGGCAAAAACCTTGCAATGAAAAAAAAGAAGAAAAAAAAAAACACAGAAAACCACAAACGTGGAACTTCAATTAATTTAAAGCTTCAATCAGCAAAGGATAAATCCGTCACAGATCTAATTACTAAGGCTCTCGGAAGGCCGGGGACAAGACGCCAATCTCGTGGCTGTTTGAACAGCGTGATGAACTGGGGAACGATGGATATCAAGTCATTTTGTTTAATTTATAAATGGATTTTCCCCTAATGCTTGAATTATCGTCAGAGCACAATGAAGGAGTAGGGGAGCACAGAGCCACAGTGTCGGCCCCCCTTCCTCTACCATTTTCTAGAATTGAAGCAATGAGCTTAAAGCCTGTTTAGAGTATTTTTATAGATGATGTTGGAGGCTTATCTTATAAAGGTCTGTTGGCCAAGAAAGAAGGCACGAAAATAAAATGTAGAGCTGTATTCAAATGCATTGATTTTGCTGCTTTGCTGCTTCGTATCAGATCAGTCGTCATCAGAATCCTTTATTCAGAGTTCACACAGTGTTTTACATTCGTCAATCCACACCCTTCACCAGCATGCAATGGCATTCTACACCATGAATGTCACAAGCCTTCCTCAAACCTTTCCGGTGTAATTGTTTCTCTCTGTATTTTCAATTGCTTAATTCTTTTAACTGAAAGTACTTGTTTGCCAAGTTTTCTCAGAAAGAAGAACTAAAGGCAATTTTTTTTTATACAGTGGAGAGCAATTAGAAGACCTGTCAGATTTTTATCACAAAGTTTGGGTTGTCAGCAGAATAGGAATAGAGATAAAATCTTCCAACAAACACGGATTCCCTCACTTTGGAGGGATTTCCTCACACATTCTGTTCTAGCTTTGAGACAGGAAGTGAAGGGAAATTTCCCCAATGGGACACAGATAGAAAAAAAAAACCTGACAGGGGTTATAACCCTCCTTTACTCTATGCAAAATGAAAAGTCTTTAAAAATTTAGAAAAGTGTGTTCACTGGTTCATGTCCTCTTTCTGAAAACACTGCAGCCTCACCTACACACACTGGGAATATGCAGCATGAACCATGCAGTGGGAACGGGTAGTCACTTCTAAGCAGAATGGTGTAATCTGGTCGCTCTGGATTTCTATAACAGTTATTTAATAAAGAGGCAGTCCACCCAAAATCAATTTCACTTACAGGCGGTGTCTAGTGGGATGAGCATGTAGAAGGTGCTCCCCATTGCATCTTAAACATTAATTTCTAGTTTTGAATGGAGTATGCCTATACAGATAAATACAAGCTCCTCAATCCCACTTACCTGGCTCTGGAGTCTCTGACTGTGAGGATGAAGATGCTGAACTGGCACCATCATCATTGGCACTCTGCGAGAGAAGTCCACGGCCTGGTGGAAGTTTCATGCCGAGTTGCTCCGCCGTCTCTACGTGGTCCCCTGGGTGAACATAATCAAACATGCTGCTTCCAGTCAGCTCCACCTGCAGAGAATAAAAGATCATTCTAAATGTTCATAACAAATAAAACAAGAACTCACAAAGTAAACACCTCACGACCACAACATAAATAAGTGTATATATATGCTTTAAACCAGTGGTTCTCAACCCTGTCCTCAAGTACCCCCAACAGACCATGTTTTGGGAATTTCTCTTAGATAAAATAGCTGTCCAAAATGCCAAGCCATTGACTCGGATTTAAAGCACCTGCGCAAGATAAAGGAAAACCTGCAAACATGGCCTGTTGGGGGTACTTGAGGACAGGATTGAGAACCACTGTTTTAAATCATAGTACAATAAGACAAAGATATCTTTAGTTTTCTAAACCAGGAGTACACTGTATGCACTGAATGGGATTCCAGAATACATTTCGTGGGTCAACATGCTGAATAAGACATGAAGCATATAATGGGGTTGAATTACTAAAACTGGAGGGTGCAAAATCTGTTGCAGCTGTGCATAGAAACCATCAGCTCAAACTTCAGCTTGTTCAATCAAGCTCTGACGAAAAAACAATGGTTTGTTTCTATGCAGAGCTGCACCAGACTTTGCACTCTGCAGCTTTAGTAACTCAATCTGTTTTTTTGTGGGTACCTTTAATGGTGGTCACTAAAAATGGTAATTCTTGGATCCCAGAAGGTCCAGAATTTTGTGTTTGGAGCCTCGAGAGGTATAGTTGGGTTCAAGGGGACTAGAGAAGGTAGGTTAGGGCAGTTATGACTAGAGGTAAGCCTTTACATTAACCTGACACCCAAACACCCTCTGGATTGCATAATTACCTTAATGTGTGCCAGTGTTGTAAACCCTAGCTTGAGATCCCACAATACAGAAGTCTTATCATCAAAGTCTACCAATACATAAGAAAAATGTTACATCTAAAGACGGTCGACTTATGTTCTGCTGTTATGTTCTACTATTTCCACTGCTTACAGAAGTAGGCCATTAAATCTGAAAGGATGAGTATTTTATAAATATATAATAAAACCTTGGGGAAGAATCAGATAATTTAGAGAACTGACCATAGTTCCTAGATGGATCTGAAATATAAGACTTGCTACAATGTACTTAAAGGAATGCCTGCACCAAATCTGAAGAATAAATATTTCAGACACAATGATGCAAAGAAGACAAAGCGGAACATAGATAAACTGAAATTCAGCTGGTTCAGCAGGGACCAGCCTAATTTTGTTCCATCTATGGTCGTCCCCACTCCAGAGAAGTTGATCTAAAGATTGGCTTCTCTTGAATGGGAATGTTGGCAAATTCATGTTTGATCATTGGAGGAGTCCCCACTGTCAGAGTATAATAGCGCAGCAGAAAGGATTCCTTCATTCACCTTGATCGTGTGGATGGGGGAATCCATTGGCCTATTTTTGATTAGCTGGCAGGCTGGTAAAAAAAAAGAACATTATGGAAGCACATGTAATAAGATCTAGAGATATCATGCATAGATATCTACAGTAAGTAAAACTTACAGGATATAAAGGAGATACGTTGACGGGAGGACATGTCCTGCATATAGCTGACTGTCCAGAGGTCCAGTTAAAAGACAATGCAGACAGCCTCTTCTCAGCTGCTAGCCAGATTTGGAATGCAGTGGCTCATTGCAGTTAGCAATCAGGCATGGCCACTAAACACGAAATCAGACCTCTGTAGTGTGTTCGCCTCCATCAGATATACCAAAATGTAAAACTTGGAAAGAGGAAAAATAAACTGTTGTGACCTGGATATAACAGGTTACATGATACAGAGCTGCAGGGGGTGCCTGGAATCAACGGTGGGAAAGCAGACTGGGTAATTGCATCACTGCATGGCAACCATAAAGGAGGGGCAGAGCGGGCGTATTACTAACGCCAATTTGACACACACAATGGTGAGTTTAGCATATTTTGCTGTCCTCTGTCTTATGACCAAGAGGAAATTTGATCCAGGAGTGTAGAAAATGTTCCACTGCAGTTAAGAGGTATATAAATTGCTTAAAAAGAAGCAAGTCTTCAGCCCAAATCGCAAAAATCAACTTGCATGCACTATAGAAGTGTTTCTTGACTTTAAGTATGTAACCTCCACAGATGCCGGTGTTTAAAAAGTACTCCTTATGTAAAAGCAAAAAAACATATTAATAAAAAGTTTAGTGAGAAAAGTGCAGTAAACCATTCCAAACTATCACAAACTTTTAATAGTCTTATTGCACGCTGCTTCTTGCACTGCTTTTTAAACAAGGCTACTAGTATGCATGCAAGAATGAACAATATTTATCCTTTCCGTGCTTCTGCATTAAAGTGGTATTAAATATTAATTAATTAATATATTGCAGCTTACCATCCCCTAGGTGTGGTGGCTGCAATAGTTTCTTTTTTTAGGCTTTTTCCCCTTTAGTTTGACCTGGTGGTTCTGCCAGTAACATATTTGCTGGCTGCAACACCAGGTGAATGTGTTGCTCAGGGTACATTATCGGCACATTGCTTGTTTGCAAGGATGAATGCATGCATGGGAGCTATGCCATTGTGCTGGACGTCAGACCTTTGGAGAAAAGGTGGGGATTGTGTCTTTAAGTTTGTTTATTTTAACCCTCCAACTGCCACTTTTGCTGGATGGCTTGGTCTGTTAAGGGCCGGTTCACACTTGCGCGGCGCGGAGCGGCGCGACTTCGCGGCCCGTTCACATCAAGGCGAATTGTCAGGCGACTTCAGTCGCCTGACAATTCGCCTCAATGCTGTGCAAATGGGACCGTTCTAATAGGAGCGAATCGCTTCGCTCCGCCTTAGAAAAATGGTCCCTGCACTATTTTCAGGGCGATCTCAGGCGGCTTGCATTGACTTTGATAGAAGTCTCCTAGCAAGCCGCTTTGAGATCGCCGCTTCGCGCCTCTCCAGTGTGAGCCGGCCCTAAAGGAAGCTGAAAAATAACAGACTTACTGGTCAGATCACCAGGTGAAAATAAAGGGAAAAAGGCTGAAAAATAAAACTAATCCAGGCATGACATTTAAGGATTGGTGAGCTGCAATAAATTACATTTTTGTTTTTGATAACACTTTTAGTCAAGGTAAAATATGTCTTTTTTTTTTCCTCAAAAAGTTTTCAAATGGGAACCTTTGCACTTTTTTCTATGTATAGATGAATTTTAAGTGAAACCTGAAGTTTGTGGAGCTTTCATGATATGAATAATATGGTGGCTCCACTATTCTAGCTCTGTGGCAGAGCGCTGGTTTTTCATAGAATACTTGATTAAAATTGGAATACACATGAGGGGAGAAGGTGTTATAAAGCACCATTGCAACATTAAGGAATATATGATGCTTCTTTCTCTGTGTCTGCCTTTATTAGGTCTGTATATTTCTCTGCTTGGCTCGTAGTTATTAATTTACAGAATCAACGCTGGGAACAGCTTTTGTGATCTCATATTAAATTTCCCCCTGAATCCGCCCCGTGGCAAAAATTACTCACATCGTTAAAAAATATTTAATTAGGCTGCAGTTTATAGCGGGCTCACAAGGGAGATGCTAGAATTAATGTGATTTGCATGAATTCCAGAGCCCTTTTTTTTTCTGGCAGAGAAGAGTTGGGAATTGGGTTTTTATCGAGGTCGCTGACACAGACAAGGACAGAGACTCTTGAGGTATACAGAGATGTCACACAATGAAATCCCACAGCATCCTTGGGTTTAAAGCACAGATTACTGACTCTGCACTTTACCCCACTGCACTGCTTTGTTTAATTCTGCTTTGACCCAAGAACACACAGCTTTGTCCCTGTATTGCAGTCTATGATTTATACACTGATGTCCACCATAAACCACCACCCCGCCCCTTTAAATTAATCAGAGCAGATATCAACAGGCTGCAGTGGTGACCTTCCCTTTCCACATACTGCCAAATAATTGACAGCCAACTGTCAGACTTTCACTTATAAACCCGCAACCCTTTTATCATATTTCCTCCATTCGCAGTAAGTGGCAGCTGCACCTGAGTCGTGGGCCACATCTCACCTTCCTATATTGTCACACGCGCTAAGTACCATCTGCCAAATGTCCATCTATACAAAATTATTATATCAGCTTCCTGTTCAAGTGCCAGAGTGTCCATTTGCAGGCAATGGCAGTGCCATTCTCCCCCCTTCAAACTGCCAAGACCTCACCTGTAGAAGGAGACAGTGCCACATGTTTTTCCAGTTGCTTTGCCCCCCTGGAAGGTGGTACATTCAACTGACTCTTTCCTTTAAGCTGGCACTCTGATCAACAGCGATAATGATGAAATGTGTGGATAGGAAGCAGAGCACAGAAACAATCAAGATTATTTCATTTTTGTTTAAACAGGCAATTAATGGCGGCGGAGAAATCATAGAGACCATGTGACAAGCACAATATGAGCTGATTGGTGGGGAAGAGAGTGGTTGCTAAGCGACAAGTAATGGAATAATTGAAGGAATACTCCTTCAACTGTTAGACAGGTTTAAAAATTGATAGGTTAAACAACCAGCTACATAAACGCGTATGTCTCATAATTTATTAGGATTATTTAGGAGGAACCCTTAGGGAAGCTAAGATAACTAGAACAGACATGGGTTTGTAGGAAGCCATCTTCTTATTGTGAATGGCAATGTATTAGGAGAAGCTTGTGTTATCACAGTACAATACAGTATACTTTTTTGTCTGGTTATAATATAAAGAATTTGCATTTTTACTGCATACGATGTTAGATTACCCATGAAAGTGAAGGAGGAGAAGTAGCCTTTTAATGTGTAAGGGCTTTATTGGCCATTAAATGGCAGTATGGGGCATATGTGAAGGCAAAAAATAAGTGCATTGCAAATAATTTGGGAGTTTATTGTAAAAAACTGCAACATCCCTGTTCAATCCATTAGAATTTTCCTTTACTGATCTGAATTTGATGGTCTACTACACTTTGCTTATCATCATTGCTCTCTCACTACAGTATTGTAGGTTTACCAAAGCTAAATTCTAAGCAAACGCAAAACCCACCATCTAGTCCTGTTACACATTCACTGGAAATCATTGTGTGTATTTTATATGGAACCAGCATAGTTACCTGAATCAGGCTTCATATCAATCTTCGGTAATCCCTTGCACAGAAGGACAGAGGGAAGCAGCACTTACAGGGAACATGCTTACAAGAGGGGGACATTCAATAATGATCCTTCCCTACCCATTCACATGCTGGGGTGGGGCTTGGACCAGGCTGTATTTCTTAACAGTCTGTGTATCTAGGCCCAGTTCCTGGCTGTGTTGTCTAGCAGATGTGTCTGAATTACAATATCAGCTAAAAATAATTATTGGCAGGCAAAACAGTTAACTGAATATTCATGTATCTGTCTGGCATTCAGCTTCAATATTCAACTATCACACATAAGTTGGTGATACAAGGGTCACACAATACAATTTCCAATTAACTATTTCAAAATTCTCAGTAGCCTGGATAAATCCATATGCATATATTAAATGCAATGCAAAAAATGCTATTTGTAAATTTGGCTAATTTGAAAATTGTCAATTGAAAATTACCATCTACTAATCCCCACAGCCACAGATGAACATAGGTAACTTGGCGCCCTCCACTACTTCCTCATAGATGGTGGTGGGGGGGTTCTCCAACACATAGTAAATGGAGGATGTGCATGTCAGGTGAGGCGAGGATCAAACAAAGGTCTTATAATTTGTTTGTGAGCAACGAAATCCTGCTGAGCACTGCAAGCTTCACACTGCTTACACACAGGGGGCAGGCGACATACTGGCAGGTTAGAATATTCTGATTCCATAACTGATCCACTTGCAAGCAGAAAATGACTCCCTGCTCAAATGACCTGTGTTTAGCAAAAAATAGATATCGAACAATCAAAACAAAAATAAAATGGAGTGTCATCATGGACTCAATTGCCAATGTGAATACCAAACCCAAGAATGAACAAATAGCAAAGTTTGCTGGTACATGGTCAGATTCACACCTTTATGTTCAGAATAGAATAAGCATGCTATATAGTTGAACAACTACTTCAGGTTTTCATTCAGGCATTGCTGTGGTGTACTGTCCTACCTCCCATCTCCATTTTGTTGGTATTTTTTCGGATCTGTTGGTAATGCATGAGAGGTATTCCCTAACAAACCCACGGTAGGCTGCTTGTCAGAAAACCTGTTGTATCAAAATGCAATTACTAGTATCAGTAAGTTACGTAATCACAGCCAAAAATGAGATTCAAAGCTGAAGGGTTGCATCTAACTGACGATACATTAGGCAGAAAGAGATAACGGTTATTAGCTAGTCCCGGCTTTAGGAAGCAGAGTCACCCATCCAACACTTGGGGGGATCTGTTGAATGTGGCCGCAGTGGATTACATAAGAAAATGAGGTAAACTGAGTGGCTTTCTAACTTGCTGAGTTTCCTAGATGGAGTAAGCAGTTCAGATGTTCTATGACTGATTTAATTTGCTGTCTGGAAATGCCTTTTAATAATATACAAACAACTGATGCCATGTGGCCAGATGCCTGTAGACACATAGAAGATCACAAGCATAGGCGTGATCAGTACCTATCTCTACAATGTAAAAAAGAGAATATCTAGCATCTCTTTCAATAAAAGAAGTTAAGGTGACTGGCTGCAAATCACTAAGAGTTTTGTGGAACACTGGCAATCTAGAAGCACCTTATCCAAGGTCACAGAGTACCCAGCCTTCCACTTCAGTGGCTAGTTTCTTTAACAGAAGCCAGCATCTCCTCCTCCTCCTTACAAGAGGTGTCAGGAGGAAAGTGCTGGAACACGACCAAAAGGAAACATACATATTTCAGAAGTGCCGTTTCATTAGAAATCTCTTGTTGAGAAATGATTTATATCTAAGAAGGAGGAACTTGGAGTCTGGACAAAGGCATCATGGGATGTCAGCGTGTGGCAGCAGTCATCCTTCTCTTGGGATGGACAGTGACATATGAGAGGACCTGGCGCTGACAGGGGGATTTAAAGCTTGGTGACAGTCACCTCCCACCCCCTCTCTCAAATTAAGCCTTTTATTGCCAGAAACACAAAAGTATGTGTCCCTGACATCTGTGTATTACGAGGATGTGACATGTCCCTCTGTATTATGAGGACAGAAGGCCTTTACAATGTATTATAACAGGAAAAAAGCTAAAGTCATTGATGTCTGCATTACCAGAAGGCACCATGTACTCATAGTGAAGGGTGGTATAGGAGGTATGGGCACGTGCTATTTAATTATGAACAACAATGAAATCAGACAATTAGGCATCCCTCTCATAGATGAGCCGGGCACTGACATGTCGCCGGCCTTTTGGGTGATTGGTTAGGTGTATTCTTACTCTTCATATACTCAGACTCTTCATGAGCCTTTTACACTTTTAACAAGCAAAAGCATGTTAGCCCCCAGTCACACAGGGGTTAAATTGCTTCCCAATGCTCCCAGTCTCTCCCCTCCATAGGCTGCGTATGTTGACTCTCCTCTCGCAGGCTTTTAGTAATTCACGCTGACTGTTTGTCTTAATATTGCTCTCCGTTTTGCAGTACATGGGAATTATGCAGTTTAGATGTCTGTATATTAAAAAAGGATTTAATTAAATCTGGTGCCTAGAACACCCCCCAGCACACTCAGATTCAGGCTATAATGACAAATTTACTTCCTATTTATTACCATGCACAGGGGACCTTCCTCGCTGTCTCCTCTCCCCCCCCCCCCCCCCTATAACTTTCCAAAATTCACATTCTCTGCATATTACCATAATATTCATTATCCCAACAAGGCATAAAATGTGACTTCCCACGAGTGCAATACCTAATTCCTCAAAAAGAGACAAAGATAGCGACATAATCATTGAATTACAACTTTTTACATCTGTTCATCTTGTCGGCATATAAATTCTGTTGTTATGGAGAAAGCCGAAACAGAGATTAGCAGGGTCCAAATATTGGAGGGATTGGTTTGGCTGAAAAAGCAGCTTGTGAAGCAGTGCTGGACAGCAAAACAGTGAAAATGATTACAAACTGGAAGAATAGTATTACTAATTGCATCAACCTAATAAGAAAGCCTATATAAAAGTATGAATGTTCCTATGGCAATACATGCAGTAATGCTCCCAATAATAAACCAAGCATAAAATATATTAACGTAAATCTGTTTTTGAAGTTGATAGACACATTGACCAATGGTGCACGTATTCTGTTTATAACATCATCTGTGTTGCAACCCTGTTTGTACCTCCTTTGTCTGTATTGAAAACCCTTAGCAAATACCACTAAACAACAAACATATATATATATATATATAGTATATATATATATATATATATATATATATATATATACTATATATGTGTGTGTATATGTATATAGTGCACAAGGGATTGCCAGGCCCCCATGATGTGTTTAAATGGTGACACTGAATAAGTTATTTAATAACATGCTACTAGCTGGTCGGCAGCTGTTTTCCTTTAGGGTTTTACAAGTCCTAGTGCTGTTATACAGGAATGCAGGAAGGACGCTGTTGCTGAGAAGAAGAGAGGGTCATACTTACCTGTGATTTGAGTCCTTCGTTCAGCGGAAAGCTGGCATCCAATGGACGGAGGTTAAGCTCTCTGTATAGCGTGTATCCAGGAGGGTTTGCTGCACAATTTTTTCTCCATACCAGCCAGCTTCCCACCTGCCAATCCCTTGGATTTTTTGCAGACACAAACTTTATTAGGGGTAAGGTTGGTAGGCACATGATATGAATTCGTTTATATACATCTTTGTAGTGTGGGCTTGAATCACTACAGCAGCGCACGTCATTTTTCATTTATTTATGGTTTTAGTTCATGAAATTATTATTTGATTTTGTGTTTTAACCACAAAAAAGTCGGGCTGTGTAGTCCCGTGTCCCATAAGGCACTAATCTAAATAGGCCCTAAAAGTTTTCAGTACACAGAAACCTGCCATGGAAGAAATATGGGGGCTACCATTGATAATATGCTACTGAGAATGTTTCTTGGCTGTCATGCTGATCCAACTGTTACTATGATTTCCAAGTCAATGTCCTGGAACAAGCATAAATCTAAGTCAGAGTGACTTCGGAGGTCCTGATCTACATGACTGTTGCTGGTAAGTGAGTCAGAAACTACTGAAGCCACTGGATCAGCAAGATAGCAAGGACATTAGAATGTTTCTTACTATAAGTCTCCTTAGAGGATCTGGGTTGTTTTCTACACTATATTACCAAAAGTATTGGGACGTCTGCCTTTACACGCACATGAACTTTAATGGCATCCCAGTCTTAGTCCATAGGGTTTAATATTGAGTTGGTCCACCCTTTGCAGCTTTAACAGCTTCAATTGTTCTAGGAAGGCTGCCCACAAGGTTTAGGAGTGTCTATGGGAATGTTTGACCATTCTTCCAGAAGCTCATTTGTGAGGTCAGGCACTGATGTAGACGAGAAGGCCTGGCTTGGAGTCTCCACTCAAATTCATCCCAAAGGTGTTCTAGTGGGTTGAGGTCAGGACTCTGTACAGGCCAGTCAAGTTTCTCCATCCAAAACTCGCTCATATAGGTCTTTATGGACCTTGCTTTGTGCACTGGTGCGCAGTCATGTATAGCTGCAAAGGGTGGGCCAACTCAATATTGAACCTTACGGACTAAGACTTGGATACCATTAAAGTTCATGTGCATGTAAAGGCAGGTGTCCAAATACTTTTGGTAATATAGTGTGTGTACAAGTACATGGACATGTTTCAACCAAGTGATTTCAGCTTAAAGTGGTAGTAAACCCTGCTATCATTTTCAGCCAAGGAAGCTGCCATCTTGGCCTCTGTTTAATCTACAACTGCCATGATGCTGCACATGTGATCAGCTATGATACCAGTCACTGGATGGTTTGACAGTTTGGTTTAGAGCACAACCAATGGGAGTGTTACATTTCCGGCACATGCCGGAATTGTAACTGGTTTTTGAACTGTTAAATGGATGGGTTTACTACCGCTTTAAAGAAAAATGAGAATTTTCTTTCTTTATTTCATATAAATGAAATCGTCAAGCTATGAAAGTGTTCAATCACATTTTTAAAATGCTCCCTTTTACTTTAAGCACCATCTTTGTGTTGAAAGTGCCATCAACCTTACAATAGTACAAAACCACTATATGGCTTAAACAAAACTCCAGTCAAAGCTGTGAGCGCTGTAGGAGCTGTAATAAACCTGCATTGCTCGGAACACCTGAAAAAGCTTTTCCTGACATTGGTCTTTGAGTGCTAAAAACTGTTGCTGCTGCAGTTATCTTTGAATTGGCCACATACAGTAACAGATGCAGGTAACTTGCTGGATCAAGAAGGCAGCGCCATTTTGAAAGAGACAATAAAAACAAGCTACCGGTGACAACAGAGAATCAAGCTGGCCATACACCTTGGAATCTAAATGTGCAATATATATTCAATCTCCTTTAGATCTTCTTCAAACATGTAGTATATGCCCTACCAATCCACTCAAACCAGTTAGGAATGAGGAAATAACAGAAATGAGGGAAAACACAAAATAGTGGAGTTGTTGCCAATTATCCATCATCATGGCATGACAACTTCCTGTTGTGTTTCCAGGAAAGGAAGTGCATTGACATCTTCCAAATAAGAGATGCAGGGAGTAATAAAAACATGACAGAGGACCTTGGTTCTTCTTTAAAGACGCCACAACCCCAACTTGGCCAGGAAACCATTACAATCCTGTCTCATAATTCCTAAATGCACTACCACCAGACCAGAGGGAGGTGGGGACCCCCTAGCCACCCTTTGATTTTTTTTTTATTTTCCCATAGGCATGTCCTCCTCCACATGACTACCCCATATATTGTTCTTCTGCTCCTTCCTCTACTCCTACACTAATCGTCACAATCTGTTTACCTATCCAAACCTCTCCCAATAGGAGAAAAACAAGAACATAGGTTACAGCTTCTCACTACCAACTTATTTTTATTTCAGGTACTTATATAGCGCTGTCAATTTACGCAGCGCTTTACATATATACTGTACATTCACATCAGTCCCTACCCTCAAGGAGCTTACAATCTAAAGTCTCTAACTCACATTCATACATATACTAGGGCCAATTTAGACAGGATCTAATTTACCTACCAGCATGTCTTTGGAGTGTGGGAGGAAACCGGAGTACCTGGAGGAAACCCATGCAAGTACAGGGAGAACATGCAAACTCCAGGCAGCTAGTGTCATGGTTGGGATTTGAACCAGTGACTTAATTGGTAATATAGCAGTGTGCTATGCACGGTACTGCCAGATAGCTCATACTGTAAACCTGTAGAACGTATACATGTGTTGGTATATTTATGCTAGTGTAATTATTGTACAGTTGTCAATTTTTCAGTTTTTTTCTTGGCTGGAGTCACAGCAGCAATTGAAGACTACCTCCTGAGAATGCTACTTACCTGCCTGTTATGCTGACTATTTGGGGTTGATTTTCTAAAGGCAAATAGGCTGATTACCTTGCAAGGGAATTTTCCCTTAGCTTAGTGAGGTCCAGCTCTATTGACTTTTATCAACCAGTCATGAGTTGGAAAATAGAAAATATTGGGGTTGATTTACTAAAATTAGAGAGTGCAAAATCTGGTGCAGCTTCCGGTTCTTTTTGTCAAAGCTTAATTGAACAAGCTGAAGTCAGAAGCTGATTGGCTACCACACACAGCTGCTCCAGATTTTGGGCTCTCCAGTTTTAGTAAATTAACCCCATTGTGTTTTTTTCCTTGCATGCATTCTTTGCAAAGTGAATTTTCATCACATTCACTAAGCTAAGGCAAAATTCCCATGCAAAGTTGACAGCTTATTTGGCTTTAATAAATCAACCCTTTGTCCTCAATACCGAAACAAGAATGGTAATTCAGAAAGCCAGCAAACCTTATGCACATGCTTGTTCCAAATCATGGACTTAAAGTGCCGAAGCAAAAGATTTTAGTGTGGCGGTCAGGCAGCTAGCAATCTCAGAAGGAAAGGGCAGTAATGGAAGCCTCTGTGTTTCTCTTGTGATAGGTTTCCTTTAAAAAAACAAACAGACTTGTATTTGCATAAAACCTTTTTTGTGCATCGGCTACCTGCCTCCTGAGATTTGTCCAGCCCTGACATCATTCAGTGAGAATGACATGGTAATCACAACAGAATTATATTCATGTCAGTCTGAATAAACTAATAGATTGCACGTAACAGAAAATCCTTGGAAAATAACCCTTTAAGCTTTGCATGAGCCACAATATATAATGTGGAATCACAAGCCATCATGAAGCTTCAGCTAATAAATGTATTCTGCTGCATCTATAATTAATATCTTATTTGGTAAGAGTGATGCATTAATGTGCACATCACAATCCTACCTATTAGGCATCAGACATAAATCTTGGGTAAAATGGTTCATATATATGGCATTCCGTGTATGTATGTGTGTGTTACGCTGGATGATATATGTGTGTACAGAGTCGTCTCTGGCTGGCAGTCTAACTGTTTGTTTTCACACGCTGAGCTGGGTATAATATTCTCGGCTTGAATCTTTATTACCCATCTGGCACAGCCCGTGCCTAGTATCATTCATTCCATTTACACAAACAAATATCAGGGCTGAACGTTCGCTGCATAGGGGCTAGGGGAAGCTCACCTTCCAGCCTCCTCACGCCAACAAGCTGCCCACCAAAGGGACACCAGGTGTGCAAGAGGTCAAGAAGAGGAAGATTCGGAGAAAGGGAGAATACGCAAATTAGAGGCAAAAAGGAGGATGGGTTTAAAAAAGGTACAGAGGGAGAAATCACAAGAAGCTGGTAGTCAAAAAAAGAACGATGGTCAGAAGTGGTAAAAGAGCTGCTTAAATATACTGGAGAGATTGGATCTATTAATATTAAGAAAGAGCGAGCTATGCGATAGACATGATTGAGACATTTCCTTTTTAATTATTTACTTGTTTTACAAAACAATATATAGCAAAAGCAGCACTATGTAGGTATTAAAACTAAATTAAACCAGATTTAAAAGAAGGACTAAAAAAACAGAAAAGGACAAAACAATCCAAATCAAATTCATTTATTCTCTTCTAACTAAACAAAAAAGATTGGCAGTGCGTTGTGGGGCAAATAGCTGCTCCATCTCTAATAATTAAATAGCGAAAATCATCTCCCATGGGACTTTGTTGCAGCAATAAAAATCACATAAACGTATTTTTTGATAAAAAAAACTCTATATCTTTATTATACATCATGGTACAAATTCTTAAAAAGAGGATTGCTGGTTAAAATGCACATCATGTCCTGATGGTTTGCATTGATGATACATAAACTGCCCACCTCACAGGTGGCAGAGATTCACCATACATTGCATTATAAGTTTTTGAACCTATATTGTAAAACCACCAGAGATTCCCAACGCTTTTCAGCTTACATAAAGCCTTCTTCAGGGGTTAACATGGTGGGAGCAAATAACAATGGACATGAACCCAAATTTGAACCAGTGATTAAAAACAGAACCAGTCCACCTGGATCTCAAGGTTGAAAAGGAGCCTTCGCACCCACATGTAGTTCACCATAAAGGAGCTGCATCCAAAAGGAGCAATTGCCATAAATGATCTGACTTGAAAAGCAATAGCCATGTGAGGGCATACAAACCAGCCCCAGTGATGGGGATATATCTGCCTTTAGGTCATGTGGTGCAGGAAAACTCGTGTGAAGTTCCAGGCTTGGAGCTTGATTTGCTCCCACCATGTTATTCCCTGAAGAAGGCTTTATGTAAGCTAAAATGCACTGGACAATCTCTGGTGGTTTTGCAATATAGTTTCTTTTACAATAGGTTTATTAATATGCAGTCCAGAAGTTACATACTAAGTAAGGAACACAAAAGATGGCATAATGTGAAGTATACCAATAGAGGTTATAACATTACAGGAATACTACAGGAAAACCGAAGAAAACTACAAAGGACTTATTCCTTATATCAGGCTTAGGACGTCCCGGTTTCCATCCAGGGACACCTATATATATATATATAAGTCCACCTTGTGGCAGCACAAATAAGGGATACATCAATAACAATTCACTGTATCATATCTTCGCAATATAGTTTCAAACACTTATAATGTAATGTATATTGGATCCATGCCACCTGTGAGGTGGGCAGTTTATTTATCATTAATGCAAACCGTCAGGACATGATGTGCATTCTAACCAGCAATCCTCTTTTTAAGAATTTGTACCATGATGTATAATAAAGATATAGAATTTTTTTTATAAAAAAATATGTTTGTTTGATTTCTATTGCTGCGACAAAGTCCCATGGGAGATGCTTTTTACTATTCTCTTCTAACTAGACCAGCACAATCCTTCCACTTTAATATCCTTTGACGTTGAATGTTCTTAGTACGTATATAAACTATGTAAGACCTGAGATTATGCTACACAGAAAGGATAAAATAAAAGTCCATACATTAATTTTCAGTAAACACCTAGCTGTAAAATCGTGATAGTATATAAGGGTACAAAAAGTCAATCTAGCATTTCCTAGTTAGTTTAGAACTGGAGCTGCTGTCAACCTTTTTGAACTGGTCCAACTGAAATTAGCAAGTTTCACCATAACCTAAATAATTCTTCATTGGCCTCACATATACAGCAAGGTCAAGAATATATTTTACTGTTCGACCATGCTTGCTAAAATGCATTCCACTATCCAAATAAGACTTGGGCTATGCTCAAGGATGTTTTTATGTATATTTATGGATTGATGACAACAAATCAAGACGAGGTGACAACAAAAAAACATGATAGTAATAGAAAGAGAAGCTATTGTAGGAGAATAAGAAGAAACATCTCTGGTAGGTAGGGCAATACTAGGCTATAATAGGAATACGCTATTCACCTTGCAAGGGGATTTTCCCTTAGCTTAGTGAGGTCAAGCTCTACTGACTTTTATCAACCAGTCATGATTAGTAAAAAATATTGGGGTTGGTTTACTAAGGCTGGGTTCACACCAGTCCGATTCTCGTACCGACATTAGGAGCACAAGTCGCATTATGTCACAAAAACAATAACAGTGACAGCAGTCTTAACTGGTCCAACTTGTGTTTTTCAAAGTCGGACCGACTTTGAAAAAGGTTCCTGTACTACTTTTGTCCAACTTTGATCCTACTTCAACCCACTGAAAAGCATTGAAGTTGCATCAAAGTCGGATCATTGTCCTTACTGATCCGACTCTGGCATGCAACTTGTGCTCTGAGGATCTTGAAGGGGAACTCCACGCCACATTTTAAATAAAAAAAACAGCATGGGAACCCCCTCCAAGAGTATACCAGGCCCTTCAGTATGGAATGGGTGTTAAGGGGGAACCTGATGCCAAAAAAATGGCGTAGGGCCCCCCAAGATCCATACCAGATCCTTCGGTCTGGTATGGATTTTAAGGAGAACCCCCAAGCCCAAAAAAACGGCATAGCCCCCCCCCAAAATCAACACGAGACCCTTATCCAAGCACGCAGCCTGGAAGGCCAGGAAAGGGGTGGGGACGAGCGAGCGCCCCCCCCCTCCTGAACCATACCAGGCCGCATGCCCTCAACATGGGGAGTATGGGTGCTTTGGGGCGGGGGGGGGGCTCTGCGCACTCCACCCCAAAGCACCTTGTCCCCATGTTGATGAGAACAAGGGCCTCTTGCTGATAACCTTTGTGGTTGTCTGGGTCTGCGGGTGGGAGGGCTTATCAGAATTTGGAAGTCCCCTTTAACAAGGGGGACCCCAGATCCTGGCCTCCCACCCTGTGTGAATGAGTAGGGGGTACCCCTACCCATTCATCTGAAAAAAAAGTGTAAAAAAAAAAACCACTGAGGGGTCCTTCTGGGTCTTCTATCTTCTGCTCTTTTGTTCTCCACTGTCCTCTTCCCTCTGTTCTTCCTCTCTTTTTTTTCCCGTGTTGGCATGATGCGAAAAAAAACCATTGTAGTGTTTTTTTTGTACACTTTTTTCAGATGAATGGGTAGAGGTACAATGTACCACATACTCATTCACACAGGGTGGGGCTTCCGGATTCCGATAAGCCCCCCGCCCGCAGACCCCGTCAACCAATGGTTTTCGGGAAGAGGCCCTTGTCCTCATCAACACGGGGACAAGGTGCTTTGGGGTGGGCGGTGCAGAGTCCCCTCTGCCCAAAGCACTCATACTCCCCATGTTGAGGGCATGCGGCCTGGTGTGGTCCGGGGGGGGGGTGTTGCTCGTCCCCACCCACTTTCCTGACCTGCCAGGCTGCGTGCTCGGATAAGGGCCTGGTATGCTCTTGGAGGGGGACCCCGTGCCAGATTTCTATTTGAATTTGGCAGGGTTCCCCTTCAAGATCCCCAGAGCACAAGGTGCCTGGTAATGTGGTATTGTTGGGATCAAAGTCGGATCCCTGTTCACAAAAAATTGGACCGACTTTGACCTGATGTAGGATCATAAATCGCACAGCAATGTAGGATCAAAGTCGGACCGTTTAAATGTCGGATAGTGTGAACCCAGCCTAAAACTGGAGAGTGCAAATTCTGGTGCAGCTCTGCATAGAAACCAATAAACTTCCATTTTTTCCTGTCAAAGCTTAATTGAACAAGCTCAAGTTAGAAGCTGATTGGCTAACTCACACAGCTGATCCAGATTTTGCACTATCCAGTTTTAGTAAATTAACCCCATTGTGTTTTTTTCCCCCTTGCAATGTATTGTTAGCAAAGTGAATTTTCATCACATTCACTAAGCTTAGGGAAATTTTTTTTTAGGAACTATAGCAAAAAAGGAGGTGAGGAGCAAACTATGGTTGATGATTGAGGTTAGTGTAACCATTGGAAACCACAGCATGAAGTGAACAACAGATAGAGCAATAAAAGGGTGCCAGTGAGCCATGATGACATTATTTTTTACATTTTTTATTTAAAGTTTTTAGCAGAATACAAAATACGGTATAAGAATACAAACAGGACAAAAAAATTGTCAAGGGGAAACCCCTGTTCCAAAATGGAACCAAAAAGGAAAGACAGAACAAAAACCGTGTTACTTCAGAACACGACTGCAGAGCTCCCGTAAACTATCAAGAATATATCAACCTACTACAAGAGGGTTCCCAACCACAAAGAAAGCAGGGTCTCCTCCATCACCATCAGGGTTCGCCTTCCACTGATATATTGATATATATTTCTGGATCACCAGACTAGCCATGACGAAATGTAAGGAAATGTCAGTAAAATCAAAAGCTTAAAAATCTTACGAGAAGTTAGCAAAGGTAAATGAGCAGTAATAGGAACAGTAAAGTAAACATAAAAGGTTGAAACAAATTTGATCCCCACTCACCAATATCTATTAGACCTTTATTGTTTCCAAAGTTACTCCATAAAATGGAGATAAACATGGGAACACTGCCTACAGAGAGCATGCTATGAGTGTCAAGTGGTCTTCTATCTGCATTCTATTGGGGAACTTCCGGAAACAATAAAAGCCTGTGAGTGCAGGATCAAAGTCATTTCTTCTGCAAGTTCATCAGATATTTACTGAGATGCTCAATGCATTCTGGGGTTTCAAGCCTAATGGAAGTGAGTAATCCTTGAGATTCTGGAGAGTTGACCTACCGTGACCTGTTTTTTCCAATTGGGGATGGGGGGGGAGTAACTGCGGCTTACTTTGCCTATATTTATAAAGGTGAAACAGTGAACATAATGAATGATCTGCACAGCTTTGTATGGGGATATGGCACAAACTGGCTCATTCACTAAAGCTGTGCAGTATTATAGGCACTGTAGTAACTCATGCGTAGTATATTTGAATTCAGTAAGGAAAAAGAACAGGAGGTTAGGGAGAAGACCCTCGGTATGACAGTACATACAGATCCGGCAATCCTGGCATCAGCTGAGTGCTGATAGAGGGTGAAGAAACAGTGATAGAATTACAGGAAGCATAGCAGCAGAAAAGCGTGAGGGAAGCTGCCGCCTTTACCACTGAGTGAGTGCAGCTGAGCTTTTCATTTCACTGTGAGCCCTGCGGTCTGTTTAGAGCAGGTCGATACACTTGTCTGAGGCAGAGAATGGATTAGCACATCATTCATGCAGCAGGCGGGAGGTGCTACCCAGGGCGACAGGGACCGAAAAACTAAATTACAAAATGTGGCGGGGCAGAGGGCATAAGGGGCAGATCACATGGGACAACTGGTAACCAAAAGCGTGCTTTATTTGGTGAAAATGCGCAACACGTACAGGTCTACCTGAATGCACTCGACAGTATCCCAAATGTCCCTGCACTGGCAAGAACTTTCTGATGACTAAAACTAGGAAAGCATAGTAAGTAAGTACTTAATTAAGTACATAAGACTTTTTCTGCACATCAAACAACAGCAGCATGTCAGTCATGATTGACTTTTATTACTGATGACAAAGGAAAACCATTTTAAGGATAAGTACATTTTTACTTATGTTCCTGGGCAGAAATAACTAAGGCATTGCCCCTATATATCTGTACAGTATACTGGTGTAGCAATTGATATGGCTGGCCAACGGCACCCAATCTGCCACAAAATCTAACACAAGTGGAGGTGGCTTCTCTGTTAGGCTGATCACTGCAGGCACATCCCTCCATCCGCATGGAAATTATTTAAATAAAGCTAATGCAGCATATATGCAGACTTACGGATGTATTTCTGGAAAATCTGCACAGAAATTCACACAGTGAAAGTGCATAGACATTCATTATGTGCAAATGGGGCAAACGCAAATGTTATTAGGCTATTTCCTGTGCTGGTTGAATGTTTTTAGAGCTGCGCAATTCTGGCCAAAATGAGAATCACTATTTTTTGCTTACAATAAAGATCACAATTCTCGCGGAGTAACATTTTACATACACAAACAAATTGGGCTAACAGCACTGTTTCGTTTTTTTTTTTGAAAGTGTAATTTTTCACAAAAAATTGTGTTTGAAAGACCACTGCGCAAACAGCGTGTGACATAAAATATTGCAACAACTGCCATCTTATTCTCCAGGGTCTCTGCTAAGAAAAAATATATAATGTTTGGGGGTTCTAAGTAATTTTCTAGCAGAAAATACTGGATTTTTACTTGTAAGCAACAAATGTCAAAAAAAGATTTAGTCTTTAAATGGTTAAAATAAACTCTTCTATACACAGTGAAGGCAATTCCTTTGAAGTTGTTACCATTGTATCTCTTTTGCTTCTTTTATCAGCAATGATCTCAGACTTGGCAGTCTGCTGAGAAGTGGCAGTCTGCCCAGATAGGAGAGACGCAAGTTGCTCTGACTTAGAAAAAGATTCCTGGGGAGACTTCAGGCGATTTGCATTGACTTCTATTACAGTCAAGTCGCGCTAAGTCGCCCCGCAAGTTGGACTCCATTAACTGCACTGAAAATCGTGGTAATGCATTAAGGAGATTGCAGGGGGGGTGAATCAAGATTGAGATTTTATTATGATTAATCGTGCAGCTCTAAATGTTTTTCATTGATTTAAAATGGAAAATACTGCGTTTGCCCACTAGTTGGCACTAAGGGTTGATTTACTAAAGGCAAATAGACTGTGCCCTTTTCAAAGTGCAGTTGCTCCAGAGCTTAGTAAATAACGTAAATCTTCACTTTGCAAAGAGTACCCAATCACATGCAAGGAAAATTAAAAAAACAGCATTTTTGCTTGCACATGATTGGATGATGGAAGTCAGCAAAGCTTATGCTCATTTACTAAGCTCTGAAGCAGCTGCACTTGCAGAGCGCAACTGCACTTTGCAAAGTGCACAGCCCATTTGCCTTTAGTAAATCAACCCCTAAGTATCACATATATTTCCTATGATTCTCAGCACCTCTAGTGGCCAGCACAGGAAATAACCTAATCATAGAGCTGTGCGATTCTGGCCAAAATGAGAATCACAAATTTTTTCTTAGAATAAAGATCACGATTCTCATGGCATAACGTCTTTCACATTATACAAAACAATTGGGCTAACAGCACTGTTTAGTTTTTTTTTTAAAGTGTCATTTTTCCCAAAAATTGTGTTTGAAAGACCACTGCGCAAACACCGTGTGACATAAAATATTGCAACAACCGCCATTTTATTCTCTAGGGTCTCTGCTAAAAAAATATATACATATAATGTTTGGGGGTCCTAAATAATTTTCTAGCAGAAAATACTGGATTTTTACTTGTAAGCAACAAATGTCAGAAAAGATTTAGTCTTTAAATGGTTAAACTAAACTCTTCTATACAATGTGGAGTTCATTCCTTTGAAGTAGTTACATTGTATCTCTTCTATCTTCTTTTATCAGCAATGATCTCAGACTTGGCAGTCTGCCCAGATAGGGGAGACTCATGACTTAAAAAACAAAGATTCCTGGGGAGACTTCAGGCGACTTGCATTGACTTCTATTACAGTCAGGTTGCGCTGAGTTGCCCCACAAGTCAGACTCCATTGACTGCACTGAAAATTGTGGTAATGCCCCATGGAGATCGCGGGGGGGGGGGGGGGTGAATCGAGATCACGATTTTATTATGATTAATTGTGCAGCTCTACCTAATCATAATCATTTTTGTCCCATTTGCACAGAACAAATGTACAGGGTGGGCCATTTATATGGATACACCTTAATAAAATGGGAATGGTTGGTGATATTAACTTCCTGTTTGTGGCACATTAGTATATGTGAGGGTGGCAACTTTTCATGATGGGTGGTGACCATGGCGGCCATTTTGAAGTCGGCCATTTTGAATCCAACTTTTGTTTTTTTAATAGGAAGAGGGTCATGTGACACATCAAACTTATTGGGAATTTTACAAGAAAAACAATGATGTGCTTTGTTTTAACGTAACGTTATTCTTTCATGAGTTATTTACAAGTTTCTGACCACTTATAAAATGTGTTCAATGTGCTGCCCATTGTGTTGGATTGTCAATGCAACCCTCTTCTCCCACTCTTCACACACTGATAGCAACACCGCAGGAGAAATGCTAGCACAGGCTTCCAGTATCCGTAGTTTCAGGTGCTGCACATCTCGTATCTTCACAGCATAGACAATTGCCTTCAGATGACCCCAAAGATAAAAGTCTAAAGGGGTCAGATCGGGAGACCTTGGAGGCCATTCAACTGGCCCACGATGACCAATCCACTTTCCAGGAAACTGTTCATCTAGGAATGCTCGGACCTGACACCCATAATGTGGTGGTGCACCACTATGAATCACTGTAGGGTGAATCACTATGCAAATTCCTGATGAATACACCCCTTAAAGTTAGTACTTTAGCCTCAAGAACATATGTAGAAATGCACTTACAAGTACAACATTTGCTAGACTTTTTTCAGGTTTGGATAGCAGGTGACAGCTTCAGATTTCTGTTGGGTATTTAATGCAATCTGGATACTCAGCAAAAGAGAACAATAAAAACATGGCAGAGAATCTATGCGTTTGTCCACTCTTTCCAGAACAAAGCGCAATGTTTGGTGCCTGGAATTATACTTTAATGCTATTTTTACATACTGGATGATGCAAACCTAAAAAAGGGTTCATCTGCCACAGACTAAAACATCATCATAACAAAATAAACATATATTGAATTAGAACTTTGTCCATAAGCAGTGCCTAATTTAAACTGTCAGTCCACAGAATAGTTTCAGCTTAAATATTTGTGGTCTGAGGACAAGTAAAATGGTTCACAGCGGTGTTTTTACGCTAAGTTTCATTGCCATCGAAGGCTGGCAGAATATTCCGCAGCACGTAACAATAATAAGATATGAAAACACCTCCAAGCCATAGTCTGCTTCTGAAAGAATGAAGCCTGCGAACGCTATCTGTCTCTAGCAGAGAATTGGTTAATGCATTGGTGAGCTGCCCAGCCAGATTACCTGCCAGCTCTGTACACACAGCCAAACGGAGGGACAATGAGGTTTCCTGTTGACATCTTTAATATTAGCCTCTCTAACTAACACCAATGAGCAGGAGATGTCACAAGGATGAAATATGAATTACTGCATCCAACATGTGCTCATTTATCAACGGAGGATGGAGGCGAGGGATGTGGGAGGGGGCTGGCAGGGATAAGATTTAGGAATGGGGGAAGATACAGCTTTAGTTCTTCCTATAAAACCTAATAATATAGAAAAAGCTCCTGTACAGATATTGTATTAATATAACGATGGCCATGTCCCCTAAACATTCATCAATTGACAGGCAAGTGCCTTAGGATTACATAACAAGACATGCAAGGAGCAAGGATCTGCAGCAAAGATGGCTGCAAACACATGTATGTAGATTGACGACACAATGATCAAATCAGGAAAAACGCTATACTTCTATACACATGCCATAAAATAACATCATATGAAAAATGAAGAAAAAAGGAAAAAAGGCAGAAGAGATCCATCACCTAAGTAAACTAGCAAAAGTGGAGTCTCACAAAGTAGGGGGGTTATATGAGTGACCCCCTAGGCTGGGTTCACTTTTGTGTGATGCAGAAGTGCAGAGAACAAAAACATTCATTGCTTTTGCAGACGCACAGCTGTGCCTTCAATTCTTAAAGTGGTTCTAAAGTCAGAAGGTTTTTTATCTTAATGGATTAAGGTAAAAACCCTTCTGTGTGCAGCCGCACCCCCCCCCCAATACTTACCTGAGCCCCATCTCAATCCAGCAATGCTGCACAAAAGTCTCAGCTGTCTAGAATTCTCCCTCCTCATTGGCTGAGACAGCAGTGAGGCGCCATTGGCTCACGCTGCTGTCAATCAAAGTCAGTGAGCCAATGAGAAGAGAGAAGGGGCAGGGGCCGAGCCATGGCTCTGAGTCTTAATGGACACACAGAGCAGTGGCTCAGATGTCCCCATAGCAAAGTGCTTGTTGTGGGGGCAGGAGGCAGGAGGGAGGAGCCAGGAGCGCCAGTGAGGGACCCAAGAAGGGGAGGATCGGGGCTGCTCTGTGCAAAACCACTGCACAGAGCAGGTAAGTATAACATGTTTGTAATTTTTAAACAAAAAAAAAAACAAGACTTTAATATCACTTTTAACCACTTCAGCCCCAGAAGGTTTTACCCCCTTAATGACCAGGCCATTTTTTGCAATGCGGCACTGTGCTACTTTAACTGACAATTGCACGGTCGTTCGACACTGTACCCAAATAAGATTGATGTCCTTTTATCCCCCCCCACAATTAGAGCTTTTTTTTGGTGGTATTTGATCACCTCTGCGGTTTTGATTTTTTGTGCTATAAACAAAAAACTATTTTGAAAAAAGAACAACATTTTTTACTTTCTGCTATAAAACATACACAATAAAAAATGCAAAAAAATCTAATTTTTTCATCAATTTAGGCCAATATGTATTCTGGTACATATTTTTGGTAAAAAATCCCAATAAGCGTATATTGTTTAGTTTTATATATATATATATATATATATATATTTTACTAGTAATGGCGAAGATCAGCTATTTTTAGTGGGACATGCAACATTGCGGTGGACAAATCGGACACCCAACTGACACTTTTGAGAACCAGTGACATCATTACAGTGATCAGTGCTAAAAATATGCACTGTTACTGTACTAATGACACTGGCAGGGAAGGGGTTAACATCAAGGGCGTGCAAAGGGTTACATGTATGCCTAGCTGGTGCTTGCTAACTGTGCGGGGGGATGCTCTGACTGGATGAAGACAGAGATCGGTGTTCCTGCTTAGCATGAACACAAGATCTCTATCTTCTCCACAGTCAGAACAACAATATGCCTTGTTTACAAGGCAGGACCAGCTGATTGGCATTCCCTGTGTCCAACCAGCATGCGCACGCACCTCCCAGTGGCTATTGCATGAAATGACATACAGGTACTTTGTTTCGCGCAATAGAGCCGACCTGCTGCAGTACATATGCAGTAGGCGGCCGGCAAGTAGTTAGCTACCATGCATTTTAGTGCAGAATGATTTAAATCGGAGTTCCACCCAAAAGTGGATGCTCCACTGATCTGCTTCCTCCCCCCTCCGGTGCCTCATTTGGCACCTTTCAGGGAGACTGCACTGCGACCAAAAGGCTTCACTGCCGGTTTCCCTTACAATAAAAGGCGGCGACAGCACTCGACAGTCAACCCGAAAATCGGCTGGGGTGCAGACGTTGCGGGCTCCCTGGACATGTAAGTGTCCATATATTAAAAGTCAGCAGCTACAGTATTTGTAGCTGCTGACTTTTCATTTTTTTTTTGCCCAGGCAGAACTCTGCTTTAAGGCCACTGCTGCTGGTAAACGGACGTTTAGGAGCAGTTGGACTTATCTTATCAGTACATGTACAAAGGGTCGTTTATAGTCGTTTCTAGGCAGCTGAGTTTAGTTTGGAAAGCAAAAAAAATGCGTACAGGATGGATGTTCAGAGGCATTTGAAACGCCAAATGCCTGTAACAGCTTGTAAACGCGCCCAAACGTGGGCAGCATTTCGTTTATAGGCATCTTTTCATTTTAACACGGCCACACGCAACAGAAAGTTTATTGAAGACTTACATATATAACCATGGCAGGCTTGGGGAGGAGCCGGGATGCTCGTTGCTATACAGGCTGGTTAACAGTACTCCCTGGTGGAAGCGGAGGTCTCCCTGTGTCCTCGCAGAGCCACTGGAGATGGTGTGGGCTGTGCAGTGGAGGTGACGTCTGCCTCACTAGTATGCAGAGACCAAGGCAGGGAGGGGCCGTAGCAAGAGCTCCCACCGGTACGTTCGCTCCTGGTGTCTGCAATGCAGGTACTGGATAGTGGTCCTGTCCTTTTTCGTTTTCTTGGGTTCCCCCATAGCAAGCTGTTTGCTATGGGGGCACTCGTGCATGCTCGCTCTATTGACACACACAGTACGGGGCTCCAACCCTCCCTTCCTCCTCACTGGCTGTGGCTGTGATTGAAAGCAGCAGGAGCTAATGGCTCCCGCTGCTGTGTCTGAGCCAATGAAGAGGCAGAGAGCCAGGAGAGCAGCTGTTCTCCTGCACATCGCTAGATCGAGATTGAGCTAAGGTAAGTATTAGAACTGCACACAGAAGGTGTTTTACCTTCATGCAATATACAAGGGGAGTCAGTACACAGGGGGGAAGTCATGACCTGGCATTATCAAACAGATATTTTAGGGGTACAGAGGGATCATTTAAAAAGCAAAAGCACCATGCTGCTAATTGCACATTAAAGAGACAGGAATAACATTTTTTTGGGAGGTAAACAAACGCTTTAATCAACTTCTGATTAACCTAGTACCTCTGAAAGCTGACTCTTTACTGCCTTTATAGAGTTTACACATGCATATCTAGCTAAGTATGGACTATGTTATAACTATCCTAGGTGATATACTGAAGTTGATTTACTATAGTAAAATAGCCTGTCCATTTTGCAAGAGATATTTCACTTTGCAAGTGAATTTTTCCTAGAGCTTAGTGAATGAGGTAAAAATTCACTTTGGAAAAAGAATACCCAATCAGATGCAAGGAAAATGAAAAAAAAAACCCAAAACAGGATTTTTGTTCTCACATGATTGGATGGTGAAGGTTCACTGCATTCGCTAAGCTCTGGGGAACATTCCCATGCAAACATGTTTTCCATGAAGCTGATGTTTTGAAAGCAGAAAACATGGGCATCTCAGTTTGCTGTGTATGGGGCTGCATAGTTGCAGACCGATCAAGATGCTCATGCTGACCCGTGTCCACAGCCAAAAGTGCCTACAATGGGCATGTGAGCATCAGACCAGGATCACAGAGCAATTGAAGAAGGTGGCCTAGTTTGAAGAATTACAATTTCTTTTACAATATGTGGATGGCCGGGTGTGTGTGAGTTGCTTACCTGGGGAAGAGATGGCATTGAGATGCTGTATAAGAAGAAGGCAAGTCTGTGGACACAGTGTGAAGCTTTGGGCAATGTTCTGCTGGGAAATCGTAGTCCTGCCATTCACATGACTGTTACTTTGACAGCTACCACCTACCTAAACATTGTTGCTGACCAAGTACACCCCCCCTTGGAAACAGTATTGCATGATGTCACTGGCCTCTCTCAGCAGGATGATGTGCACTACCACACTGCCACACTGCAAAAATGGTTCAAGAAATGTTTGAGGAACACAAGTTTGAACTTGCCTTGGCCCCCAAATCCTCCAGATCTCAATCCAATCAAGCATGTGTGGGTTATGCTGGAAAAAGAAGTCAGATTCATGGAGGCCCCACCTCACAACTAAGAAGACTTAAAGTGATTGTAAAGGCAGAAGGTTTTTTCATTCTATGCATTAAGATAAAAATCCTTCTGTGCGCAGCAGCCCCACTCAGCCCCCCTAACACTTACCTGAGGTCCCTCTCTGTCCAGCGATGTCCAGGAGTGTCTCAGCCGTCCAAGATTCTTCCTCCTGATTGGCTGAAACACAGCAGCGGCTCCACTGGCTCCCGCTGCTGTCAATCAAAGTCAGCTAGCCAATCAGGAGAGAGAAGGGGTGGGGCCGGGTTGGAGCTCCGTGTCTGAAAGGGAGCTGTGACTGTGGGGGCACTCAACAGAAGGATCACAGAAGAGGGACCCGAGAAGAGGAGGGTCTAGGCAAATCCACTGCACAGAGCAGGTAAGTATAATATGTTTATTACTTTTTATAGAAAAAAACAAAACAAGACTTTACAATCACTTTAACCACTTCCCCCCGGTGTCGCGTCATATAACGTTGCAAACTTTGAGCGGGGATATCTGAATGGTGCCAGCAGCTACAGGCACCATTCAGATATTGTTTTGTTCCGCCAGCGATTCTGTGCACCGTAAGAACAATTAAAGCGGCAGTTCAGCCGCTTGATCATTCTTACAGGCAGCGGGGTGGACTCCCCCCCCCCCGCCGCCATCCGCTGCTAGTTGACCATAGAGCTCATCTCTAGGTGCCTCGCCACGTCCGGCCTGCCGGATGTAAACAATGCCCGGGAATTCGGCTGGAAAAGCCGAGATCACTCGTTTTTTTCTCTGATCTCGGTCTTTCCAGCCTAGAGGAGAGATGTGGGGTCTTATTGACCCCATATCTCTCCAAAAAGAGTACCTGTCTTGCACTATTCCTATTACAAGGGATGTTTACATTCTTTGTAATAGGAATAAAAGTGATCAAATTTTTTTTTTTTAAAGAGACAGTGTAAAAATAAAAAAGTAAAGTTAAAATAAACAATAATAATAATAAAGAAAAAAAATTTAGAGTGCCCCCATCACAGAAGCAAACACATACGTAATTCGCCCCCGCATATGTAAACGCCACTCAAACCACACATGTGAGGTATCGCCGCAAACATTAGCACAAGAGCAATAGTTCTAGAGCTAGACCTCCTCTGTACCTCTAAATATGTAACCTGTAAAAATTTTTTAAAGCATCGCCTATGGGGATTTTTAAGTACCGAAGTTTGGCGCCATTCCACGATTGTGCTCAATTTCAAAGCGTGACATGTTAGGTATATATTTACTATTTACTCAGCGTAACATCCTCTTTCACATTATGCAAAAAAATTGGGCTAACTACGGTTTTCTTATTTTTTTTTTTTTTTTAAAAAGCGTTTGAAAAATGATTGCGCAAATACCGTGCAAGATTTTATTCCCTAGGGTGTTTGCTAAAAACAAAACATATATAATGTTTAAGGGGTTCTTAGTAATTTTGTAGCAAATAAATGACGATTTTTACATGTAGGCGCAAAGTGTCAAGAGTTGGCCCGGGAAGCAAGGGGTTAAAGGATCTGCTACTGACAGTTTGGTCCCAGACACCATAGCATACCTTCAGAGGGCTAGTGGAATCCTACTCAATATTAGGTGGGAGATCATAATGTTATGGCTGATCAGTGTATGTTCACTGTTTTGTACTGGAACGGTTTGCATTTCCAGCTTTTTATGTTTTCATTACGTAATGTAATGTCATGTCATGTCCTTGGTAAAGTGCATTCCCTTTAGCGCAATGACTTTTCTGCACATTCTTGACTGTCATTTTTGTACTGCAGTCACTTGCACACCACAGACATAGAACTGGTCGAACAAATAAATTGAAGATGTTTTTGTTGTCCGGAAGCTATCTAAGTCTATGGTCATCTTCTCCCATATCAGGCAGATTTATTATGGGGCTTATTTACCATGGCAATGCAAATAGTAAAGTGCAGTAACCCACAAGGGCATTTCCCAACATTTCGCTGCAATAAAACTGATTAGGAGCTTCTATGAATAGCAATATCTTTTAATAAACTGGTCAATGTACTGCATCAATGTCTACGTTGTTTCAAATGCAAAACAGCCCATCAAATTGCTTTGCAGTCTTCCATAAGCATTTGTCGTTAGCTGCGTCGGCTGCACCGAAGCGGTTAAACGCCCCTGGACGGCAATTACCCCTCCATGCCTGGGTTTCTGCCACAAATACACCTGTCTCCTCCCCTAAGCAAGAGAAACACAGGAACCTTGACTCTGAAAGTCAGGCCCTGCGCAGAGTGATAAGATTCCCTGGGGATCGCTGGCATTATCTCTCTTCAGCACTTGGACAGCTCCCAGCCATTGGCGGCCATGTGGCCGGCTCTTCTAGGAGGGAGGGGAGCCTTGCAGCCCCTGAGAAATCAATTTCCTCGCCTGCTCCCCTATTTGCTTTTCAGAATGCCCTTGTCGGACGCGCACTGAGACATGTGAGCGTGGCTCACTGATAATACAGCCAGTGAACTGTGTCCTGGGAATTGTCCGCCCCTCTTCCTGGAGCTCACAATTTCCTCTCTCCCGCCTCAATCTCTGCTCATCTCTCTCCATTCCATTAGCATTTCTGCCAGATTCTTGCTTAAAGTAAGCGAACAAGACAAATGTTTGCCTGCATTCCTATAAGCAACAGCACAGATGTACCCATCCCTGATTTCCAGGTGACATGCCCTGAAGTTGAAGGTTTGCCCCTGGAAAAAAAATGCCATCTCTGAAAATGCTTCTAATATTCAGTAATTATAACCACCTTGTCTGTACCTTACATTCAGCTGACATTCATTCTGGCTTTTAATGAACATTTTTTTTTAGAACTATGATTCAAATCCACAGATAGTTATTTCTGTGCCAAGCGAATGGGTATAGAGAGTTCTGGAGTGACTGAATGGCACTGCGCTACGATTCATCAGTTCAGGAGCAAAATATGCTGAAAATTATTTTAAAATATGGACAATGCTAAATTGTAATTCAAAATATTATCATACGCAAATAATTGTTTTTTTGCCTTCCAAATTTGATTTGTAGTAAATTCAAGTATATGTAATCTCATACAAGCTTTAGCCCTTGTTCACAATGAAGCAACTTGTCATGCGATTTGACAGGTCGAAGAGCATGACAAGTTGTACCCCATTGTCAGCAACGGCACCGTTCACCGACTTTGCGGTGCCGTCCACATCAATCTGAAAACGTAGTTGTAGTGATTCATGTAGGCTCATATATATATATATATGAGCCTACATGAATCACTACAACTACGTTTTCAGATTGATGTGGACGGCACCGCAAAGTCGCACA
>BLSH010215088.1:556440-602663 GCA_018402905.1 Glandirana rugosa | reverse complement strand
CAAATAATAACTATGGATCTATCGTTATCAAGTATGGAAGTCATACTGCACACATGGGTCCCGACCCTATTCCTCCCCGACCCCCCGTCCTCCCCGTCGACGGGGATCACGTCACTTGGGCACACGTCCCTCACCTGTGACATTCTTTTACGTCCATCCCCCACTCATTAGTTTTGGACGAGTCAGGATTAGACTGTCTCGTGTCGATCGTGGAGGAGGGACGAGAGGGGAGAGACGACGACAGTGATGAAAACATCCTTCAAGGACGTCAACATCGTAGACTCCTGACATTCTAAGTCCTTACCTACCCCCCTTAACATGACCCCTGTGTTATTTCCTCCCCCCCCCCCCGTTCCCAATCCCCTCTCCTAGCACCAATCTTCCTGCCCCCCCCCCCCCTAGCACAATTCCTGCCCAGCTTCAAATCCCCCCTTCTAACACAAATCCTCTGATCCTCAGCATGAATGTTTGTTGCCCCCCCCCCCCTCCTTTATTGTGTCCCCAGTACAATTCCCCCCATCCATTCCTGAATCTTACAGTCCTCAGATGCTACAACTGCAGGAACTTCCTACAAAAGTAGTGACAGCAGCAGAGAGGGGAGAGCAGGGAGGAGGTGCTAGCTGTGCTCTGTCAGATTAGGACTGAGCAGGTTTTGATTACTCACCCCCTACCTGCATTTTCTTACAGTGTCCACTCCCTGCACACGGGTTCACTGCACTAGGGGCAGCTGCCCCTCCTGCCCCCCAGCCCCTCCTTATCCCAGCCCTGGGTACACACGTCATACTGAAGGTATGAACTATTGCTATCTAGGTATCAATAATAAACACTGAACATAAGGTAACAGTGTGCACTGTAAATGTTCTCTTTCAAGTAGTGACAAATGTAACTGCTTAAGATGCTCTCTGCAATCGTTCTATCAAACACGTGGAAGCTGTGTGTGACACTACAAAGACTCCACAACTCCCGTCACACAAATATCATTTTAATTACATGTGTTTGGTATACCAGTCATTTGTACCTTTCATGAGCAGATGAAAAGCGTTAGTGGGGAGGGAATCTATGCATCGCAGAGAGCTACAAATACGAACTCTCTTCTGCCAACACTGAACGCATCTGCTCACACAGTCCCCTGTATTAATTCTGATTCCCCAATCCCTAATGTGCAACATAGCTGGTGGGATTAATATACTAAAGGCAAATAGACTGTTCACTTTGCAAGGGAATATTCCCCCAGTTTAGTGAATGAAGCCCTGATAACTTCCATCATCCAATCACGTACAAGCAAAAACACAGTTTTTTTTTCTTTTTTTTTTACATTTTTCCTTGCACATAATTTGTTTTTCTTTTTGTTAAAAGAGAAGTTTTATTTTTTTTCCAGTATCACACTTACCTTGGTGGATGCAGCATCATTTCGATGCTGCATCTGTCCCCCGGTGCCTCTGCACTGAGAACCAAGCGATCGAACACCGCCGATCGCTCGGTTCTCGCAGCTCCCTGAGCAGAGAGCTGGAGACTTATGCCTCGTACACACGGGTTGACAGTCGTATACAACAGGTCGTAAGAACGACCATTGAATAATAAAATCAACCATTAGTACACGCGATTAGAACAGCCGATGTACGACGGTCATACAACAGAAGTTGTATGAGCAGACTAGAAAACTTGGTAGTACCAACAAGCAGTCGTACGACCATTGTACCGTGTGTACAGAGAAGTTGGTCCAACAAGTTGTATTGCGCAAAACACGCATGCTCAGAAGTCAGGAATGGCCAGACACTAATTACATGCACCTGAACTTTCTCTTTATACGTTCATAACACGTCACTACGTTCGGCTTGGTACTACGATCGTATAGTGCCAGTATGCTAGATACAACAGCCAACATACGATTTTGTCCGTTCGGTCATACGACGGTCGAACCGTATGTACAAGGCTTAAGTCACAGCTCTCCACTCTACCCCCTCCTCGCTCACTGGAGCGCTGGGCTGTGGAGGGATGGGGGCGGCCGTCCCAGGCTCAGGGTCTCAGCAGCTCACTGAGAGGCTGAGCCGGGTGTGAATCCTGGACTGATAACTGTGATGTCAGAACAGTCCGCTCTCTTCTGAACATGGGACACAGGAGTGCAAAACAAATTGCACTCCTGTGATCCATAGGGAAGTACAGCCAAACAAGCTTTGACTATACTTCTCCTTTACGTGAACGTTCACTACATTCACTTAGGGCTTATTCACATGTGCAGTGCATTCTACATAGGGATCCACTTGTGAACAAAGCCTTACTCTGCGGCAAAATCCCTTACAAAATGAACAGCCTTTTTGCATTTATTAAATGTACCCCACTGTCTCCTATGGGTGTATGAAACAATGAACCTCAGTCCATGGGAATCACATGGATCCATGTTTGCTATAATGAATCTTTAGGATAGAGTGGGAGTTTTTGTTTTATTTTATAAATCCTTTATTTTCATAGTAACGGCATTACCATTCCACAGTTCACAACCATGACACAGCACACAATACAAAGCGAGATATTCACATGGTTAACAATGCTTGTCTCTAAAAGTACTTCTGTGTTGTAGTCAGTGTGGGAGTTTTTTGTAATTACACCAATTAAAGTAGTTATGTATTGATATAAAAACTCTAAATGTATGTTATCCTTAACTGTCACTACTGAGTGTACCTGAATTTGACTTGATTCAAGTCTCTAAAAAAGAGAAGTATGTTTTTTTTTTTAAAGAATCATACTTACCTAAGTGGATGCAGCTTCAGTCCGATGCTGCATCTGTCTCCTGCCCGCTCTAACACTGAGAACCGATCGATTAAACACAGCGGATCGCACGGTTCTCAGGACTCCATGAGCAAAATGCTGGTGACTGTCAGTCACAGCTGTCTGCTCTGCCCCCTCCTCATTTACTGGAGCACTGAGCTGTGGAGGGGGCGGGAGTGTCCGGCTCAGGCTCTCAGTGGCTTGCTGAGAGGCTGAGCCGAGTGTCGGTCCAGCCATGTGGGTGGATCCCGAACTTCATTGTCAAAATCTTGCCTGACCCTGGACTGGCTCTGTGACATCAGCCTACAGCGGGTCTGCTGATACAGGTCACAGGAGTGCAGAACGAACTGCACTCCTGTGATCCACAGAAGTACAGCCAAATGAGCTTTGACTGTACTTTTAAGCTGGCTATACAAGCCATATTGAATCACTCAATTGGCCCAGCCACACTAAACAGCATGGATGCCAGAATCTGCAGTGCTGGCTGTTGACAGCTGTCACCCTTGGCTGTCAGGAAACCTAAACTGTGACTGCATGGATTGGATACAAATGCTATTCTGCAGGGAATTTTCTTCTTGGTGGAGTCCAGTAGTGCCAATGGGGATTCAGCAGGAACTGAACAAATTTCGATCCATGTACGGCAGACTTTACAATCCCCTGTACAGCAACATACAGGCTGGGAGAGGGAGGGGCAACGCTAGGAGCCAATCAGGTTTCTTTATTTTTTTAATTGTATGTTTATTGAAAATTTTTCAGAGAAATACAAATATAGAAAAAAATAATTGAAAAAACACGACAAGATGACTGAAATAAATCAAATATGTAGTATAAGAAAACAAACTTTTGGTGAAATGTAAAGCCTTGAACACTATAAAAGTGACAACCCCTAGAGCAAGCACTAAAGGCAAGAGTAAACCAACACAACGTTAATTACAGCTTCATGGATTGGCCTCTTAGAAGCTTCATAATATAACTGAAACAAAGGAGGAAATTACACCAAGGGGTATGTAACTTGGGAGGGGGGGGGGGGGTGTACACCATGGAAGAAGGGAAAGGAGGGACAAAAGTCAGTTCAATGAAATACATCATGAGGGAGAGAGGTAGTTATTCACATTTTTGAGGCACTAACTCTAGGTTGAGCTCAGATTTATCCCATAACTCCCAAATTTTGGATAATCAGGGTAGGGAGTGGTGTACCATAGCGGTAAGGCGTTCCATTCTGCATATATGAGCTAGAACCTGCAACAGTTGGGATAATGTGGGGGGAGAAGTAGATCAGTATTTCTCAACTCCAGTCCTCAAGGCGTCCCAACAGGTAATGTTTTCAGGATTTTTGTCAGATGAAATGGCTAATTACTAAGGTGGTGAAACTGATCAAATCACCTGTGCAAAATAATGTAAAGCTTGAAAACATGACCTGTTGGGGTGCCTTGAGGACTGGAGTTGAGAAACATTGAGGTAGATAACCACCCTAGGGGAATAACCTGTTTAGCAGCCAAAAGGATGAATGCAACCAGCTTCTGGGCATGTTTGGAGGTGCCAGAGATAGGCAGGCCTAAAAGATAATGGATTTGGTCCAGGGAGAGATTTGTCCCAAGAAGGCTCTGTAGAAGCATCTGAATTGAGGATCAAAAAGGTTGGAATCATGGGACACTCCCAAAAGATATGGTAGTGTGAACCCACGTCACCGTGGCATCTCCAGCACATGCGGGAAACCTCAGTTCTATACCAGAAAAGCAGTATCTTGTAGGCCGTCTCTCTCTGCTCTACGCATCTCGAGGCTCTAGAAACCCAGTCCCATAGTTTCTGCCATTGTGGGAGAGAGATAGGCTGTTGGATGATTTGGGACAATTTTTGCATATAGAGCAGGTTTCTTTTATGCTTATGTGCTGTCAAGGAACATTCTGACAGCAGTAGAGATCAGAGAGATTACCTCATCAGGCGTTTGCTCCTTTACTGTCTAATCATGGGAGGAGAGCAGGATAAAGGGATTTTATTAAAACTTACCGTAAAATCCTTTTCTCCGAGTTCACTGACAGACGCAGCTCATCATGACGTGTGGGGTTTATGCTTGTCCCACTAGGAGTTAACTAGGAAGGGAAAAGAAACAGCTGGCCCCTCCCATGGGGGCCGTCTTCTCTTCCTACATAAACCCCCTCATAGCATAGCTCTTCAGTTCGTACACAAGCCGTACCAGAACAGAGCACAGAGGGGGAGGTGCTGCGTCTGTCAGTGAACTCAGAGAAAAGGATTTTATGCTAAGTTTTAATAAAATCCCTTTTTCTCCTATCGTTCACTGACAGACACAGCTCATCATGACGTGTGGGGACGTCCCCAAGCTGTGTCAAAAGAGGGGTGGGTAAACGCTAACAGTACCCAACTAAACCTCTAAGGAGGCGCCAGACGCGCCTACACTGCCGCCTGCAAAACTTTGCGACCAAAAGCAGCATCCGAAGATGCAAACACATCAACTTTATAGAACTTAGTGAAAGTGTGAGCCGAGGCCCAAGTGGCCTCCTTGCACACCTGTGACACCGAGGCCTGGTGTCTGAAAGCCCAGGAAGTGCTAACAGCCTGGGTAGAATAAGCCGTGACCGGAAAAGGGGGAACCTCACCCCGAACAGAATACGCATGGGTCACGGTCTGTCTGATCCAAAGAGAAATTGTAGCCGACGAGGCCACCAACCCTTTGCGCGGGCCTTCTGGCAACACAAACAAAGCATCAGCTTTTCGAAAAGAAGCTGTAGCAGCCAAGTACACTCGTAAGGCCCTCACTACATCCAAAGCATGCAACTCAAACTCCTTTGGGTGCGATGGAAGAGGGCACAATGAAGGAAGAACAATATCTTCATTAATGTGAAAGGATGAAACCACCTTCAGAAGGAAGGAAGGAGAAGATGCAAGACCGCCTTATCCTTATGTATGACTAAGTAGGGAGACTTGCACGATAGTGCTGCTAATTCAGACACCCGTCTGGCGGAAGTGATGGCAACTAAAAAGGCCACCTTCTGCGACAGCAATGACAAAGAAATCTCCCTGATATTCTCATAAGACGGTTTCTGAAGAACAGAAAGCACCAAATTCAGATCCCACGGAGCCATCGGAACCTTCACCCGAGGCGCCACGTGTCGCACACCTTGCACAAAGGTACGAATCAACGAGTGCGAAGCTAAAGGTCTCTGAAAGAGAATCCCCAGAGCCGATATCTGGCCCTTGAGAGTACTCAAAGCCAGTTTTTTGATCAGGCCCTGTGGTAAAAAAGTCAGGACCCTGGACACCACATAAGAGCAAGGGTTATGGCCCTCCGCCTCGCACCAAGCAATATAAGCCTTCCAGGTGCGGTGATAAATCTTGCGAGAAGTACACTTGCGAGCTTTTAACAAAGTAGGGATCACAGAGTCGGCGACTCCCCTGTCTCTCAGCACCTGGGACTCAATAGCCAAGCCGTCAAAGCCAGCGAGGGTAAATCAGGGTGCAAGATGGGTCCCTGAGACAGAAGATCGTTTCGCAGCGGGAGCCGCCAAGGGGCATCTGCCACCATTCGCACCACGTCGGCGTACCAAGTGCGCCGAGGCCAATCTGGAGCCACCAGGATTATTGGTATCCGCTCCGCCACTATCCTGCGTATCAATCGTGGGAGCAGTCTTATCGGAGGGAAAGAGTACAGAAGACGATAACGGCCCCAGGGGACCACCAGAGCGTCCGTGGCCACTGCCAACGGATCCTTCGTTCTGGACACAAAGGTCTCCACCTTGTGATTGAACTGAGACACCATGAGATCCACGTCCGGCGTCCCCCATCTGCGGCAAATTTGATTGAACACCTCCGGGTGGAGAGACCACTCTCCCTGGTCCAGTGTCTGGCGACTGAGATAGTCTGCCTGCTAGTTCTCCACACCCAGAATGTAAATGGCTGAGATCACCGGAACATGACGTTCCGCCCAACGTAGTATCAGAGCTGCCTCCACCGCAGCTGCTGGACTCTTTGTGCCGCCCTGATGGTTCACATACGCCACTGCTGTGGCATTGTCCGATTGAATTCGAATCGGACGACCCTGCAATCTCACTGTCCAGTGAAAAAGGCACAATCTGATTGCTCTCAGCTCCATAACGTTGATGGGGAGGCGAGCTTCCTGTGCCGACTAACGGCCCTGAGCAGACAGCAGCCCCAGGATCCCTCCCCAGCCCGAAAGACTGGCATCCGTGGTGATGATCACCCACTGGAGGGGCAGGAATGACTTCCCCTGAATCAGGGCCGAGTCCCGAAGCCACCAGGTCAGAGACGCCCTGGTCTGGGAGCTCAGACGGATCAGAAGGTCCAATGACCGAGGGGACCTGTCCCACCGAGCCAGAATTGCTCGCTGAAGGAGACGAGTGTGACTCTGGGCAAATGATATCGCCTCGAACGACGAGACCATGAGCCCCAGCACCCGCATACAGAACCGTAATGAAGAATGACAGTGTGACAAGAGGGTGCGCACTGCCGACTGCAGAGACAGCAACTTGGCCGGAGGGAGGAATACCTTTGCCTGCTTTGTGTCCATAATTAGACCCAGATACTCCAGGCGATGGGATGGAGAGACCGACGACTTCTGCAGATTCAGCAACCAGCCGAAGTCCTGCAGTGAGGTCATTGTGATACCCACATTCATCTCCAGAGCCAAGGCGGACTCCACTCGCAGGAGCAGGTCGTCTAGGTAGGCTACTACCGCAATGCCTCTCTGTCGCAGCAACGCCAACACCAGTGCTAGCAGTTTTGTGAAAACTCGAGGTGCCGAGGCCAGGCCGAAGGGGAGTGCCAGGAAGCGCTGATGTCGTTGATGAATGGGTACATGGAGGTATGCATCCCTGATGTCCAGGGACGCCAGAAATGCCCCCTGATGAAGGGCGGCCACGACCGAGCGGATAGATTCCATCCGGAATTTCCGCGCCCTGACATACCGGTTCAGGGCCTTCAGGTCCAGTACGGGCCGAACCCCCCCTTTTTTGGGAACCACGAAAAGATTTGAGTAGAACCCTCGAAACCTCTCTACTGGGGGCACTGGCACGATCACCCCCTGGTCTGAGAGTGCTTGTACAGCCCCAAAAAGGGCCTCCCGGCGTTCCTGCGGGAGCCCTAAATTTGATGGGAAGAACCTGTCTGGGGGTAGAGTGTCGAACTCTATCCTGTACCCGGTGGACACCACTTCCCGGACCCAGCGGTTGGAAATGTGAGCCAGCCACCGGTCTGCGAACCCCAGAAGACGTCCCCCCACCCGAAACCCGGGTGGGGGCAACCCATCAGGCTGAGGAGGACTTTGCTCTGCCACTGCCGTCTTCCGGCCCCTGCAGCGACCTTACCGGAGTGGGTCCCTTTACCTGCTGCGCCCGGGGCACGAAAAAACTTCTGACCCGAAGGAAGGGGCCTCTGTCTACGGCGAAACTCACGCCTACAGGGCTCTGGAAGGAAGGTACTCTTACCTCCCGTGAAGTCCTTAATAATCTCATCCAAGCGTGGACCAAATAGACGTCCACCCTGAAAAGGGAGGTCAGCAAGACCTTTTTTGGAAGCGTGGTCACCGGACCAAGAACGCAAGTATCCGTCTGAGTATGACGGCAAATATCGTTATTCTGGATAACATCGGCAGTAAATCAACGGCCGCATCACAAAGGTACTTGAAACCTTGGAGCAAAAACTCAGCCTTCTGCGGTGCATCCATCAGGCGACCGCCTTCCAGGTCCTTCAAGAGCTCTTCCATACACTCGGACAGATGTTGCGCCGCCATGGCGGACGCCAAGGCGGGTCGCACAGTGGAACCCACCACCAGGAACAGCGACTTTAAAAGCGCCTCTGTTTTTCTATCAGCGGGATCCTTAAAAGGAGGAGTCCCTTACAGAGGGATGGTCGTCGCCTTACTAAGGCGTGCTATCGGTGGGTCCACCACAGGCGATTTCCATTTTTTCAAAAAGCTTTCCTCAAAGGGATAGCGAGTAGCGAACCGTTTTGACAGCGAAGAAGAGTGCTGTGGACGCTGCCATTCACGATAAAGAAAATGATCACAAAAGTCATTGTAGGGATAAGCCTTGGGGGCCCTAGGGGGCCTAGAGGACCCACACACATACGCAGCAGACTACCATTCACCATCCTGACCCAGTTGCAGCTTAGTGCGAATGCCAGCGATAATGGTAGCAACCAACGCTTTCTCGCGCGCAGCCGCTGCCCCCTGATCCCCTTCGCCGTCCGATGGGCCCAGTTCCCCATCAGATAGGTCCACTGGGGTCTCTGAGACCCCTGAGGCCACTTCCGGCTCAGAATCCTCCCCTGATGATAAAGAGGAGGAGGGGGACGCTTCTTGGGGGCCTGTTGGGTGACCTCCGCCCGGGGGAGAAATTCGCTAAAGACCGCCCGCAGCTGGTCCAAAAATGCCCCTTGCACAGATTGCGCCGCCGCTAATGCCTCCTCAGCAGGGTCAGCAGTGTAATCTGTCTTCCCCCAGAAAAACACTCTTAGTGACACACAGGGGACTAAGGAGAATGAGGCACCCCCACACTGTCGCACACCACCGCCCACAGTGCACCAGGAAAACCAGGAGGACTGCACCCACCGCCACCAGCACCCACAGGGAGCCCAGCTATACTTGCTGTTCTGCTGCCTGTAACTTCTGGATGTATCGTCAAAAGAGCCGCGCCGCCAGATCACCGTTCCACAGAGAAGGAAAAAACGCTACAGACACGTGTATTGCAGAGGTATGCAGTCAAAATAAACACTAGAGGCCAAAAGACATCTTCAGGGAACGTGCAGTACCGCAAACGGCCGCTCTGAGCACTAGAGGGAAAGCCCCATAGGCCCAAAATGTCCGCGGCTACGGCAAAATGGCGGCGGTCCACCACAAAATGGCGGCCGATCACCGCATGGCGGTGAAAAACTAAACGAACGGCCTAGACGATCGGTGCGGGGGGGGGGAAGGGGGGTGAACGGGAGCTCCACGCGTCCCACCAGCGGCTACCCAGCAAGAATTTTTTTTTTTTGTGCGGCCGTCGGTCCTCCTTTCCGCCCCTAAAAAGGGGGGAAAGGCAGGAACTCTCACTCACCACTCCGACGAGCGCCGTGGGTAGCCACCCAATCGCAGACTCTTGGGCGGTATGCTGCAGGACATAAAATCGCACTTGCCGAATCGCATCCAGGGCTGGGCGCAAGGGGGGTCACCCCAGGCCGCCCGCACGGAACTGGCTCGATGCAGTGGGTCCCCATAGGTCGGGACTGGCTCGCATCAGTTGGCCAGGTCGGGGAAAGTACAGGGCCCAAGGACCCTCTATGCCCCGACCGGCTTCTTGATAGCAGATCAATGTCTTGATAGAAATCAAATAAAAGAAAATAAAAAATGGTCACAAACAGGACCACAAATTCCCCTAAAGGGAAGCCAGGTCAACTCCTTGCAAACTAGGCATAAGAACTGAAGAGCTATGCTATGAGGGGGTTTATGTAGGAAGAGAGGACGGCCCCCATGGGAGGGGCCAGCTGTTTCTTTTCCCTGCCTAGTTAACTCCTAGTGGGACGTGCATAAACCCCACACGTCATGATGAGCTGCGTCTGTCAGTGAACGATAGGAGAAATATATTTAGCTGTTTATCTAGAGTTCAACTCTAGATAAGCATAAAAAAGAATTGAGAGGGCTGCATATGGCCCAAAAAATATCAGTCTGACATGCCTGCATGTGCCTGGCTCGGTTATTTGGTATGGCAGAGGCTATATTTTTTAAAAGTTTAGAATGAGAACTTGCTGGTCAAGTTTATTTTCTCTAATTTTTTTCTTACATTTTTTTGTAATCTCTGTAGTTATAATAAGTTATAATAATGCCCTTGCCAAGCCTTTGCTTCCCAAATTTGGGCAGCTTAATGTGTACTTATACTATTTTCAAAATAATAAAATACATAAAAGAAGTCTAGCAAATCCGCACAAATAATATTATATAAAGTCCAGCAAATTCTACTTCCTTCTATAGTACTCTTGGGTTAGACCGCAGTCTGTGTTGATAATGTCTTAACAATTATTTTATGGATCAACTGTAGCCAACTGTTAAAAGTTGGCTCGCTATTGCACTTTGATCATGGGATTCTCCAGAGATCAATGAGTTAGCTGTCACCAGAACATGTTATGCTCAGACTGTCAAAATAATTCATACCTCTCAACAAGATGACTGTCATCTTCCAAACATGCAAATATATGGATTAAAAAAATGAATATATGAAGGTTATACATTATCCATTATCTATCTGTCTGTCTAGGTTCCAGTAATGTAATTAGATACATTAGCCATTAAGCAGCCTGGTTTTGTAAATTCAGAGTTAACCAAGTGTAAGTGTATATAGAAGGTGCCTATAGTACCCTATATTATTCTAAAGTCACACTGGCACACTGCAGCACTATAGTTTTTTTATATGAACAAGGTCATTTGTTTATATTTTCACCTCTCAACAAACTTCATTCCATTGTAAAAGCATGTAAAACCTCCCATTCAAGCTGTAACACGTACATAAAGATAGCGTCAAGAAAAGCGTTACTTAAAGTTCATACATATAGCCTATGTCCCTCTAATATACGGCTCCATACCTCCGCCCTGGATCTTCCAGATGTGTCAATTCCCGGAAAGTAGCAGTCTTTCTTTGGGCATATGCTCTCTTGGCACAGGAGGCTGTGCCTGTGGCGCGGACCCAGGAGTTGGTTCTGTGCTGGCCCAGGGAAGGCAGCAATAGTTTAGCAAGCTCCCCAAGCACAAACACTCTACCATCTGTTCAACAAGGAAAACACACACGTCTCAATTACAGGCAAATGCCAATGCACTGACAGGCAGGCTCAGCCTACAGCTGGGTGCGATGGTAGAATAAGAGTCGATGGGGCTGATTTCTCATCTCTGAAACCATTCATCTGCTGGACTAAATCAACTGCTATTGCCTGTGTTCCGTCATTTAAAAATATGGCAAAATATTACAATTTAACCACTTGAAGTATTTTTTGCTAGAAAACTACATAGAACCCCAAAAACATTATACATTTTTTTAGCAGAAGCCCTAGAGAATAATTTATATTATATATGTATTTGCGCAGCGGTTTTTCAAACCCAAATTATTTTTGGAGAAATACTCTTTAATGAATTTTAATGCACATAAACACAATATAAATACCCACTTTTTTGGTACAACATAAAAGATGGTGTTATGCCAAGTAAATAAATGCCTAACATGTCTCACTTTACAATTGTGCACGCTCGTGGAATGGTGACAAACTACCTCGCCATAGGCGATGCTTTAAAAGCCTCTATAAGTTACCAGTTTAGGGTTACAGAGGAGGTCTAGTGCTGGAATTATTGCTCTCACTTTGACGTTTGCAGCAATACTGGGTTCACCATTGCGTGTTTGCATGGGGGGATGGAGTCACTTTAATTTTTTTGTTTAATTATTATTATTATTATATTGTATTTTTTTTATACTGTTTCATTCATTTTTTATCACTTTTATTGCTCTCACAAGGAATATAAACATCCCTTGTGACAGATAGGCAGTGATAGGTTCTCTTTATGGAGAAATCTGGGCTCTATTAGACCCCAGATGTCTCCTCTGCCCTTCCAAACATCTGATAGCACCAAGATCAGTGTGATCAGATACCTTCCAAATTGTAAAATTGTGCTGTTCACCTCTGGGTTTCCTAGACCATACAGGTGATCAGAGATGATTCAGTCTCTGGCCACTTCTATTGTTAGTCGGTGCAACCAGATGCTGGGCTCCCGGGATGGGAGAGCCCAGAGATGCACCGGCTGGCAAAGCTGGCCACCAGCTTAGAAAAACAATACCGGGATAATGTCTGTAGCTGCAGGCATCATCCCAGTATAACCACTTAAAGTCAAATTACTTACATGTACTTGATTTGGCGTTAAGTGGATACTGTGAATTTTCTAGTATATATATATTTTTATAACATAGGATTTATATAGCCCCAACAGTTTGCATAGCTCTTTACAAAATGACAAAGGTATAAAACTTAGCACCATAAACTGTTTTGTAAAGCCCAACCTTAGAAATTCTCAAAAACTCTCCCTTGCAGTGGGGCTACTCCCACACTGCAAGGGTTAACTGATCGTTTATTCTAGAGGTGAATTAAAGAACCTTTACTTACCCGATCCTCTGTTCCCCCAGCAGATGGTGGTGGACTGTTCTTCTCTGTCATCATTTCCAATGCAGGGCACACTGGTGCACTGGTGGACCTCTGGTGGGAGAAAATACTGCAGGGCCCAGTCTAGCAGTGCAGAGGAGTGGAGGATCAGGTAAGTGAAACGTTATTTCTTTGCCCCATAGACCTAAACAAGTGGTTAACCCTTGCAGTGTGGCTATGGCTCCAGGAGATGTTCCAAGTTTACTGGAGTTCAGTTCAGAACCAGTAAATATACAAAAAATATTGTGTTTGTGAAATTATTAAGGCGGAACTAAACTCTCCTTTCATTTTAAGCCAAGGAAGCTGCCATCTTGGCCTCTGTTGGATCTTCAACTGCCATGATGCTGCTGTGATCAGTTATGACACCAGCCATTTAATGTTTACAGTTTGGTTGAGAGCACAACTAATGTGACAGTTAGCAATCCCGGCATGGTGCTGGGAATGTAACTGTTATACGGATGGGTTTAGTTCCACTTTAAGATACTTGCATGGAAAATTAGACATTTGATGATTAGGCCTCTTGCACCCAGGGAGTAAAAAAAACGCAGCTTCTACAGGCGTTTGGCATTTTTTTTCTGCCTTGTGAACACAGCTCTATGTTAGCCTAGGTGTCCACGCTCACATAGGCATGTACAGGTATATTAGAAGCGGAGAGTTTACAGGCAGAAAAAAAAAACACCACCAGCGTGTTCAGGACCGGGGCTGAAGGGCAGAAAACCCACAGAATGTGCCTAAATGTGTATAAATGTGCCTGTGCTTGAGTGTTCATTCATTTCAAAGGCCAAAATAAATGAATATTTTGGACACTCAAACCCTTGATGTGCCTAAACGTACCTAAATGCATGTGCACGATGTAGCTTTAGGCACTTTTTTTGAGCAGCACTTCTCCTTCCAGTAGAAAAGGCATTCAGGGGACCTGAGCAAACACTCAGAGTGCATGAGGCCTTGGAGAACATTGCTGTGCAATTATTTTATGTTAGCCATCATTTTAGGATGGAAGAGGCTTGTAATTATAATCTATAAAATTACTGGACAGGAAGTCTGCGCATGCACTAAATTATTTCTCTGCTATACTATATTTTAAATATATTCTGTTATTATTAAGAGAAGATAAGGGTTAAAATTAAAGGAGAAGTACAGCCAAAGTTCTTTTGGCTGTACTTCTGCTGTGGATCATAGAAGTGCAGTTTGTTCTGCACTCCTGTGACCCGTTTTCAGCAGACAGAGGGCTGAAGCGCACTGTCGGCTGATGTCACAAAGTCGGTCCAGGCCCGGACAAGATCGGGATCCGCCCACATGCCTGGACTGGCTCTGCCTCTGAGAAACGGAGAGTCTGAGCCGCATGCTCCCGCCCCCTCCACAGTTCATCACTCCAATGAGCGTGGAGAGGGGGTGCGCGGGGGGGGGGGGCGTTAGACCAGATAGCCCGGATCTCAGGGCCCTGTCAGTCACCAGCTCTCTACTCAGGGAGGCCTGAGAACTGAGCGATCAGCGGTGTTTGATCACTTGGTTCTCAGTGTTAGAACCAGTGGGGGAAAGATGCAGCATCGGACCAAGGTAAGTATGATTCAGAAAAAAAACCCCAACCCCATACTTCTCTTTTAAATTGTGCAGTCACAATTGCAATTGTACAACTCTATGTAAGGATATGCGACTCATGTATTCTGTTAGTGATATTGTTGCACTTGAGTTTCTGACCCGGCAAACCAGCTGTGGCCATTATGAGGGGCTCCCACTCTCCATGTAAGATTGTAAATTTAGTTTGTACTATAGAAAATGAACTAGGAAGTGCTGGAAAACACAAAGGTGAACAGAAACAACCAAAGCCCTCAGGTGGTCAAATATTGGGATGAGCTCAGGTTTGGTCTGAACTTGGGTTCAGACTGAACCCGGGAGGAAGCCGTCAATCCCACCCATTCAACTATGGCCATGCTCCACCCCCCAGCAGCATGTACACAAAGGGACAGGGATGCTTGTGACATCATTGACCCAATATGGCCACATCACCAAATTAGATCTAAGCTATTGATTACTAGGTCAATGATGTCACAAGCATTGCTGCCCCTTTGTGTATATGCAGCTGTGGGGCGAGGAACGCCCTGGCTGCACTTGATTGGGTAGCAGTGAGCAGTAGGTGTTTGGTTCCAACTCAAGTTCTGACCAAATCTGGGTTCATCATTAGTTAGAAAAAGAGTCAGGAAATACACCAAGGAAAGTTCCATGTCACATAAGAAACAAGAGGCTGACTCTGCTCTGCAGTTAAGATAACACTTTTGGGTAGACTGACTTTTTATGAATGTTCCTACAAATCTTAACTGTGCTACCCCACTGACACATAAATACTGCCTGTTACCTAAATCAACCTACTAGCTAGTTCAACAACCCATTTAACTACAAATATTTTCTACCAAACTTCTGCCCACTGTAGACCAACAAGCACTTACACTGTATGCTGTAATGTATTGATTAAGTGTTTGCTCTGTCCTCCTTCACCCAGCTTAGCTGTCTTTCTAACCAGCACTCCATCACTTAGCCGGACAACCATATTACCCCATTTACCAGACACTAATGGACTACTTTATTACTGACCATCACATTAATGGATTTTCCCTTCACTGCTAGCTTAGCTTATTTACTATAGTCTGTTCCTCTATAGAACTACAATACAGAAAATAATAAGGTGACATTTATCAAACATACCATTTGTATAAGAAGGAGACAGGTGGATATAAAATAAAAATCTGACTTTTTAATTAAGAATAAACACATTTAATATACTAGCAACCAAATCAATTGTACACTTTTACTTGCTTACAGTATATTATGGAGTACATGTAAAAATGTACTAGTCATTTTTTGCGTACATTACAGTAAAATTAAACACTTCAATAACGGGCACTTAGAACACTTCCCGCCCGACCAATTTTCAGCTTTCAGCGCTGTCACACTTTGAATGACAATTGCGCGCTTGTGCGACGTTGGACCCAAACAAAATTTTTATCATTTTTTTCCCACAAATACAGCTTTCTTGTGGATTTTATTTTTTGCGCTACAAATAAAACAAGACCGAAAATTTTGAAAAAAAAAAGTTTTCCTTTGTTTCTGTCACAAAACTTTGTAAATATGTACATTTTCTCCTTCACTGATGGGCACTGATGAGACTACACTGAAGGCCACTGATGAGGCAATACTGATTGGCACTGATGAGGTGGCACTGCTGAGGTGGCACTGATGGGCACTGATGATGAGGCACTTATATGCAGCACTCATAGGTGGCACTGATAAGCAGCACTGACGGGCACTGATAGGTGGCACTGATAAAGCGGCACTGATGGGCACTCATAGATGGCACTGATGGGCACTAATAAGTGGCACTGATGGGCACTCATAGGCAGCACAGATGGGCACTCATAGGTGGCACTGATGAGCACTGATAGGTGGCACGGGTGGGCACGGATAGGCGGCAATGCTAGATGGCCCTAACTTAGTGGTCCTTCCCTGGTGGTCCTAGGTGGCATCCAAGACAGCGCTGAGTGCCATCCCTGTTGGGCACTATGCCCTTTACCTGGAGGTCCCTGGGTGGCCTCCCTGGTGGTCAAGGTGGGCTTCCCTGGTTGTCTCTCTGGTGGTCCTGGGTGGCCTGTCCCTGGTGGTCCTGGGTGGCGATCCTAGTAGGGGCTGCACTGATAAACAATCAGTGCAGATCCCCCCTGTCAGGAGAGCCGCTGATCGGCTCTCATCTAGTCGTGTCTGCACGCGCGAGTAGAGGAAAAGCCGATATGCGGCTTCTCCCGTTTACAGTGTGATCAGTCGTGATTCGTCACAGCTGATCACGAGGTAAAGAAGCTCTTTACACACCACACCACCGATCGCCACGATGTGCGGCCCCGGCCGCATGACGGCTTGTTATCCTGCTGGACGTTATAACGCCCAGTCGGGATAACTGAACCACTTCCCGGCCATCATTCTGCATACGGCGGTAGGGAAGTGGTTAAAGTAAACCTGTCATGGAACAAATATGAAGTTTGCCACTGTTGACTTCTGAAAAGGGTTAGTTGAGTGGCTGTTAGCATGTCCCTCAGGAGTCAGAACTTTCTCAATCACTGACCTGGAACAAGTATGCAGATTAGGAGAATCAGAAATCCTCATCTGCATATGTGTTCTGGGTCACTAACTGAAATTATTGAAGCAAGAAGGTCAACATGACAGCCAGGCAACTAGCATCTACAGAAGAAGAATTGGCAGTTTCTTTTACACCGATCAGCCGTAACATTATGACCACCCACCTAATATTGGGTAAGCCCCCTTTTGCAGCCAAGACAACCCTGACTCATTGAGCCAACGACTCCACTAGATCTAGTTGCATATTTTAAATGGCAGAACTAAACAATAATGATAAAATAATTAAGTACTGTGGGGTATTATTCCAAATTATATATCAAATAGAACTACTAGAGAGAACAACCCCAATTCCAAAAATCTAGAATCTAGAGAAATCTGCGCACAAGGGACAAGGCCGAAACGCAATATTGGATGCTTGCGATCTTCGGGCCCTCAGATGGCACTGCAGTATAAACAGGCATAATTGTGGAATGGACATCACTGCATTGGCTCAGGAATACTTCCAAAAATCACTGTCTGTGAAAACTGTTCGCTGTGCCATCAAAAAAAAAAAGGAAAATTAAAGGAGAAGTTTACCTTTGTAAAAAAATATAGTAATGGGGTATGTGGCGCAATAAGTGTTGTGTGTACATAAATGTTTATGCAGAACAACATAAAGTTCAAAGAGTCCAATTGGAGCATTCAGGATATCTTTCTGCTGATCTCAATGAACCAGATGCAGCACCTCTGAAGAGACTTAAAATAGAACTATAGGCATTTTTATTTCATTTTGGATAGAGTAAGGGAGGGGTATAACCCCTGTCAGATTTTTTTTTTTGCCATCTGTGCCCCATTGCGGAAATTTACCTTCACTTCCTGACCTACAGCCAAACAGGAAGTGAGAGGAAATCCCTGTAAATTAAAGTGGATGTAAACCGGATTACTGAAATTTGAGCTGGGCACATATATCTGCAGTGTTTTCTCTCTTCAAAGCCCTAAGTCCCGTGGCTTTCTCCTGCCCCATTCTTCTGTTATCAGCAGGAGATAAAACCAGCCTGAATTTTGTGTCGGGGTGGTTGATATAAATAGATTAGCAGAGATCCAAGCTATTCACATAACAGCTCTGAGAGCCCCTGCCTGTGGGGGGGGAGGGGGGGGTTGTACCTTTCCTCTAATCAGCTGTCTTGGCTGTATGCCCAGACTTGCTGCTGAACAGCAAAAGAAAATCTCTAATTCGATGTGAACTTTCTAAATAATATATAAAGCTTAAGACAGTAGATATGCATGTAAAACCTATGTAGGGAGATTTGTTTCATCCCTGTGTATCATCTGAGGTTGTTCACTTCACTGGGATGAGGGTTTACATCCACTTTAAGGGAATTCCTTGGGGACCCCCAGGTCAGCAGAACTAGTGTCCCCATTGCAAGATTTCCCCTCTATTACTTTTCTGGGAACAACCAAAAATGGAGGATTTTCTTTTACTTTAATGGTAATTACAGTTTACATGATAATGGTAAACAGGGCAAATAGAGAGGGCGAATCTCCTAAACAGGGGCACAGACAGCAATAATAACTGATAGGGGTTCTAATCCCTCTGCACTCTATCCAAAACTAATCAACACGTTTTGACTTTAGTTATACTTGAAGTATCTCTAGGTAAACAGATAAGAAGAACAGCAGGGCACAATCTGAGTATAGTGTATTAACAGATTTATTCTGGTGAAAAGACAAATGGCAACTCACATTGTGACAGTTATAATCAGGCTCATCACATAGTAAGGGCTTCAGGTGGACAGTCTCACAACAACAGGGAACCTCAGAGCAGGATAGAAACACTGGGTGGATAGATAGACACCTGCAGGACCAAGAGAACACATTGTGGGGCACCAAACTAAGTGCAGCATTAAATGTACTGGGAAACACCATAAATTAGTAACCCACAAGGGAAGAAGAAATGGCACTTTTTATATGTAGTCCATGAGCGGTCGGCGCATGCATCTGGGATGAGGAGCCTCTTCCTACAACTTGCAGCCTGCAAAGTACGAACATCAAGCTGGATGACAACTTAGATGAAGAAATGGCTCCCTTATCTGTAAAAAAAAAAAAAGATAAATGCACTTTTTTTGCAGGAAAAAAAATGTGCATTTATCATTTTTTCTTCTGGGAGCCTGCAAAGCATTGAACCCACGATCAGCAGATAGCAGGTGCAATGCGGGGCTCTTGCAGACTGTCTGTGTAGCTGTCTGCTTGACCTCGTATGAGCAGGCAGTTATACACTGACAGGAAGCATCAGTGAACCACCTAGAGCGCTCAACTGCACCCTGGTAGTTCATTGAGAAATACAAGCTAACAGCTGCAAAGGTTTTCAATACTTGTAGTTCTTCCTTTCACAGAACTTTGTAAATGAATGATGAGGCCCAATGGGTGGAGCCCCACACAGCTGCGGTTTTTAAAAATTTGCGACAGCGGGTGTGGGGAAAAGGTCCCCCGCTCACTGTCACAATGGGTGATGAGGGGTTTTCTGCAACAGTAACATGTTACAGTTACACCCTGAATACAGGTGTAAATTGTAACATTTTACATAGGTGAACTTAGCTGTATCATGCAAAGAAGAAGACATATTTAAACATGAGTGGAAAACTGTTCTTTGGTCAGACGAATCAAAATTTGACATTGTGTTTGGTAACCATGGGTGCTGTTTCCTCGGGACTAAAGAGGCTGGCTTGTTCAAAAACCAACATCTCTTTTGGTATGGGGCTGCATTATTGCACAAGGAATGGGCAGCTTGCACATTTGGTAAGACCATCAATGATGAAAGATATGTCCAGTTTTTAGGGCAGCATATGCTCTCAACCAGATGACGTCATTTTCAGGGGAGTTGCTTACATCAGCAGGACGATGCTAAACCACATATTGCAATTTATGTAGCATGGCTTCCTAGTTGAAGAGTCTGGGTGCTTAACTGGCCTGACTGCAGTCCAGACCTTTCACCAATTAAAAATATCTGGCGCATCTTGAAATGAAAAATACAACAAAGAAGACCCAGGACTGTTGAACAGTTAGAATCCTATATCAGGCAAGAACGGAACAACATTCCTCTCCCAAAACTCCAGCAATGGGTCTCCTCAGTTGCCGGACATTTACAGAGTGTTGCTAAAAAAGGGGAAGCTACACCGTGGTAAACATGGCCCTGTCCCAACTGTTTTGCAACGTGTTGCTGCCATCAATTTCAAAATGACCTTATTTTATTCATAAAACGGTACATTTTCTCAGTTTAAACATTTGGTATATTTTTTATTGTAAATAAAATATGAGTTTATGAGATTTGCAAATCATTGCATTCTGTTTTTATGTAGATTTTACACAGCGTCCCAACTTTTTTGGAATTGGGGTTATAACTTGATTGTCCCTGCTGCAAGTTCAAATGTACACCAAAGCAAAAAAATCCCATAAAAACATTTTATTGTAGCAAACTCATTGTCACATACAGTAAGATTAAAAGTGAAAGCCATTCATGGATATATCAATAGTAAAACATTAACAGCATATTATGGACAACACGTGTCCCGGGCATGACCGCTTCATCAAGACCTCAGATGCCTTATATCAATGTTACCCAAGGAAGAAAAGCTTACTTTAAAAAAATATACAAAACACATGTCTAAGGCTTAATGTATATGGGACGCTTTTTCAACCTCTCCTGAACGATTTTTTGACAGCTAGAAACTGACACTTAAAAACGGCAGTTTAGCCGCATTTTACATGCCATGTTTAGCTGCGTTTTGCCGTGTTCGAGTCTAGAAGCATAGCCAAAGCCTATAAAAGAAACGCTGCTAAACAAATTACCGCGTTTAGGCGCATTTACAAGCTGTTACAGGCATTTGGCATGTGAAATGGTGAACTTCCGTCTGAATGCATTTTTTTGCTTTCCAGAAAAAGCCTCTAAACTCAACTGCCTGGAAACAACTATAAACGACCCTGTGTACATGCACTGATGAGATAACATAGAGGAGAGTTCAGGGGCAGATGAAAAAAATGCCAAACTGCTCCCAAACGTCCGTTTACCAGCAGCAGTGTAAATGAGGCCTAAAAAATTTACAAATAAATGATATCAAGCAAAACAAAGTAAACATTACTCATAATCATAAGTGCCTACTAATCTGTTACCACATCACTGAACTACACTACTCACAACCACGCCAGTTACCAATCACATGACTCAGCAGAGCGACATTTAGACATTGCTTTAGTAATTACTGTCAACCATGTTACTGGATTATAACCTTCATACAGTAGCCTTGCTGTATTATATTCTGTTCACCATCAAATCACTGGATTATAAACATCCAGGCATTAAATTGCTGAATTTTAACCTCCCTATTGCTTTGCTGAATTATTTCCTTCTGATCAACACAGCCCTGGATTACAACCTCTATACTAGCACATTGCTGGATTGCAACCAGGGGAGGGCTGGCAGCCTTAGGCCTGGGGGGCAAGTCCAGTCAAGTGGCCCATTGAACCACCGAATTAGCTCACCATCCATGCCCACCTGGTTTTATAATGGATATTGATGTTATGAAGCAAGACAAATATGATACAATGTGGTAACATAATTTAATGTTAATAGCAACAAAGGAGCTTTAACAAAAATAATGCATCAATGTAGCCCCACCACCCACCAATGCAGCCTCACCAGTGCCCACCAATGCAGCCTCACCAGTGCCCATCAATGCAGCCTCACCAGTGCCCATTAATGCAGCCTCACCAATGCCCCCCCTTTGCCTGCAGTTAGTTGGTGGCTGCGCTCCTGGCCCCTACTTCCTTCCTCCACAAGAAGAAAAAGTGTGAGCAGCCGTCAGCCATTTGGAATGTAAGTTAGGGTGGCCTGGGGGCCAATTGCCACCCTGCCTCCCAGCCCAGCCCTCCCCTGATTGCAACCTCCATACCGCCACATTACTGAATTACAACTTCTATACTATCACATTGCTGGATTACAACTTCCATATCACCACATTGCCGGACCTTCCATACTAGCACATTGCTGGGTTACAATCTTCATATTTATCACTATGCTGGATTACAACCTTCATATCACTGCATTGTTAGACTACACCTTCCATACTACCACATTGCTGGATTACAACATCCATATCACCACATTGCTGGATTACAACCTGCATATCACCACATTGCTAGACTACACCTTCCATACTAGCACATTGCTGGACTACACCTTCAATACCAGCATATGCTGGATTATAACCTTCATATGTATCACATTGCTGGATTACAACCTCCATATCACCGCACTGCTGGACTACACCTTCCATACTAGCACATTACTGGACTACACCTTCAATACTAGCATATTTCTGGATTATATCCTTCATATGCATCACATTGCTGGATTACAACCTCCATATCACCCCATTGCTGGACTACACCTTGCATACTAGCACACTGTTGAATTACAACCTCTATATTATTGCATTGCTAGATTATATCCATAATATCATATTACTGTCTTACAAACCCTATGCTATCAGTTTGCTGGATTACAGCCTCCACAATACTACATTTCTGCATTACAACTCCCATAATATCACATTGCTGGATTATATTCTTTCTAACACACTGCTGGATTACAACCTCCACACTATCACATTGCTGGATTATATTCTTTCTATCACATTGCTGGATTATATTTTTCTTTCTATCACATTGCTGGATTATATTCTTTCTAACACACTGCTGGATTACAACCTCCACACTATCACATTGCTGGATTATATTCTTCCTATCACATTGCTGGATTATATTTTTCTTTCTATCACATTGCTGGATTATATCCTTCCCATCACTAAATCTGCTCACCATTATACTTCACTATCACATTGCTGAGTGGGTAATCATAATCCCTCTGTTCACTTTTATGATATCCAACATCGCTTTGCTGTGTTGGATATTAGGCTCCATTCACACTAGTGCGTTTTTTGATGCATTTTGCAGTTTGCAGAAATGCAGGGAACTTTTTTAACATGGGTTCCTATGGAACATGTTCACATCAATGCTTTTTTGTGCCTATGCGTTTTTGGAAAGAGTCTGGGACTTTTTTTCATGCAAAAAGCAGTGTTTTGCATGTAATAGACTTCAATGGGCAAGCATGAAAAAGCAAGTGCTGTGTTTTTACCGCGTTTTTGCCGCGTTTTGTGGTTTAAATCCGCCTAGCAACAAAATTTTCCCAAAAAATAAAATATAATATTATAAAAAAAAATAAAAAATAAAAAAAAGCAAAACGCGGTACAAAAAAAACTCAGAAAGCACAGCAAAAAACTGTGAAAAAACGCTGAAGAGCAACATGCATTGATGTGAATCGAGCCTTACAGCTCACATGACATAACTACACTTTTAATTACCTTCCAGAAAACCTGACCGCCATGTTGCGATTCATGCACACATCTTCCCACAGTGCTGTACTGCTCTTCACAACACCTAATTGAAGAATGTTTTTATTTCTCTACAGAACAATACCCCCGAGCACTCCGTAGTGTGTCAATGCAATAGAGTTAATGGAAAAACACCAAGCAGCAATTATGTACAATGATAATTCAAGCAGGCAGAAAGAGTTGACATGTTTTCCAAATATTTGACTGAATTCTCATTGTTCCTGCAGTTAGAGACAGATGTCCTGCCCCTTCTGGAAGAACTTCTATTCAGGGAAATCAGGTGAGATGGCTCTTATTTCTTCATCATAACCATATTAAAATGCACTGCAGGTATTGCCCTATCACACTTTATTTAATGGGAGGTGAGCAGACATGGTGACGGTGTCAGATCCCATGGCACACATCTGGACCTGGATTAGTGGCTAATGGGACCCCGGAGACAACAGGGACACTTGACTGCCCTCTCCCAGGTCACAGCAGGCAAAGAGCACAAAACCACTGAGAAAAGGTAAATGTTAGATATAATCACAGATACTGCCAACAGCCTCAGCACTTGTCTGCTAAGTACTAAGGGGTAGCCACAGTGACACAATGATACACAAAGGGCAGGACAATAAGGGTGCCACACATATACCAAGGTACTGATTGTGTGTAGTCAACAAACCAACTATTAGGTACATTTAGCAGACACATACATATCCTTTATAACGACTGTAGAAAAGAGGTTTTCTAAGGTTGGCTAAAACCAAATCCCCTGTAGGGAACTGTCAATGTAACTAAACATTTTTCTTGGGTTCTTCAGAAACAATGGCCATAATCCCAGCTTGTATTTGATGGTAAACCGGTATCCAGATTCATTTATTCTATGTGTGCCAATTTATATGAACTGATGGGCACTGGATCAGCAAGTAAACCACACCTGGATTGGGTCTTGCTGTTGGGTATGAGACAGGTGAGATGAGAGTGGTACCCCCCACTAGGACTAAATGAGGGTACCTAATACAGTGGTCTGCTTTGTTTAGGGTGGAGAACCTCAACAATGAGGCTAACAGCATCCAATGCAAATATTGACCAACATTGGCATACTACATATGGAGAACACCTACCCATAATCAGTGTATAGGTGTCTATCAACATTGCACTAGGTGTAATCTCTGTATAAAGTACATGGCTTTCTAAGAATACTGTCTGGCAAAGAGAGACATTCATAACAGAGATGTTGTGATGTAGACCAGACTTTTTCAGCCTTTTTAACATAGAGCAGGAGTAGGCAACCTTCGGCCCGCCAGCTGTTGCAAAACTACAAGTCCCATCATGCCTCTGGGAGTAATTGTACCCATCAGCTTGGCAATGCCTCATGGGAAATGTAGTTCTACAACAGCTGGAGGGCCGCAGGTTGCCTACCCCTGACATAGAGGAACCCCTTGAAATAGCTTTTTGTCTTTCCTGTCAGTGGTTACTCATCTGAGAAGCAGAAATCTCTCATTGCCCAGGGAAACCCTAGCAGCCAGTGGAGGAACCCCAGGATTCCATGGAACCCTGGTTGAGAAACCCTGATGTAGAGCCTCTCTTTGGTGTTAGATATCAGGTTTGTTTCAGCATTTACACCCAAAAATGTGGTCAATTACATATATGGCATTTCAGGGAACCCAAAAACTAATTCTGTGACCTCAATGGAGAACAAACATTCAGGTTATCAGTGTAAGGACTGTTGAACGATGGTGCTATCATTCACATAGTAGCTCCTGGTGCATTGATAGGTTGCACCCACACATATAATGATACATTTTACACTACAGTTGTATCCTTCAGAGGGATTAATAACTTTATTGTGTTACTTACACTACTACAATTCTCTAGTTACATTCTAATGTTTCAAGCCTATGATACATTCCCTTTTACAGGATATGTTCAATTAGATGAACACAGCAACTACCCAAATATGTAAAAAAGCTGTTTGTGTTTCATTAAAATAATGCAAAGACTAAGATCTGCATTCTATAAGAAATGTAGTATTGTATACTGGAATATCTACCTATTTGGGCTTGTTGATCAAAGCGGTGTAGAGTTTATAAAGCCAAGTACAATTGAAACAGCAACCAATGGCAATTATTATTGTGCTGGCCTGAATAATTGGCTTCTGCGATCAATGTGCTTTGCTCCTTGTACTTTATATTGAAGAAGCCTAAAAATGCACCAGCGATAGAGCTCTATAGGTGCATGGTATGTATATGTTTCCTAAGGGGGCTCAGTAAAACACTTTGATTTGGAAAATATTGGAGCAAAGAAAGTTGAAGCAAATATGTAGCCATTTTGTACAGCAACCAGATTCCTTTCTTTGATTCAAAACCTAACTTATTTCTTTTTTAAACTAACATTGGTCCAGCTTGGTTACATCTAATTCATCATAGCTTACATCCGGAGGGCAGCTGGGGATGCAGATGCTGTAGTAGCCTGTGCTATACAGTCAGCGCTGGTCTCTTCCAGGTGTTTCTTAAAGTGGTAGTAAACCCTCTTATCATTTTCAGCCAAGGAAGCTGCCATCTTGGCCTCTGTTTAATCTACAACTGCCATGATGCTGCACATGTGATCAGCTATGACACCACCCATTGGATGGTTTGACAGTTTGGTTTAGAGCACAGCCCATGGGAGTGTTACATTTCTGGCATGTGCCGGAAATGGAACTGGTTTTTAAACTGTTAAATGGATGGGTTTACTACTGCTTTAAGCGACTTTCCATTTTCATACTGAATACAGGAAGTCACTTGCTTAGTACCTTCACCATTCAGAGAACATCTTGTATTTTTTCAATGAATACAAGGGGCTTTCTGATTGTATGTGGCAAAGATCACAACATCCTCCACCCAGTAGTGTATCATCCATGGGTGCAGGGTGTTCACTGAACACGGGCCCTGAGGGGTGGGGGGGCCCACTGTGCTCTGACCGACACTGCACCCGTGGATGATCTCTCCATGACAGCCAGGGATGGTCAGTGTGGTGTGGGCTTGCACACGGGCCCACCAATTTCATGATACGCCCCTGCCTCCACCCCTCCTCTCTGCCTTGTACAATCAGAGATCGCCTTGAATTCACTGAAATGAATGGTGGAGGTGCTGAGTGAGTGATTGCCTGTGTTCAGTATACAGAAGGAAAGGGGCTCAAGCAGCACCCAGAAGAGACCAGCACTGATTTTATGTTGCACAAGCAACGACAGTGAATGTCTGCATCCCTGGCAGCCATATAGATGTGAGATATGAGGAATTAGATGAAACCAATCTTGACTAATGCGCATTTAAAAAAAGATAATTGCTGGAGTTTAGCTTTAAAAGATAAAACCTGATTGGCTGACAAGGCTGACGTTTCCACCCTTTGTCCTCTTTTCACGAGGCAGCTCCCATGTAACCATTTTAAAACAGGATTAGTGGCCTTTTTTAGTGTGAGGAACAGATGAGCGACACTCACCTGAGACAAGCCAAGGTAGATGGACACAGTCTCCGAAATGTACAAAAATTTTCCTTCTTGATTTAGTGCAAATACAAAGCCGTCCAGAGACTGCAGGGAAAAGAACAAGAGACAGTCACAAACAGAGAGGCAGGGAGGAGAACAGGAGACAGCCAAGTGCAAACAACGAGAGGAATTGTGAACACAGAAATGCTAAGAGCAGAGAGAACTACAGCAGGGAAATAAGGCAGGGACACAGACAGGGGAAGGCAGGCAGCGGGAAAAGCAGAGACACAAACAGAGACAGTTCACATTTCATTCTTGTATTGCTAAAATGTGGCATTATAGACAGTTCTCAACACAGTCAGTGGAGGGAGCACAAGCTGCACACGGATATACAGAGGAGGACACCACCATAGCTGCTTCTCCTTCACATAATGACCGTCTCTGGACTTCAAACAAATGTAACTCATAAAAAAGATGGTTATTAGTTATTACATTCTAGAAATTTTGGAATAATGTGCATACAAAAATATTCCATCTTTGATTTCCATTAAAACAATACATGTGTCTTAAAGGCCAACTCTAGGCAGCAAAAATAAAGTTTCCCACTGCATTGGAGCTGTGCCCTCAATGCACAGGTTGACTGATCGTTTTTGTCTAGGGGAGAGGATCCTCCCAGCACAAGATTGGTCTGCCACCCCACGCTCCAGCGGTCTTGAATTGCGGACGGATCCTGATGTCATCAAATCCAGAGAAAGCTCTATATAGACCAGGAACAGTAAACTGTAAACCACGGGGGAGCACCGCTGTCCTGTAGAAGGAAGGATTGGGTGAGTATACAGCTTTCTCCTCACCCCTAGACAAAACAAGGAGTTGACCCGTGAAGTGTGGGACACCCCACTGCATGGAAAAGCATTTTTTTGCCTGGAGCTTTAAAGTAGAGTAGTAGAAGAGATACAGTAGCTGCCATTGCAGAACCCCTACTAAACATGCTTGTTATATATTGCTTTATATATATGCTTGCTTTTATTATTACCCTGTGGCTAAAAGCTGAACTCCGGAGAAAACTGATGTTGGAAAGTTAGGTTGGGCTAGTGTGGTTACTATCAAGGATTACTATACTACTGTACTTCTGGAAGGCAAATTGTCAGTGGCAGTCAGTTCCACATACAGTCTGAGCTGTAATCTCCTGGATGGTTCTGCAGGGACTTCCTGCCCCTTACAATGAGTATAGCGGGTCACTTGATTTACCATACCTTGTTCTTGCTCTGTGTGGAGGTGGCCATCTTGGTAGAAGCAGGGCTTTGCTTCCTCATGTCAAAGCCACCAGATAGGAGAACAATAGTGATGTCACCAAATCTCATCCTAATTCACCTGAGACCAACTGTCAGAGGCAGCAGTGGCTTAGATCTCACATTGCAGATATACATCTATGAGGCTGTAGACACAGGAGTGTCTAGGCACAATCACATACTAAGAAGTACAACCTTTCTTTCCAGGAGAAGTTCAAGACAAAGGTGGACACGAACTCAAAAAGGTTTACTCACTTTTTTAGTTAATGTCCACTTAAATATTCACGGTACCTCCATCTAGGTTCATTAGATGGCTTGAAAACAGCCTACTTCCCACATGGCTGGCAAGCAGTGGTGGCTGGTGTTCCATCGGGGGGGACAGCAGACGGACCTGACCACAGCCCCCCTCAGCGTTCTGGCTTCATCTGTTGGGCTTCCCATGCATCTCCTCAGCATCACGACAGCCATACGTCTCCTCCCTCCGCCTCATGGGCCAATGGGATGGCTTCTCCTTTCGGCCAATTGGGAAACGGGTCTCACAACCCGCTTCCTGATTGGTCGGGAGGAGAATCAGTGTGACAATAGTGAATATTCATTTGCTATTGTCACTCAAGTGGCGCAGAGCCTACCATTTTTTGAAGCCTATTAGAGCCTCTGGCTCTAATCACGTGCCTCAAAAAAAAACAAAACCTTCTTTGGAATCTATAAGTCTGGCTCCCTGCATGTAGATTAGGGGGACGGGCACATGGATAGGGGAGCAGTGCCCCTGCGCCATTAGTGGACGGGCCACCACTGCTGGCAAGCATTGTGATCTAGCGTTTAGAAACAACCTTGTTTGCACTACATGCTGTATGGCCTCCATATAAACCGCTCCTTGCAGGTTTTTAATGATAATTATGTTGCACCCCAAGGATCATCCTAGAGACTGGATTATATACCTAGCAGCATAAAGAATGAGCAATATAAAGTAGTTAGTTCAAATCAAAGCATGATTCTACCTCTCAGGACAAAAGGACTGCTACTGTACCCATACAGGTTATCAACACAAATTCTGAAAAGATTCTATGGCAATCGGCTTGCTTATAGGTAATCGTTAAGAGCTACAGTCAGAATACTGAGGTAAGAAATAAAAGGCACCTCTGGAAACATATATTCTTGTGTTCGGTGTTTTTTGTTTGCTAATTATCATAATTATCATAGTGCTTTACCCAGGATCCAAACAGCAAGACAGATAGAGTCAGGACAACGCAGTGCTGAAGTGATGAAAAAGAGGACGCATGTGCCCCCTAGTGGCTGCTCTGAAGCTTCTCTGATGGCTGATAGCACCTGTTACAGGTATAAAAGGTGCATGCCTGTTTATGTCTTGGAGGTAAATATAAGCATGCATTACAAGCCAGTTAATAATTGATTTACAAAGGCTTATACTGAAAAGTGCAGCATGGGAAACTTGTTTTGGAAGATGAATGGGGAAAATATCAAGTCTGAGCAACCCTAAAGGACACCAGAAAAGGGAAAGATCAACAAGGAAGAGAAATTTAGATACAACAAAAAAAGAAGCTCAATGGCAAGAAGAGACTAAGCAATATAATTAGAAAATAAGCATAAAAGGAAATAGTAAAGGCGGAAGAAAAAACAATGTGCAGACAGAGGCGAGCAAAGCAGATCAGAACTTGGAAAGAAAGAGACCAGAGATGCCACATGATCTCTTCAGAACTAAAAGCTTGCAGAGGGTTCCCTGCCAGATTGAAATAAGAGGTAGAAAGAGAATTGGCAAGGGATAGGCAGAAATGGAGGGAGGGAATGGAGGAATAAGGCAGAGAGAGGGAGGGAGGACAGGCCTCTCTCCTCAGGTTATGAATGAATGAGCACTGTTGTTTTTTCATCTCAGCGTGCAAGGATTTAATTAAGTGATAACAGTCACCTTGGGTGGCTGTACTGACCAGTAATGTGTAGGTAAGCAGCAGACAGGGGGAGCGGCTGCCTTAATCTATCTGCGGACTGGAAGAAGGGGCAGCATGGGGGGCACGAAGCTGTTTGGCAATTTTTTTTTTCACTCCTGATAAAAATCAGCACTGAGAAAAAAATATATATATATATAAAAAACAATATTATAAGAGTGCAGAAACAGTACAGGCCAGAATGAAGGTAGCATGTTGTCACCGCCCGCCATGTATGGCTGTGTTTCTGCGCAGTCAAGCTGCAGGGTTATATTCTGGGATGATAACAGCAAAAGACTTCTATCATCATCTTCAATGCTGCCATCCTGGGCCCCATGGTTTTCTAGTGAGAAATACAATTACAGTTATGACTTAAAGGAACTGTATCCCTAATACAAACAAATGAGTGTATGCAATGCAGCTACTCTTAGCATATAGAAACAATCAGATAAAAGTACCCATACCAAAATAGAAATTACATATGTAACTATCTTATAGCCACAAATTCTTCCATAGCCCTCGCATGAAACCTGTACTAAAGGAAAATGCAGGATGTCATTACTGAACCTTCAAAAATCCTAGCTGCCTGGCTGTTTCTATACCTGATTGAAAACTATGGAGACTGTATCAGTAACAAAAATGTAAAATGCATGCTTGCAGCATTTTTGATTTAATGCAGTGTGCCAGAAAATGTAAATCTATTAAATTTGGTTATAAGCCACTGTCGCAAAGTGAAATCAGAACACCACATCTGCCAAATCACTGATGGTGGGCTTCCCCAGAGCCAGGAACCTAGGGAACATGTCCTGCATCTCTTGCAGGGTGCCCTGGGTCCCAAGGCTGTGACCTCCCAAATTTTTAAACCATATTTGGTGGCACTGCAATGCCTACACCACCTGCACTCCAACTGTCGCCTGTCAGAACTCTGACACAGGCAGCAGCAGATCAGAGCCTCCCCTCCTTAAATTTGGGCTTGAGGAAGGTGGTAATCTGGGGTTGTAGTGTGTCTACAGAGCTATGCATTAAACTCTCCTGACCCCTGCACTTTGTGAGTTAATTGCACTCCATACCAGAGAATAACCTCCTGGGCTTCAGTGTGGTGCTTAGGGAATTGATGAACTCTCCACTTGACTGGTTTACAAGTAAGGCGCAAAGCGTTTTACTGCCCCCTCGGGACTGTGTGTATTCTTCATTTGCTAGAAAACAAAAAAAAGGAGGGGTGCACTGACCTAGCGCATTACCATGACAGTTATGAAAAATGCGAATGAGATGGCCTCAAGGTCCACAGTGCTCAACTGATAGTATGGGAAGACCTCATAGCGTCCAAAACAGCTAATGCGTTTTGAGGGTCAAGCCCTCTTCCTCAGAGGAAGAGTTCGACCCTTGAAACATGTAAGCCTCTTTGGACACTATGAGGTCTTCCCATACTATCAGTTGAGCACTGTGGACCTGTAGGCGGTCTCATTTGCATTTTTTGATAAACTTGAGCATGTCATGCGTTTGTGAGTATATCACTTGTTATATACAGTATCTCACAAAAGTGAGTACACCCCTCACATTCTTGTAAATATTTTATTATATCTTTTCATGGGACAACACTGAAGAAATGACACTTTGCTACAATGTAAAGTAGTGAGTGTACAGCTTGTATAACAGTGTAAATTTGCTGTCCCCTCAAAATAACTCAACACACAGCCATTAATGTCTAAACCGCTGGCAACAAAAGTGAGTACACCCCTAAGTGAAAATGTTCAAATTGGGCCCAATTAGCCATTTTCCCTCCCCGGTGTTATGTGATTTGTTAGTGTTACAAGGTCTCAGGTGTGAATGGGGAGCAGGTGTGTTAAATTGGTGTTATCGCTCTCACTCTCTCATACTGGTCACTGGAAGTTCAACATGGCACCTCATGGCAAATAACTCTCTGAAGATCTGAAAAAAGGGATTGTTGCTCTACATAAAGATGGCCTAGGCTATAAGAAGATTGCAAGACCCTGAAACTGAGCTGCAGCATGGTGGCTAAGACCATACAGTAATTTAACAGGACAGGTTCCACTCAGAACAGGCCTCACCATGGTCAGCCAAAGAAGTTGAGTGCACATGTTCAGCGTCATATCCAGAGGTTGTCTTTGAGAAATAGATGTATGAGTGTTGCCAGCATTGCTGCAGAAGTTGAAGGGGTGGGGGGGTCAGCATGTCAGTGCTCAGACCGTTCGCCGCACACTGCATCAAACTGGTCTGCATGGCTGTCATCCCAGAAGGAAATCTGAAGCACATGGATTACTGGAACCATTGATCCCCGCTGAGCAGGTGGATGACAGGTCATTCTCCGCTCACTGTGCTGAGACAGACCTGTCTGAGCCCTGCTCTCCTCTATGGGAGATCGGATGAAAACAGACCGCCTATCTGTTCTCATCCGATCCCATCCGTTCTGATCCGCTGGACGGATGGCGTCATACTTCTGTTTCAGCTGATCTTGTCGGATCGGATGCCAGGTGGTTGTCAGCACACACATATCCGCTGACATCAGCCTCCTCATAGAAGTCAATGGGTGGCACGATCAGATCCACCTGAAAAACGGACAGGCGGATACGCTCGGTCCATTTGTGTGAAAGGGGCCTAAGGCATGTGTTTTCTATGTACACAGTGTAGAGGCTCAATTTTTTTAAGCCCCTCCCAATCACAATTTTGCCACATCCACAATCTGCTACAGATGGCTCCCTTGAACCTCTTAATTTCCCTCCTCTGGGTGCCTTTCACAGTGCTAGCAATGTCCTCGTCAGTAACTGAGTATTGGAACCATTGGACCAACAAGACATTCAGGAATCCTATTATTTTCAGAAGGAGAAGTTAGCAATGTGTTTTATAGTTTGATACTACTGTCAGAAGAAAATAATAGAAACTGTGGCATTGGATAGGAAGCTACAGTCTAAGAAGAGGCAGAAAGAGGACAGGTTGGCATCATTTATAGATAGGAGGAGATGTTTACCCTAGAGACCTTATCCCACAGTGGAATAATTATACATATCAAGGTCCCTAATAAATATAATTATTGAAACTCGTAGCTCTACAAACTCTAATGACAATGCCATTTTAAAACATTTCTTCCACAGCAATCAAATAGACTTCCGTGCATTAGATGTTCATTTTGCTGAAAATGATTTGCCAAAGGTTATTGCAGCTTGCATGAATCATCGTGAAGCTGGGCAGTACAAGGCCGGGCCACTGTGCCTCTGGGCCCGCAAGCAGTTGCATGGTGTGCTATAGTTACAGCCCTTTGTCTCTTCATTTTTAGCACGCATTTGGTAAGTTTTAACTGTTTACCATTCTGTGTCCTTTTGCCTTGATCCAGTACTTCATTAAAGTAGATTTTTTTCTAGCTGCTCTTATATTAAACTTCACTCCTCCAAGAGATGCTCCCTAGTGTCCATGCCAGAGTGGGTGAGGAGGTTAGAACAGAGGGGGGTAAGGGCAGTTTGGAGCAGAGGGCGAGGAGGCTCAGGAGAGAATCCACTCAGGATCCGCTTTATGTGCAGTAATTATGCTAATTGCATGGATGCCCTTGCTCGTTTTTTTTGCCGAGCAGCTGAAGATAAATAAAGGGAAATTGCCCCGCACACGGTGCAGTGCAGGAGGAATGCTAAACAGCTCTGTTTGTTGTCTGATTATAGGTCTGTTTACACTAAATTCCGGAGGTAATTGCTGATTTTGATTGCACGCTTATTTGTGCGCCCGTACAGCCGGGGGACACTGGGGTCTGTCTGCCTTTATAATTAAATCATTTTGTGACATGGGCGGAGGTTGGGCAAGGCTTTCGTGTCCCTGAGATTAGTCTGGCACAGGGGAGATGAAAGGAAGACAGTAGTGGATCCACTAAATGGACTCTTAGCGAAAATCACCTGCACAGCAGGCCTTTCTCCTTTGTGATATGGTTTTTCATTACATCTCTGATACTAAGAAAAAGAGCAATGACAACACCAAAGAACAACAGGAAGATTTAAGGACGCATCATAAACAATTGAAGCATTTCTCATTAATGCTATAGACTGAGCAAAAACTGAGCTGCCGTGAAAGAGGACAGTTACACATTTGTTTCATAGGAACATTTTTTCACAATCATCCCTTCTTTTCATTATGAATGAGATACCTGGGCAAGAGCTATTACACTAAACTACATGTGACTTCACTAGAATAGTTAGTATAAGTCTGCCAATGGTCTGGTCTGATCATGCTGAGATATGAAAAAAAAATCCCAGATGGAGAACGGTGTAGGGAGCATGGCACTCTGGAAAGGGGACTCCCTGGATGCCCTGCTGACATCACTGGCTGTAAAACCATAATAGGTGTCAGAACAGTATGGTAAACAGGGCAGGCGTCATTTATTTTAAATGCAGGGACTGTTGCTGACATGTTTGATAAATTTAGAAAATTGTCCAGATAGACATATTGTGCACTCACTAGTGCTAAAGAATGTAAGCTGTATTAAATTCCATACTGCTATATCCAAGCAGAATTCCACTGCACTCCCAGCAACAAAACGTAAAAAAAAAAAACTAAACTGAAAGTATAATAAGCAGTGTCCAATCAGATCCTTATATACATTTTCTAACACACAATGGTATGCAAGTTAGTTTGATGGACAACAGGGATCCTTTCCTTCCCTCTAAAATGTCTAGATCATGCTCTATGGGGTTTATTTACTAAAGGCAAATAGACTGTGCACTTAGCAAAGTGCAGTTGCACTCTGCAAGAGCAGTTGCTCAAGAGCTTAGTAGGGATGGGGAAGCTCTGCTGACTTCCATCATCCAATCAGGTGCAAGAAAAAAATGCAGTTTTCTTTTTATATTTGCCTTGCATGTGATTGGGCATTCTTTGCAAAGTGAAGCTTTACCTGGTGTACTAAGTCTGGAGCAACTGCATTTTGCAACGTGGAGAGTCTATGGGGAACATTTACTAAGGGCAAACAGACTGTGCACACTGCAATAGCAGTTGTTCCAGAGCTTAGTAAATGAGCAGGAGCTCTGCTGACTTCCATCATCCAATCACATGCAAGCAAAAATGCAATTTTTTAAATTTTGTGCATGTGATACGGTATTTTTGCAAAGTGAAGCTTTACCGCATTTACTAAGCTCTGGAGCAACTGCACTTTGCAAAGTGCACAGTCTATTTTCCTTCAGTAAATCAACTCCTATATGTTGAAAACAGTGAATAAAAGGTGAAAGATTTGAATGTATAATAAGCCAATCTCACAATGGTCTCCTCATGCATCATCTGGATGTCAAGAACACAAATGACCATACTGAGAGGAGGACAGCAATGCGCTTCTCTATGACATGTCGTATTAAATGCAAGCTTAAAAGATTGAAGCCTAAATGAAACCTTCACTGAAAGGGATATAGAGGATTTTAATGCTAACCTTCTAAGAAGACCAGAGGCCTGTCTCTGGCTTCACTACTGTTGAGATCACTGACTTGGAGCAAGAATGAGGATTAGGAAGTCAGTTAGGTCAAAAGCACAACCTTGAATACTTTTTCAAGGTCCATGCCTCAGATAGAATTGAAGCCAATGGATCAGAATGACAGCCAGGCAGCAAACATTTTCAGAAGAAGGGATCAGTAATGGTAGCCTCCATCCAGCACCTGAAATTCCCAGGTATTATGGCAATTAACACCGCTGAACAAGGTTGGCTCTGCTCTTTGGTTTGATCACACAGTCTATGACAGCTGTCATGGTCCTAAACCTTCACAGAAACCCTTGTGGCACATGCAGGTGCCTGGACCTACAGTACACAATTATTAGTCAGCCATATGATGTTGGCATAAGGGTCCCTTACCTAACTGTTAAAGTTGAACTTTGAGCACAACATTTAATATTTAAATATATTCCTGCACTGCCATAAAGGATACAAATCCACTTTATGTGCACCAAATGCCTGTACAAACCCAGATATTACCTTGTAAAAGTGCAGCAACCATCATCACTGTGCAGAGAGCAGAGTTGTAGGAAGGACCCAGTAGACCCAACCACTACAGGCTGGGGGGGGGGGGGGTTATGACGAAGCACGGCCAGTTACCCTGCACAAGGACAGAGAGTAGCAGTGACTGATTTTTATTATTGGAAGCTCCTGCAGAGGGGAAAACGTTCACACTGGATTACTGCACTGATCTAGAAGGAATACACATAGGACACAAAGAATTGGATAAGAATACATATTCCTCTTGTATCTGGACATCATTTCCTTATCCTGGAGTTCAGCTTTAGGCAGACCATGGTGCTGGACATACATTGCTATTTTCTATGCCTTCAACCTCTTTAAACAAAAAGTGATTGAATGGATCAACGCCAACCATGCCTCACTGAAATAAACTAAATATAAAATATTAACAATTGATGGTAGGTTGCCTTTTTATTGGTTTTTTTTTTTCAGCTTCAAGCAAGTTGAAATTTCTAGAAAATTGCTGTACAATTAGACATGATAACAATGAACCCTACCTACACTTACTGATCCCTAACACTTAAAGATACACTATGAAATGTTGGGTTAACTTACACTATATTGTCTAAAGTATTGGGACGCCTGCCTTTACATGCACGTGAACTTTAATGGCACCCCAGTCTTAGTCCGTAGGGTTCAATAATGAGTTGGCCCACCCTTAACAGCTTCAACTCTTCGGGGGAGGCTGTACACAAGGTTTAGGAGTGTGTCTATGGGAATGTTTGACCATTCCTCCAGGAGAACATCTGTGAGGTTCAGACACTGATGTTGAACAAGAAGGCCTGGCTTAGCAGTCTCTCGCACATCCCAAAGGTGTTCTATCGGGTTGAGGTCAGGACTCTGTGCAGGCCAGTCAAGTTCCTCCACCCTAAACAGGGGTTGGACTTGGCCCCTTAGTTCCAGTGAAGGGAACTTTTAAAGCATACAAAGACATTTTGGACAATTTCCTGCTCCCAACTTTGTGGGAACAGTTTGGGGATGGCCCCTTCATGTTCCAACATGATTGAGCACCAGTGCACAAAGCAAGGTCCATAAAGACATGGATGAGCGAGTTTGGGGTTGAGGAACTTGACTGGCCGGCACAGAGTTCTGACCTCAACCCAATAGAACGCATTTGGGATGAATTAGAGTGGAGACTGCGAGCCAGGCCTTCTCATCCAACTTCAGCACCTGACCTCACAAATGCTCTTCTGGAAGAATGGTCAAACATTCCCATAGACACACTCCTAAACCTTGTGGACCGCCTTCCCTGAAGAGTTGAAGCTGTTATAGCTGCAAAGGGTGGGCCAACTCAATATTGAACTCTACAGACTAAGACTGGTATGCCTTTAAAGTTCATGCGCATGTAAAGCCAGGTGTCCCAATATTTTTGGCAATATAGTGTAAATTAACCCAACATTTCATATTCCTGATATGTACCTGCTGTACCACGTACTTGTGTGAAAATGTATCATGTTCTCTTTGTATTCCTTTGTGCAAAATCTCCAGGGTTCCTATCAGTCCTTCCCCCTTCCTATTAAAAATGGACCACACTAGGCATGAGAGTACAGCATGGTGAATTTTCTGGCTGTGCTGGGGACTGAGCCTGCTATCCTGCTGATCCTCCAAAGATCAGACTTGTCCTGACACCCCCCTCCCCGCACAGCCATTCACCGGGAAGACCAGCATACTACTGTTTCTCCTTCCCCAGCTTTCTGAGCTTATTATGCAGTTGAGAACAGAGTGTATGTGATTAAAAAAGAATATATATATATATATATATATATATATATATACAGTATCTCACTAAAGTGAGTACACCCCTCACATTTTTGTAAATATTTTATTATATATTTTCATGTGACAACACTGAAGAAATGACACTTTGCTACAATGTAAAGTAGTGAGTGTACAGCTTGAATAACACTGTAAATTTGCTGTCCCCTCAAAATAACTCAACACAGCCATTAATGTCTAAACCGCTGGCAACAAAAGTGAGTACACCCCTAAGTGAAAATGTCCAAACTAAGCCCAAAGTGTCAATATTTTGCGTGGCCACCATTATTTTCCAGCACTGCCTTAACCCTCTTGGGCATGGAGTTCACCAGAGCTTCACAGGTTGCCACTGGAGTCCTCTTCCACTCCTCCATAATGACATCACAGAACTGGTGGATGTTAGAGACTTTGCCCCACTCCACCTTCTATTTGAGGATGCCCCACCGATGTTCAATAGGGTTTAGGTCTGGAGACATGCTTGGCCAGTCCATCACCTTTACCCTCAGCTTCTTTAGTAAGGCAGTGGTCATCTTGGAGGTGTGTTTGGGGTCATTATCATGTTGGAATACTGCCCTGCAGCCCAGTCCCCGAAGGGAAGGGATCGTGCTCTGCTTCAGTATGTTAAAGTACATGTTGGCATTCATGGTTCCCTCAATGAACTGTAGCTCCCCAGTGCCAGTAGCACTCAAGCAGCCCCAGACCATGACACTCCCACCACCATGCTTTACTGTAAGACACACTTGTCTTTGTACTCCTCATCTGGTTGCTGCCACACATGCTTGACACCATCTGAACCAAATAAGTTTATCTTGGTCTCATCAGACCACAGGACATGGTTCCAGTAATCCATGTCCTTAGTCTGCTTGTCTTCCTCAAACTGTTTGCGGGCTTTCTTGTGCATCATCTTTCCTTCTGGGATGGCAGCAATGCAGACCAATTTGATGCAGTGTGTGACGTATGGTCTGACCACTGACAGGCTGACCCCCCACCTCTTCAACCGCTGCAGCAATGCTGGCAGCACTCATACATCTATTTCCCAAAGACAACCTCTGGATATGACGCTGAGCATGTGCACTCAACTTCTTTGGTCGACCATGGCGAAGCCTGTTCTGAGTGGAACCTGTCCAGTTAAACCGCTGTATGGTCTTGGCCACCATGCTGCAGCTCATTTTCAGGGTCTTGGAAATCTTCTTATAGCCTAGGCTATCTTTATGTAGAGCAACAATTCTTTTTTCAGATCCTCAGAGAGTTCTTTGCCTTGAGGTACCATGTTGAACTTCCAGTTATCAGTATCAGAGAGTGAGAGCGATAACACCAAATTTAACACACCTGCTCCCCATTCACACCTGAGACCTTGTAACACTAACAAGTTACATGACATCAGGGACGGAAAATGGCTAATTGGGCCAAATTTGGACATTTTCACTTATGGGTGTACTCACTTTTGTTGCCAGCGGTTTAGACATTAATGGCTGTGTGTTGAGTTATTTTGAGGGGACAGCAAATTTACACTGTTATACAAGCTGTACACTCACTACTTTACATTGTAGCAAAGTGTCATTTCTTCGATGTTGTCACATGAAAAGATATAATAAAATATTTACAAAAATGTGAGGGGTGTACTCACTTTTGTGAGATACTGTATATATACACAAATGTTTTGCCTTTCACTTCTATTTTAAACTGATTGGGTTGTTTTACAAGGTAAGGATTCACATATACTTTAAAGCTTATTCTTGGGCAGGGGCTGAAAAACATTAGACAATGTCGCCAGTTTTTAATCTACATCTTCTATAAAATAATCTTAATCTACCTAAATGTCCCACAATTTTATTTCAATCCACAATCACAAGACTGTGTCCTGAGTCTTCTTTCTTCAGCCCTGTGGTGTGGGAGGATCCTTCAAGTGCCCACAATATTCCTTGTTGAGGTGGATGTTTCCCACTGGCTATACAAAGACTCCATCAATGGGCAGTGCCAAGATGTCACAATGTCAAGTGCAGCAGTGAGTGTGGGCTGCAGCAGCAGAACATCTGTCTCCTCTACCAATAAAGGCCGACACAGGTAAATTAAATAAGGTGTGGGAATGGGGTGTGGGGGGGTTGGGGGCATGGAGGGAAATTTTGGTTTTGTTCTGAGATGGCCTTTAAACCTAAGATCGAAGTCGCCCCCTTAACCTTGACTCTTATTCTAACCCTTATAATTTTATAATCAATAATCCCCAACATCTAACCTAACCCTTAATCAAATCCTTAAATTGAATATAACCTGCACCCCAACATTTTCTTTATCCACACCCTATTATTTAACCACCTAACCCGTTACCCTGATTTCCTAAACCTTGATACTAACTTAAATAGTTAAAAATGTCCCAGGGTATATTCTATTTTTAGGTAATTCATGTACAGCAGTAATCTCAATTTTACTAATTCATTTATAAATGTTCATATAAAATGTAACAATTTAGGCAGATTCAAACTCCTACTGGATTATATTTAGTTTGCTAAAGCATTGTGTATCACATACAATTGCCATTACTAAAATAAAATACTAATTTTCGCCTATTTCTGTCCTTTGCTGTACCTCTGTGATACTAATCTCCTGCAGCCTCTCTGCAGCCACTTCCTGTCTGCATGCACTCCAGTGATGGCTACCGGGCATATCTGAAGGTGACAACAATGGACCATATCTGTGTAATGAGTGTTGAAATAGCCACTTCTAGTTCCTATTGGAAGCCCCTGAGACAGGGTGACAACTCAGAAGCACAATTGGTAAACAGGGACAGAGTGTTGTCACGCTATAACAAGAAGTAACTAAACAAGGACCTTAATAGCAGGTATTATTTGGTATTATTTTAATGAAGGCAACAGATCTAAAAGTATTGACAATTACTTTTGTAATGATTTAAAGATGTTAAAACTATATTTTAGTGATCGGGTCATATACTGTATACATTTTTTTTTTTTTTGCACATACGTAAGAGATGGTTCATCCTTTTAGCTTACTAGTTATCTTATATAGAACACATCAGCCTTTCTTGTTCCTCTGCTAGAGTTCTTCATTGCCCCCCTCTCCTGAAGTCTCACCCATCATGGATCCCCCTAGAAATCCTCTGCACATGACTTCTGATCATTTCCTAGCACAGGCCCAATCACACAGGAGGCCAGACACTGGCAGCGGATCTGCTGTTCATAATAAACTGATAAGATGTCACATGATCAGCAACTAGAATCTCAAGCTACTTCTTCCCTGCTTTCCTGATCAAGTGAATTGTGTCTACATTCAGAATTCACCAGGGCTACAGCGTCTGTGTGGCATGGGTGGTACAACATTTTTATAAAATATAGTGGGCAATAGAGATTTTGTTCTTGAATTATAACATTTTTTTGCATGCTCCTGCTTTAGCATTTTTTACCCTTTTAAAGCACGCGAGCATGAAATACATTTTCTTTTCAAGTACGTATATACATACACTGTACCATTATTTATCGCGCGCAATTTATTGGGGACTGTGCAGTCACAAAGATTTATGGTCTTTGGAAAGGCACTGCGAATATGGTCTGGGGGCACATATCTTAAATCAAGCTCAAGTTTGCACCAAATAACCATTTTTACCATCATGATTCATTTCTGAGAATTTCAATTCAGGGTTAGAGTGACCCTGAAAAGCAAGCAAGCAGTGATTGGTTTCAAATTGTATGCATCTGCACTTTCCCTGATTATTTCCTATGCTGAAATGGTAAGAGAGGAGCACTAATGCCGGGCCAGTAATCAGCGGCAGTGAAAGGGTTACAGCTCTGGCTCAGTATCAGGCTGAATGAGAAGATACGGATCACACAGACGCAGTACTTAGTGGCCCAGAGAGGCATTTGTCTGCTCTGCGAGCTGCTCTTGACACATCCTCCAACGGAGAAGCTGAGTACTCTTTGTCTTGGGTTTGATGCAGGTTAAGTGGCCCATACATCTCTCTGGAATCTCAAAAGCACCTTGAAGGCTAATGGCAGCACAGCACACCGCACGGCCTCACTGATAGGATCTCCAGCAATTTCCCTTCTTCCACTGCGCTAATCACTTGTCTCTTTTACTCTGGTTTCTCCAGCGTTTGAAGCGCTTAGCCGAGTTTTACATTGTATTCTCCAACAATGATGTAAAGAGACTGTCACCCCTAGTGCATATGCTAGACTCCGAGATGCTAAGACAGGGAAGACCTGTGGATGATTCTTCCTATCTATGCAAAGTGATGGGAGCAATCGATGGATGATGGTGTCTACAGGTAAAGAGTGGCAGTGAAAAGCACCAAAATGCACATTCTATAAATGTGTGACATACAACTGGTACACATTCCTTGATTAGTGTTTCATTGCACAAGCAATAGAATGGTGACCTTCAGTCTACACAACAAAAGACTGGCAAACCTATGACATGTTTAGTACCTGCCACCCCGGAGACATGGCTGCACTCTACACAGCCTACTTTCAACTTAAACATCATTGTCAAATTACTTTACATGCTGCTAGTCCCTCCGTATGGAGGAGGTTTAAATGCTAGCGGGAGCGAGGGAGGGAAGGCGGTGACAGCTCTGTAGCTGGAGGAGGTATGAGGGGCTGCTGACATTCTTTGTGTAAAGGTCACAAGGCAGGTATCCTGCTGCATTGAATTGGAGGCAAAAGGTCAGACATGAGTTGAGAGATTATGTAATTATCAAAGACCACAATTGAACAGTGAGGGCAAAGAAAGGGCTGGTACCATTGGGATTTTAACTGGGGATTAAAAATGGCCAATCTATACAAGGCATGCACAGACTTTACTGTAAGTCACCAGAGGCTTTGGCTGAGCTCAGTGCTACTGCTGGGTCCACATTTAATAACAGAGTATAAAAACCTAAATTATAGAGTAACCTGTGCCCACCAATCACAAATCAGTTGTAATTACTCTGGCAGCACTAATTTATGCAAAACAGATTATTTGCTGTAGGTTGGTTAGTCCTCATTGCTGCTATTTGTGGTACAGCAAGGCCCCGTTCTCACTATAGCATATACCCGTGCGACGGCCGTGTTTGCCCGCTTGGGGATGTACAGGAGTTCCGTCCATCCCTGCGCAGGCAGTCCCATACATGTTGGGAAGCAGTGGCAGCACAGACACAGCTGCTGCTCGGCCCCCGAACACACATTGGCTGCATTCAGGGCAATGCACCCGCATGCCCGTCAAATTGGGAGCAACAGCTGTGTCCATGCAGCCCTTGCATCCCAACTGACATTAATATGACTTCTTGCATGTGGATGCATGGAACATATGTGCATCCCTGCGCAGGCAAATATGACCCTCCCACATGTGTACGCAGTAGCACGCTCATGTGAACAAGGCCTTACAGTGGACAATCTAAGAACACAAGCATTGACTGTATTTTAAAATATCCTCTGCCTGCCCATCAGTCTGCTTAGGAGTATTTCTGAGTCAATTTACCATCCTGCTATTTCACTCTTTTGTGACCCTTTTATAACCAGTTGAACAATTAAAGATTTTGGACTGTGAAGATTTTTTTTGATTATCTGGAAAGCATAGAAATATAGTAAAAACATATATTTGCCCTTGGGACTTTAAATGAGGCGTGACAAACCAAATAATAAATGAATGGTATATAAATTTATTGACAAGTACAATTTTCATAAATTAACATAAAAGACAGATACCATATTGTCAGGCAGATCTTTAATGGTAGACATGATCTTTCCACATAAAAATGCAATATTACAAGAATAAGAAACAAGTCAGTCCATAATTTGTTTAACAAATGCATCTTCTGGTCCCGAATCAGGGTTCAATTCAACAGGTGTTAATGCATGCATGGATTATCTGTAACATAAAATAATTATATAAAATACAACAAAGTTGACACAGAGATACTAATGTTCTGTAAAAGGTTACCAGTAAGGGAACCATACTTACAAATATGCAAAAAGTATTAAAAGCACATGCTCAAATTCCAATGGAGACCACCAGGGATGCCTGGCCCGGGAGCTGTGGGCATAGAATCAGTGTGGACCCAGGAAAACTAACAGCGCAAGGCATGATTGCCGGGGACAGAGGCAATAAATCCCATCCAATATATCCTCCATCGTAGTAACTGTGCTCCCGGGTTCCATTACTGGTAACATTTTACAGAACATTAGCATCTCTGTATCAACTTTGTTGTATTTTACATAATTATTGGTATTTTATGTTATGGATAATCTATGCATGCATTAACCCCTGATGAAGTGAACCCTGATTCACGAAACACGTCGGGACCAAACGATGCATTTGTTAAATGAATTATGGACTGACCTGTTTCTTATTCTTGTAATATTGCATTTTCATATGGAAAGATCATGTTTACAATTATAAATCTGCCTGACAATTTGGTATCTGTCTTTTATGTTAATTTATGAATATTGTACTCGTCAATAAAAGTATATACCATTCATTTATTATTTGGTTTGTCATGCCTCATTTAAAGTTACAAGGGCAAATCTATGTTTTTACTATGTATACATGGGGATGGAAGCGTTTCACAGGGTGCATCAGACCACATTCTATTGCTGTCCCTGGAAAATAGTTTCCAGGGACACAACCTACCTACCCCTAGGCTTTAATCCTAGCATTGCTTGAGTACAATCTTCTGGTCACCTGTAACCTGGGGCTCTGGGGGGCAACTGTATTAGTAAATTATATATACTATACAGTATATACAAGAGAGGGGAAGAACAAGGATGTTTCTGCTATGATGCAGGTTGAGACAGCTGCCCCATACAGAATCATTGAATCAACAGACAATTCCACCTCCTTTTCTTGTGCTCAGATGCTACCTGCTTATGTGCGCACTTGGGGAACTGTCAGGTAATGGAGAATGTTCTGCGCCAATGTCTACCAATTTATAGAGAGAAGGATAGCAATGGTTAATGCTGGCGGTGGGGTATGTATATGACAATCCATATGCCATAGGGAGACACTAAGAAGACTAATGAGAGAGAAGAAAGTTTATGTATATTTTGTGAGTCACTTTCTGGGGTTGATTACTAAAACTGGACAGTGCAAAATCTGATACAGCTGGGCATGGTAGCCAATCAACTTCTAACTTCAGCTTGTTCAATTAAGCCTTGACAAAAAACCTGGAAGCTGATTGGTTTCCATGCTGCAACAGATTTTGCACTCTCCAGCTGTAGTAAATCAGCCCCACTGTGTTCATTTATTAGATTTAATATAATTAAAGAAATACAGGTAACTAGATAAATGCTGGCCTTCACAGATAACTGAACTTCAGTTCTTTGTATATCCAGGGGACGTCTAGCAAAAATAAACTCTGCTGTAATTTCTTTAACCACTTCCTTACTGGGCACTTAAACCCCCCTCCTGCCCGGACCAATTTTCAGTTTTCAGTGATGTCGCTCTTTGAATGACAATTGCGCGGTCTTGCGGCGTTGTACCCAAACAAAATTTGCGTCCTTTTTTTCCCACAAATAGAGCTTTCTTTTGGTGGTATTTGATCCCCTCTGTGTCATTTCTGATCGCCGCTATAAACAAAAAAAGAGCAACAATTTTGAAAAAAAAAACAATATTTTTTACTTTTTGCTATAATAAATATCCAAAAATAAAAAATAAATTTATTCATCAGTTTTGGCTGATTTATATTCTTCTACATATTTTTGGTTAAAAAAATCGCAATCAGCGTTTATTGATTGGGTTGCGCAAAAGTTATAGCGCCTACAAACTATGGACATTGATTTATGGCGTTTTTAATTATTTTTTTTTTTTTTACTGGTAATGGCGGCGATCTGCGATTTTTATCAGTACTGCGATATCGGGGCGGACATGTCGGACGTTTTTGACACTTTTTTGGGACCAATGACATTTATACAGCGATCAGAAATTTAAATGTCCACTGATTACTGTATAAATGTCATTGGCAGTGAAGGGGTTAACCTGCAGGGGGCAGTGAAGGGGTTAACTATGTTCCCTGGGTGTGTTCTAACTGTGGGGGGGCGGGGTTTTTTTTTTATTAATTTTTGCGGTATTTAGTTACAGGTATCAAACATCCGCGATATTGAAAACGCGTTGGGTTAGTTATTTGCGACTAACGCTAAAAAAATTGGTTTTTATACATCTTCTTATATTTAGTCGGTTTTGACTACTTATTTAAATAAAAAATAAAAACCTATAAATAATATCGTTTTTCATTTTTTATAACAAAAAAAAAAGTTTTAACAACGAGAAAAAAACAAATATCGCCGCTAGTCTTTACTGTGTCTCCCCTAGTTTATGGTGGTTT